>CM053272.1:67335175-67757438 GCA_028583415.1 Protea cynaroides
TTAATAATAAACTATTTTATTCTTGAGTCCAATGTCATGATTGATTCTATGCGTGTATGCTTGTTATGTGCATTCAACATGTCATCCAATATTTCTATTATTACTGTTCATGCATATTTAAATTATTGTTTATAACATGATGATGATGATGATGATAGGAATAGGCATGTGGATGTATGTGTGTGGTTGGTGTGCTTGATGCGAGCGAGTATCGTGGGAGGTGTCATAGGCGGGGCCTCAAAGACTCTAGTTCTATCTCTAACTCAAGTCTTGTCCACCGACATCGTCGTATCGCCATTATCTTAGCGGAACTATTACGTCGTAGGGTATGAGGGGAGGTGGTCTCGGACCGTGTAGTCTATGGCCTCGTCGGGGGCCTTAGCCCTATCTCTAAGGACGTATTGAGGGATGCTTGGTGAGGCCTTGGATACACCGATTGGCATTAGGATTGGTTAGTTGCGAGCCCAGTTTGCAAGCCCTCACCAGCAGGGGCTTATGTGTTGGTATGGGCAACGGCTACAGCAATAAACGTGACCTTTGTGTGTACATTGTCCATGGTGGGTGCATGTGGGCCGACAATAAACGTTACTGCCACACCCCAATTCTGGATGAACCAGAAGTGTGAGTGAACCGGCTCTAAACCATGGTTCGCACCAGGATCTCAATAGACCATGTCAACCAATCATTCCCAAGCAGTCTAACATAATCAGAGATTAAATACATAGCAGCGGAATATAATTAAATGAATCGAAAGTACTATGTTATAATTAAAATAAATACTCCAATTATTCCATCATTCACCAAAATTTAAATAATAATTATTACAAAGTATTAACAAAAATAAACCCATCACCGAGAGAATATTGAGACCCAGCACTCGCATGACGCATCATGCTCGTCCCTCTACGGCCCGGATTCTAAAGCCACCAATGAGATGTAAGTCGGAGCGGACATGAAGTCTTCCACCGAGTAACCTGCATCAAGATCTGAAAAAGAATAGGATATATCCGGGTGAGCTCACAACATAGCTCGAGAAGTACAAAACCAATGCAACAGTACAATATGCATGGGTTAACATTGCAATTTGGGTCAGGTATAACTTGCAAATATGCTATGGTAAGGTTTGACGGCCACGGCACCTCCATGCACGAGAGTGTGAGCACACCCAACAGTCAGACACCTACCACACTACTGCTGTTGCCCCACATCACTCACTCTGATATGGCGATAGGACTCGAGTCCGCGGGATGAAGAACCACAATCCCACGTCCTCCCCCGATACCCCACACTGTACCGGTACCTAAACCCCCTCACCGGCAAGGGCTTGCAAGTGGATTCCGTTTCTAACCAGTCCTAGATGTCATTACAGTACCAATGGCCTTACCCCAAGACGGCTCCCTACGACATAGAGATAGGGCTCGAGTCTGGAGGGCAGGAAGAACCACAATCCCACGTCCTCCCCCTGATACCCTAGTCGTACCAAGTCTGCTAAGGTAAAGGGCGATACGAAAAGGTGTTAGCTGTGGATATATCCAGGGTACACCCCCTTCACATTCCACACACTAACTAAAACATACACATGCCTAACATCCAACAAACCTAGCAAATGAAATGCATGAATATATATAATAATAAAAGAGCAACTACATGGCATGTGAGATCCACAAACATCAAACAATATATCCAGATACAAATTAAATCACAAAGGCTTACTGTTAATTAGTTATTCAGGTTTGGGGTCTTGTTCCTTACCTGACACGTGATAAAACTCCCACTCTGCGTCACAGGGTTTACCCACGTTGTCTACAGGTCCTACATAATCATATCTTTATGTTAGAATCTATTTATTAAAGTTTTAGAGGTCAGAACTAGGTCTGTCCAAGCAAACCAGGCTCGGGAAGCATACCGGTCGCAGGTACCGGTTGCAGTATTGTGCAACCGGTATGTGCGACCGGTATATACCGGTTGCACTTACCGGTGTCACTCAGATCTCACTGAGCAAGACCGGTATGTGCCTGCGGTATATACCCCAGACCCATACCGCTGGACCTTGCGTCCAACCGGTATACCCCGCGGTTTGGATCCGAGAGCGAGATCTCAGATCTCCCTTCCTTGTCGGCTAACGGTTAGGTCTCTAGGGTTTCTCCTACTCCACACTAAGGTCCAAGCATTTTAATGGCCTTCTAATTTCGACTATAATGCCGTATCAAGCCAATCCAAATCTAAAAGAGATACAGGTTCATATTCAGATCTGTTTTGGATTCGCTGTGCCGCTTTGTGGCTCCGATCCGTCCTCTAAATAGCAATACAAGTATGGAGCACTTACCGAATGTGGTCGTCGGTTGGCGGCGTGCTCCTCCTTCCTGGGCGGCTTTCACCTCCTTGCTCCTTCTCAACTCTGCTCTAGACGGCTAGGGTTTTGAGAAGGATCAATGGAGTGTCTCCTTCTCTTTTAATAGAGGGAGGCCGTTCATGGGAAGGTTTCCCTCAGTTGGAAACTTTTCAAGTTTCCATTCGGAGAGAAAGGCCCGCTGGAGTCCGTCTCCCACAAAAAATAAGCATACCGGTCGCACATACCGGTTGGAGTGCCCGCAACCAGTATAGTCCGATCGGTATACCATACGGTTGCACATACCGGTTGCACTGGCCGCAACCGGTATAGTCAAACCGGTATGAAATTTAGGCATTTTTCACAGTTCTCTTACCTGAAATTTGAGTGGCTCGTCACCCGGCTTCGCCTTCCGATCCGGTTATGATTGGGAGACCTGTCATCATTTATAACCATGGATTAGATCGGATTTTCAAAGTACGGTTCTTAAAACTCTACCACCCTTAATAGAAATTTCGTCCCCGAAATTTGCATGTAGGTTTCACAATTCTCCCTCCCTTAAAAGAAATTTCGTCCCCGAAATTGTACGTACCTTCAGAGTCGAAGAGATGGGGCTATCCTTGTCGCATGGCATCCTCCTCCTCCAAAGTAATTTTTTCTACATTCTGACTTTTCCAAACTACCTTGACATAGTGGATAGCTAGCCTTCGAAGCTGTTGTACCTTTTTACTAATAAGCTAGATTGGCACCACCTCGAAGGTTAAGTCTTTTGTCAAATCTGGGGGGTCTGCAACAAGAATGTGTGAAGGGTCTCTCACGTACTTCTTTAGTAAGGACACGTGAAAGACGTTATGGACGCTAGACATCGTTGGTGGCAATGCAAGTTGATAGGCCACTTTACCGCATCGGGATAGAATTTTCATATAGTCCCACATATCTAGGACATAGTTTTCCTTTTCTGCCGAACCGCTTCAGTCCTCTTACTGGTGACACCTTCAGGAAAACTTTATCTCCAATCATGAACTCCCGATCTCGGTGCCTGTTGTCAGCATAGTGTTTTTGACGCACCTGAGCTGTCTTGACTCGGTTCTTGATTTGATCAACTGCCTTGCAGGTTTCTTCTACGAATTCTGATCCGACGATCCTTCTTTCTCCAACTTCGTCCCATAATAATGGTGTTCGGCATTTCTTGCCATACAAGGCCTCATATGGGGCCATCTGGATCGTAGACTGGTAGCTGTTGTTGTAGGCAAACTCAATGAGGGAAAGCTTCTCATCCCAAGCCCCCTTAAAGTCGATAGCACATGCGCGAAGCATATCTTCTAGGATCTGGATGGTCCTCTCTGACTGACCATCCGTTTGAGGGTGGAAGGCTGTACTGAACTTTAGTTTCGTCCCCATTGCCTTCTGTAGCCCCTCCCCGAACTTCGATGTGAAGCGTGGATCTCTATCAGATACTATGCTCTCTGGAACACCATGCAGTCTGACTATATTGTCCACATACAATCTTGCCAACTTGTCCATGGTATATTACGGTTTGACTGGGATAAATCTGGCGGTCTTGGTGAGGCGATCTATAATTATCCAAACAACATTCACTGATCTTGGAGTCATAGATAGACCAGTGACAAAATCCATGGTAATACAATCCCATTTCCATGCCGGCTCAGGTAACGGTTGTAATAATCCTACAGGCCTCTGTCTTTCTGCTTTGACTTGCTGGCAGTTTAAACATTGGAACACATATCAGGCAACATCTGCTTTCATACCCCTCCACCAGTATAATCTCTTTAGGTCATGGTACATCTTGGTGCTCCCAGGATGTACTGAATATGGAGTAGAGTGAGCTTCCAACATGATTCAGTTTTTGATTTTCAGATCTTCATTCTCAGGTACACATAAATGCCCATGATATCTGAGTACCTTGTCTTCATCCAAGGTGAAATCAGGGTTGGCTCGACCCTTTTCCAAATTTTCTTGAACTGTCCTGAGGTATGGGTCTTGTAGGACTGCTGCCTTTATTTCTTCCTTCAAGTCAGATAAAATATTCAATGCTGCAAACATAAGGGTAAACTGGTGTATCAACCCTTGCTCAATAGGATCATCTGCTAACTTTATTAAGAGCTGTTCTTCATCCTCTGATGAGCCAGAAATAGTAGCACACAATGCTGCATTTGTACTTGGTCCTGCTTCAGGGTTTGATGCCCATTTCCTGCTCAGCGCGTTAGCTACAATGTTAGCTTCACCAGGGTGATACTAAATGTCATAGTTGTAGTCCTTCAGTAATTCTAACCACCTTCTTTGCCTCATGTTCAGGTCTTTTTGGGTGAAAAGATATGTCAGACTTTTGTGATCAGACTTAATCTGGAATTTCTCACCATACGGATAATGCCTCTAAGTCTTGATATCATGAATGACCGCTGCCAATTCTAGGTCATGTGTAGGATAGTTTTTCTCATGCTCTTTCAGCTGTCTTGAGGCATAGGCTATCACCTGTTCTCCTTGCATCAACACACAACCCAGTCCCAAACCTGAAGCGTCTGTATATAGTGTGAATGGATGGTCTGGAGCTGGAATAGTCAATATAGGTGCTGATACCAGTCTTGACTTCAATGTCTGAAAACTTTTCTCACATTTTTCAATCCATATGAATTTTTCACCCTTTTTGGCCAACCTGGTGAGTGGGACAGAAATCTTGGAATAGTCCTCCACAAACCTTCTATAGTATCCAGCTAAGCCCAATAAACTACGAATTTCAGCAACTGTCTTCGGCGCCTCCCATCCTACTATGGCAGAAATTTTACTGGGATCGACCTTGATTCCTTCAGCAGACACCACGTGACCAAGAAAGGCTACTTCATTTAACTAGAATTCACATTTCTTGAATTTTGCATAAAGCTTCTCTTTTCTCAGTCTTTGCAATGCTGCTCTTAGATGCATTCATGTGTTTCCTGGTCCTTGGATTACACTAAAATATCGTTGATAAACATGATAATCGACGTATCCAACATGTCATGGAATACCCGATTCATTAGCTCCATGAATGATGCAGGTGCATTAGTCAACCCAAAGGACATCACTAGGAACTCATAGTGCCCATAACGCGTCCTGAAAGCCATCTTGGGGATGTCTACTTCCTTAATCTTGAGCTGATGATACCCTGATCTCAGATCAATCTTCGAGAATACACTTGAACCCTGTAATTGATCAAACAAATCATCTATCCTTGGTAGTGGGTACCTGTTCTTGATAGTGAGCTTGTTCAATTCTCGATAGTCCATACAGAGACGTACGCTACCATCCTTTTTCTTGACAAAGAGCACAGGTGCTCCCCAAGTTGAGATACTAGGCCTTATAAATCCCTTGTCTAGCAGTTCTTGCAGCTGAGTTTTTAATTCTTTCAACTCGGTAGGAGTCATCCTGTACGGTGCTTTAGACATAGGTGCCACCCCTGGTAGGAGGTCTATCACAAACTCAGCAGCTCTGTCTGGTGGTAAGCCGGGTAGGTCTTCTGAAAATACATCAGGGAATTCCCTTACTACATTGATGTCCTCCATTTTTGGCAAGTCAGCGGTCACATCCACCACTGATACGAGGAATCCCACTCCCCCTTTCTCTAAACACTTCTTTGCTTTTAAGGCTGAGAGTATGAGCTTTCTCTTCCTAGACAACTTAGCCCCTTTAAAGTTGAACTCTGACCCTTCACTGTCTTTGAACACCAATTTCTTCTCAGCACATAATAGGCTTGCTGAATGTTTAGATAACCAATCCATGCCAAGAATTACATCGAAATCTGACATCTCCAGCTGGACTAGATTGGCTTCCAACTCTCATCCTTCAATAAGCACTGGGCAAGGACCATAATATTCCTCTAGTACTACCTCCATTCCCATGGGAGACCGAACTAACAGACTTGGTTGTAGAGTCTTGATGGGTTGATCTAGTCCTTTTCCGAATGACACTGACACAAAGGAATGGGTGGCCCCCGAGTCAAATAAGACTCTGGCGGGTAACCCTGCTATATTTACAGTACCTGAGGTTTTTGTTCAAATTCTCCCTTAGTTTCAAATGCACAAACAATAAACGCAACAGTTAAGGAACAAGTATAAAATCATACCTGTAACCACATCTGGTGATGCGGCTGCCTCTTCTGTGATAACAGCATATACCTTGCCTTGCTGTTGCTCCCTCTTTGGTTGTGGGTATGTTCTGGTATAATGCTCCACCTATTGGCAATTGAAACACTTTACATTAGGGTTCGGCCCCGTTGCCTGTGGTGTCATTGCAAGAGCCGGTCTGGGAGGCACTGTGCTAGTTGGTGGCCTGAATGGACGGTATGGCCTATTGCTTCTTCCACCTTGGGACTCAGGATTAGGCCTCTTCAGACCCCTATTTTGTGCGAAGAAGCTTTCTCTCTGACTTGCCTCGATGACTCGAGCCACCTGTACAACTTCATTATATATATTCAACCCTTGACCTAGCACATGCTCTCTGATAACACCCCGAAATCCCATAGTAAAACGGCGAGTCTTTGTTTCTTCCTCCTGCATACTCGTTGGAACGAAGAAGAATAACTCCTCATACCTTTGTTGGTATGCCTCTACGGTCATTTGAGACTGCTGCAAATTGACGAACTCCCTCTTTATCTGATCGTGAAAACTCCTGGGAAAGTATTTTTCAAAGAATTCCTCCTTGAATATGGGCCAAGTGATTATCTGGGGCTTTGTTTCCAGATACGCTCTAGTTGAGTTCCACCATCCATTGGCTTCTTCCTTCAGCATGTGGGTAGCATATAACCCTTTTTTCCCATCAAGACACTCCAGTAGACGGAAGTTCTTCTCCATCTTGGCTATCCACTGTGCTGGCCATAGTGTTTTCCCTGACTTTCCTGTAAAAGTTGGTGGCTTTAGCTTTAAAAACCCATCCACCGCTCTGGAAAGACTACTCTGTCCATATGGGACCTGTCCATATGGTGCTTGTCCATACACTTTCTGAACATACCATTGTGGCTGGTAAGAGTAGCCACTCTGATTTATTCCCTGATTCCCACCATAGTATGCACCCTGATATGGACCCTGATATTCACCCTGGTCCTGGTTAGGGATGGGCATTCCTGAAAACTGTTGAGGGAAAGTTGTATGTTGCGTTGCTTGCTGTGGCTGCCCCTCGGCAGTTGTATTACCATCCATCGGTATGGTGTTCACATTTTCTATGGTTTTTGGTAACACATTTATGGGTGCAGGCCCAAACATTATCTCCTTCTCTTATATACAGTTTATTTTGATAACAAGGTAACTGTCCGACCTATGGACTGTACCCTGTCGCACACTTTATGTTTTTCCTTTTTGTTCATGTTATTACATGTTTATTTGATTTTTCTCCCTAGTCATCAGTGCTTTTAATTTCTCTTTCATTGTTAGTATATTATACATCATCTTTTATGTCTCAAGCATCAAACAAGCTTATGGTGTGTTTTTATTAAAGTTTTTAATTTTCCTATCTCAGTTTACTGGACACCGTTAGATGCAGAATGATTAGCTGGACAGAGCCTATGGTTCTGATACCAAGTTGTCACACCCCAATTCTGAATGAACCAGAAGTGTGAGTGAACCGGCTCTAAACCATGATTCACAGTAGGATCTCAATAGACCATGTCAACCAATCATTCCCAAGCAGTCTAACATAATCAGAGATTAAATACATAGCAGCGGAATATAATTAAATGAACTAAGTACTATGTTATAATTAAAATAAATACTCCAATTATTCCATTATTCACCAAAATTTAAATAATAATTATTACAAAGTATTAACAAAAATAAACCCATCACTGAGAGAATACACAGAACGAGCACTCGCATGACGCATCATGCTCGTCCTCTACAGTCTGTGATTCTAAAGCCACCAATGAGATGTAAGCTGGAGCAGACATGAAGTCTTCCACTGAGTAACCTGCATCAAGATCTGAAAAAGAATAGGATATATCCGGGTGAGCTCACAACATAGCTCAGTAAGTACAAGACCAATGCAACAGTACAATATGCATGGTATAACATTGCAATTTGGGTCAGGTCTAACTTGCAAATATACTATGGTAAGGTTTGGCGGCCACTGCACCTCCATGCACGAGAGTGTGAGCACACCCAACAGTCATGCCCCTATCACACTACTGCTGTTGCCCACATCACTCACTCCGGTATGGAGATAGGACTCGAGTCTAGCGGGCAAGAAGAACCACAATCCCACGTCCTCCCCCTGATACCCCACACCGTACCAGTACCTAAACCCCTACTGGAAAGGGCTTGCAAGTGGGTTCCGTTTCTAACCAGTCCTAGATGTCATTACAGTACCAATGGCCTTACCCTAGCACGGCTCCCTACGACATAGAGATAGGGCTCGAGTCTGGAGGGCAGGAAGAACCACAATCCCATGTCCTCCCCCTGATACCCTAGTCGTACCAAGTCTGCTAAGGTAAAGGGCGATACGAAAAGGTGTTAGCTGTGGATATATCCAGGGTACACCCCCTTCACATTCCACACACTAACTAAAACATACACATGCCTAACATCCAACAAACCTAGCATATGAAATGCATGAATATATATAATAATAAAAGAGCAACTACATGGCATGTGAGATCCACAGACATCAAACAATATATCCAGATACAAATTAAATCACAAAGGCTTACTGTTAATTAGTTATTTAGGTTTGGGGTCCTGTTCCTTACCTGACACGTGATAAAACTCCCACTCTGCGTCACAGGGTTTACCCACGTTGTCTACAGGTCCTACATAATCATATCTTTATGTTAGAATCTATTTATTAAAGTTTTAGAGGTCAGAACCAGGTTTGTCCAAGCAAACCAGGCTCGAGAAGCATACCGATCCCAGGTACTGGTTGCAGTATTGTGCAACCAGTATGTGCGACCGGTATATACCGGTTGCACTTATTGGTGTCACTCAGATCTCACTGAACAAGACTGGTATGTGCCTGCGGTATATACCGCAGACCCATACCGCTGGACCTTGCGTCCAACCGGTATACCCCGCGGTTTGGATCTGAGAGCGAGATCTCGGATCTCCCTTCCTCGTTGGCTAACGGTTAGGTCTCTAGGATTTCTCCTACTCCACACTAAGGTCCAAGCATTTTAATAGCCTTTTGATTTCGACTATAATGCCGTATCAAGCCAATCCAAATCTAAAAGAGATACAAGTTCATATTCAGATCTGTTTTGGATTCGGTGCGCTGCTTCGCGGCTTCGATCCGTCCTCTAAATAGCAATACAAGTACGGAGCACTTACCGGCTGTGGTCGTCGGTTGGCGGTGTGCTCCTCCATCCTGGGCGGCTTCCACCTCCTAGCTCCTTCTCAACTCTCCTCCAGACGGCTAGGGTTTTGAGAAAGATCAATGGAGTGTCTCCTTCTCTTTTAATAGAGGGAGGCCGTTCATGGGAAGGTTTCCCTCAGTTGGAAACTTTTCAAGTTTCCATTCGGAGAGAAAGGCCAGTTGGAGTCCGTCTCCCGTAGAAAATAAGCATACCGATCGCACATATCGATTGGAGTGCCCGCAACCGGTATAGTCCGACCGATATGCCATACCGGTTGCACATACCGGTTACACTGACCATAACCGGTATAGTCAAACCGGTATGAAACTTAGGCATTTTTCACAGTTCTCTTACCTAAAATTTGAGTGGCTCGTCACCCGGCTTCGCTTTCCAGTCCAGTTATGATTGGGAGACCTGTCATCATATATAACCATGGATTAGACCGGGTTTTCAAAGTACGGTTCTTACAGTTACCTTTGGGCGGCTCCACACACTCGTGTATAGAGGTATGGCATCAATAAACGTGACCTTTGGCTACCTATCCTTTCTATAGCACATTGCAAACTTATATACCAGACCAAAGATATGAATTGAATGCATGCATATGTTTGTTATATTGTTTTATTTTCTCACTGAGCTCAAGTTGGAGAGCTGACCCTCGCGCATGCAATTCTTTTAGTTTCTGATGTTGCAGGTACTATGATTGAAGATTATGTCTACACGCCAACATATGAAAGGGTGGAGGCTATGAATGAGCAAGCTGTGGAGGACTATTGTGATTCGTTAAATGAGCGTTTCAACCGTGGATACGCTTAGCGTTTAATTTTCGTATTTGGATTTTGTAATATGTATTAAGTTATGTTTTGGTTACTTGGAAATAAATGGAATATAAATTATTTATCATGATTAGACCTCAGTTCATTATCTGTAAGACTTTCGCTATTTACTTTATTACCTCTGATTAATGTGGAATGTGTTTTGGTTTATCATATGTGGGATAGCCTATTCGAGATCCTGGTTGAACCGTTTATTTATTGATGATTCATCACACCATTCTGATTGGTGCAGAATTGGGGTGTGACAAGTTCAGCAAGAGAGGAAAAAAGAAAGTGAGCCCTCCTTTTATAAGCTTTCATGGAGAGAGAGAGTGTCCTACTCTTGCTCAATTGGTAGAAGTCAAGCGGAGGAAAATTCTACCGGTTGTGCCTCTTGTTGGACTTAAAGCATATCTGAGCCTAGTTTTGTGGGCCCAATTTGATGGTGATGCTTTCGAGATTTCAAATATCTCCTTCCACATGGTTTAGTACTCCTATGTGACCTAAGGGGTTGACCCACGTCATGTGTAGGGTCCCAAGATAGTGTGCCAAGGGTTGGCACAGTAAGACCTGATACAGAGAGATCCGAATTGTGAGGATCTCAAAGTAGGTCTTACATTTTCTTTTTTACTTTGATTTTTTTTCGAAATTTCCAATAAAAAACAAAGATTTGGTTAGCAAATAATATATGGTAATGTGGCACATAGGATTCCCATGAAATATTTGACTTTTCCCATTAACCAGTTTAAGAATCTATTCTCCAAAATTTCATTCCTTTTAGAGAGATTCTCTCTCCCAAATTGTAGAGGGAGTGAATCCTCTATTTTTATTTTATCTTTATTTTATTTTATTTTATTGTTTTTATCTTATTTGTACTCTAACCCCTATCTCATTTCTTATTTGCAATTCACTGCATGAGTGAAACATGGACTACATTTTGCCCACCACATGGTCCCATTTGGGTTTAACCTAGGCTTAGTGGGCTTCTACTCTACCTTTCATTTTCTCTCTCTTTCTCTCTTGCATACTTATGGGCTATGGGGGGCAATGGATGGGTATGACTCTAAGTACCACATGGACACTCCAAGTGATACCTAGGGGATGATAGGTGACTAGGGCAAGTGGTCATTACCGATGACTAGGATTTGACTCAAGGTGACTCTAGGGTTTAAGCATGGGCTAACTTTGACTAGTTTGACCACTTTGACCAACTTTGATCAAAATGACCAAAATAGCTCAGAATGGTTTTTGGTGGTTTTAGGCTAGGAAATGTCCTTGAATGACCTAAATAAGGTAGTTTTGGACCCTAAGGGTGGTTTAGCACTAATGGATCCATTTATGGCAAGTTTGGACCTAGGTTCAAAGATGACATAGGAAGGTCTATTTATGGTAGGTTTCCAACCTAATGGACAAACTAGACATAGGGAGGTTTTTATGATAGGGTTTTAACCTAATGTATAAATTGGACTTAGGTGACCTATTTATCGTCGGTTTCTAACCTAAAGGTAAAATGGACTCAAGGAGGTTATTTATGATAGGTTTTTAACCTAATGCAGAAATTGGACTTATGAAAGCTGTTTTTGGTAGGTTTCTAACCTAAGGGTAAACTAGTCTTATGGAAGCTATCTATGGTAGGTGGAGGTTCTTAGAGTTAGAGAATGACACAGGTAAACCCTAAAGTGGTTAGTAAAGGTTGTGAGAGATTAATGAGGCAAAAATGGGATGCTTATACTATGATAGGAATGGACTATGGAACAAAGGTATGACAAAAAAATGGGATGTTGATAGTGTCCGATTATGCATTGACTATAGGGGGCTAAACAAGGTCACCATCAAGAACCAGTACCCGTCACCCAGTATCAATGATTTATTCGATCAGTTGGAAGGTGCATGCATCTTCTCTAACATAGACCTTAAATCGGGCTACCATAAATTGAAGATAAAAGGGAGTGATATTCCCAAGACAGCTTTCAGGACAAGATATGGTCATTTTGTATTCTTGGTGATTTTTTTGGATTGAAGAATGTGCCTGCATCATTTGTGGAGCTGATGAACCAAGTATTCCATGAGTTCCTATATAAGTTTGTCGTTATTTTCATTGATGACATACTATTCTACTCACTAGATAACATCTCTCATGCAGAACACTTAAGGTTAGCTTTATAGAAGCTGAGACAAGAGAGACTGCATGCCAAGTTTAAGAAATGTGAGTTTTGACTCAACAGAGTAGCCTTCTTGGGTCACATCATTTCTACTGAGGGCATAGCAGTAGATCAAAGCAAGGTTAGTGCAATGATGGACTGGAGTACACCAAAGACAGTTATAGAAATCCACAGTTTTCTTAGACTGGCCGGGTATTTTTGGAGATTCATTGAGGTTTTCTCCCATATTACCATACCACATTATGGGATTGACCAAGAAGGGAGTAAAGTTTGTATGGTCGGACAAATGCTAAGACAGCTTCCAAAAGCTGAAACAAAAGCTAGTCTCCACACCAGTCTTGACCATTCCTTCAGGGACAACCCCATTCACAGAATGCACTGATGCATTTAAGTTTGGATTGGACTATGTTCTAATGCGAGATGGCAAAGTGGTAGCTTATGCCTCAAGACAGTTGAATATACATGAGAAGAATTACCATATTCATGACCTGGAGTTAGCTGCTGTAGTCTTTGCTCTAAAGATATAACGTCACTACCTATATGGGGAGACTTTCAACATCATGTTAGATTACAAGAGATTAATGCTTCTGTTTAATAAAAAGGAGTTGAATATGAGACAACACATATGGCTCGAGCTGTTAAGGATTATGACTGCAACATCTAGTTTTACCTTAGAAAGGCTAATGTGGTATTCGATGCCTTGAGTTGAAAGCCATTACTTCTGACACCGGAGGCGATCACTAATTGGCATCATCTTGCTCACACCTTGGTTACCACTCCTCCCATAGCCATTGAGGAGTATACTATAGGTTCCTTGGTATCAGAATGGTTGAAATGGCAGCAGGGTTATTGAGTACCTTAACCATCTAGTCACCTTATTGGATGAGATAAAAAAGGCAACTAACAGTGACTTACACTTGAAGACTCAAGCAAGAACTTGAGAAGGGACGATAAGATTTAGATTTTTCTGTAGACAACATGGGTATAGTGTGCCTAAGACTACTAAGTCCCTAAAGGAGTCCCAGAAGAATGTCTACTGCCACTACCGTAGTCATGCCCATGTTTGCAAGCCACTGGAGTAACCGTAGAGTCTTTCGGTTTGCCCCAGTTGAGAAACTCGATAGAGCCAAATAACTTTCAACCATTTTCACAAAAGGAAAATAAGGAAAGGACTTACTGATAGATGAGTAAGGAGGAAGAAGTTGATCAACAAATAGAGCTTCAGGATAAATTTCAGCAGGATTTTAGAACTCCAAACTCAAAGTGAAGAAAGGAAGGAGATAAGACTCTATTTATAGAGTTCAAACCTCCTCCCTAAGGGTTCGACCTTTCATCAGGTCCTGAGGATGCCTTCCACGTGATAGCCCTCGAATACATAGTGTAGTGTACAGGTACAATGGCTCTGAAGTTTATGTTTTTGATGAGGTAGTCCACGTGGCGTCACAGCAATGGCCGAAGGCCTAGACGTAATGAGTGCTAAAAATGAAAAGGGGCATGCCTTTTCAAAATATTGACGGTTACAGACACGTGGTAGACATACAGCAACCCGTGTGTCACCTCTATCGAAAGGTGCCATAATGACAACCTAGGCACCTCGTTTTCCCTCTAACTGATGTATCCACGTGGTAGAATATTACTCACGAAGGATCTACCACAATAAATGTAAGCCAGATATCCCGCAATCGATTGAGATATCAACGGATACCACATTAAATGTAGATCAAAATTAGCATGTAGCGTCATACTCGGCGAAAAATCTTTAACCAGGTCATCTACGACGACTCGTTATAGGTTAAATTGTCAAGCATGACTTGGCACGATAACTGGTACACCAGAGGTGCGTCCTTCCTGGTCCTCGCGTACTAGGGAAAGGTCCTCTCATTATCAGTTAGGTTGTTCAGCATGATCCATTAGCAGCTGACTTCACAAGTCGTCTATCATAGCTTATCAACACAGGTCATCCAGCACAACTCATAAATAGCCAACCTCAAAGGTTGTCCAACATAGCTTACCAGCGGCCAAAATTACAGCTCGACAGCCGCCTCCAGGAGGGAAATTTTGATATCATCCAAAACAACGTTGTTCCCCCGACTTCCACGGACTTGGAAAAGCAAGGAGCAACTATTAAGACCATGCTAAAAGCAGCCAATTCAAAAGGAACATGTGTCATCACATGGATCGAGTATCTCAGTAGACACATGTTCTCATCTTAATACATCAAGTAAGGCATGCCTCTACGCCTTCATGCAGTTACGGAAGTGCCCAAAGCCATTATCTTCAGATAAGCAGTAACTAACCCACTTATAGTTGGTTAGTTACACGTGTCAACCAACATATTTTCATTAAAGGTAGAATTAATCATGTTTTAGAGGAGTCCTAAGGTGGTTATGATGAGCCCATTCCTTGGATCTACATCAGATGGCTTAAATGCTCTCCTATACACGACCTCCATTTTTGGGATTGGAACCATTTGCAATATGCAGAGACTCCCACTCAGTGATGGTAACTCTCCAAGGATCTTGGATGGAGTCCCGAGATCCACTCAACTGCAAGGAAACATCCCCAAATCCACGGCCACTCCATGCTTTTATAAATACCCTTTACCACGAAGGTAAATGAACCGAACTTTTGCCATACTTACAGTTATACTGTAGAAATTATTATCGCCCCCTCTCTACTTTGAACTCGACTTTCTCTAATCCCAAGTTCATCTGTTGATCGCCCTTGAGTTAACTTAGGTATCAGAGTGGCCACCGGGTTATCCAACTTACCCCTTCACTATCCGTTTGTCTTCTGTGATAGGTGTCACAATCAATAGCCTAGATCAATTTTTGACGATAACAATCACTTCATCAGTTAAGAGACCTGTCATAATGGACAAAGTCTGAATGATACATAGTCAACAAATTAGGGGTGGTTCATGGAATTAAATGCAAAGTACTGGGGAGGTGTGTGAAATTTTTTCTTTTTGTTATGTAAGACATTAGTGAGTTCAGAAAAATCTATATATGGATATGTATGAGTATTAAACGGGTCTAGACTTTAATAATGGGACCATAAATCCAGCATAAAAAAATATGTACAACATTTACACAGTACGTGTCTAATATGGTAGCCTTTAGAGTAAAAATATGGGCGTAGATTTACTCTGCAGTAGACATATAGATAATTCCACAAAAAGAATAATAACATACAAAAAAAATTTCATCTAACCCCTAAAAACTATGTCAAATTCGATCTACTACCCAATGGTTTCTAGAAACTCTAACCGGCCCCATTTAACTGACAAACTTGACTGAACATGTGAGTAGACATTCTTACCTTTCTATTTGAAACTTTAAAACCTTAAAATGAGATAAAGTTACTAATTTTCCCTTTTCTTTTCTTATTTCTTTTTCAAAATTTCTCCTTTTCTTCTTTATTGCTATTTGGTTCAGGAGCCCTAATATCATCAGAACTATCAAATCCTCCCCTGTCACCATCGGTGAATTCCTCACAGCAGCTCTGGTTGAATTGATCGAACTCATCAATCATCACCATGAACAGTTTGGTGAAAGGAATCTATCTTGAAAAGCAGCTAGTCGAGACTTAAAAAAAGTAAAGTGAAACCATCGATCTCCAAGAGTCTACCTGGAAACTCACAAAAAGTCGTCAATAAGTCCATTACTTTCCTTAATAAATTGTTAATTAACTTCCGAATCTACTGTCCACCTACTTGCAACTGGATCATCGATTCTCATCTCAACCCCCATCAAACTAAATAACAAGTCATAAACAACTTCTCAAGAGAATCAAGTTGCAAAAAAAAAAAAAAAATGGCACAGCAAAAGGAAGAAAATGTAGTGATCTTTCTGTCCATGGCGCAAGGTCATATGATCCCTTTCTATTACTCTCTCTACAAATCGAATAGAGGAAAAGCTATACAGTGACATTCGTCAACACCCCACTTAACTTCGAGAAGCTCCGCCACTCTCTACCTCTGACCTCCACCATTCGCCTCATTCCCTTCTCCACAGCCGATCATGGCCTCCCACCGGTTGCAGAGAACACTGATGTCCTCCCATACCGCCGACGTCACTCACCAATTTGGCATCTTCCACTCCATCTTCAACACAGGTGGTGCTTACGGTATGACCCTTTATCACTCCGTCTGATTGGGTTTGTCACCGAACAAAAATGGCAGCACACTGTAGATAATGACAAGGGTTTCACCATTGCAATTCGTCGGGTAAGAAAGGCATTGAAAGAGAGATTTTGTTTTTACTTTTATTGTAGAAGATGAAAAATTGGTAAGTAAAGGTGTTTTTTTTACTTTGGAGGGCATTATGGTCTTTTACTTTTAGAATAAGGGCATTATTGTCCTAATATTTGTAACTAACGAGACTCTATTAGCGAGTGGGGTCTCTTTGATTAATGGGGGAAAAATTTTGGGTGGTAGATGAGACATTTGTAAAAGTTTTGGGTGGTAGATGAAACTTTTAAAATTTGTGGGGGTTAGATCGAATTTGACATAGTTTTTGGGGGTTAGATGAAATTTTTTCTAACATATAAATACAAATTTATACAAAATAAATCTTGCAATCTATAAAAAAAAAAAATACAAAATCATCATCCAATTAAGTATTTGAAGGTGACAAGGATAATCCCTCTGCACGTTACAAAGATAATCTTGTAACAATTCCCACGTCTATTTAAAGTTTGTATTTTAAACTTAGTGATTTCAAACTCTTGTGATTTATCTCCTTAAATAACTCAAACAGATTTATTTCCTGGAATCCATCTACAGATTTATCGCCTTAAATCACTCCACAAAATTTTCTCCTTAAATCAATCTACATATTTATTTCCTTAAATCACTACATAGATTTATCTCCTTAAATCTTCAAAGAATGGAGATAATTTCTCTATTCTAAATTCTTACTCTTGGTGGGAAAGTATTTTTTTTTTCTACTTGTTAAACTTTTTTTTAACCGTTTAATATGCTAAATAATATTATTCGAGTACAATTCGATTCAATATATCGCATATTATTTGCATATAATATACGAACTTACTAACAATGGGTAAGACTCAACTAGATTTGAACTTATAACTTCTTAATTTAGACCAACTTAGTTGACGGACACACCAAACTTAACAAATCAACTAAAAAAAGTGTTTTCAATCAAAGGAAAAAAAAAATAAAAATAAAAAGAAAAAAATGTGGAACTCCGAAATCTATCATTCCAGGTGTAACGGACTCTATGGGTAGAGAATGTCATTGAGAAGAAGGGTTAGAAGGAAATTACAAAAATTAATAGTGGCTTTTGTAATAATTCAATAAAAGACAAGGTTATTCACTTCTTCCACATCGTCTCCCGCCTGGGTTACGCTTCAAGCATTCAATTTTTTCCTCTCCTTTATTCCTTTTTTGTCGTTTCCCCAACACTTCTCTTGAGCTCTTTAACATCGTTCGCACTTCCCTGGGTAGATTATTTGCATTTTATTTCTTCCTCTGGTTGATACAGATAATTAAGAAATAATCAAACACAAGAAAAGATCTCTCTAAAGATGGTGGATGCTACTTTGTCAAGCTTCGATCAAGTTTTTGAGAAGTTCAAGTCTGAAGCACCGAAGAATCAAGTCAATCTCATCCTCTTCTTAGTCGATAAGGACCCATCCTCCTCTCTCAGCTGGTGCCCTGGTAATGTTCCCTCCTTTTTCCTTTCCTTCCCCTTTGTTATTTGTTTTTGACCCAAAAAAAAAAAAAAAAAAAAAGAACATGGAAAATAACTCTACAGTTGAATGCAAATCCTTTCAAATCAGAAAAGGGAAAAGGGGAAAATTTACCTTTTGCGCTGTTGAAGTGTTTCCAATGATGGTAGAATTCATGTATATATGGAAGTTATTTTCCTTGTATATTTTCATGAAAGGTGAAGAGGGCGAGCTTTAGTGTGACAGTAAGGTTGTCATATTACAACCTGGTGGTCACAGTTCGAATCTTTGAAATAGCTTCTCTACATTGTAGGGGAAAGATTGCGTATATTCTGTCCTCCCTCCCAGTCCCTGCAATAGCAAGGGCAGCCTAGGCAGTGAGGAGCAAGCTAGTAGGACCAGCAACCATAGGCCAGCCTACAACTGAAGGCCGGCACTCCGATCACAGTAGCGCTCATTAGGGAGTTGCCGGATTTAGGCGTAACATCCGGTGCAGTTTTCATACGTTACAAAAGTTTCAAAAATCAAATCTGCAAGATCTCTGGCGTTTCATTGAAAATTGAAATAAATGCTGAGGTTATAACGGTCATTTTAGATCATTTAACAGTTAAATTTTATTAGAGCAACAGGTTTGTCTTCAATTAAGAGAAGCAAAGAGAGGTTGACTTCAAACTGATGGTTGTTTAATATTGGAGTTCTAGCTTGGAATTCAAAACAACAACCTGAGTTCATGGCTTCTAGGCTTATTCCCTCTTGGATCCACTCTCCAATCCACTACTAAAAATACTTTGCTGACTCACCTTGATATATTCCACAACTTTGTTTAGAATTTGAAACTGTTTCTTATTTCCTTACTTGGTTTCATGTTTGTGACTATGAAATTCCTTTCATTGCAACCGTTTACTCTAGATAAAATTTTGCAGACTGTGTCAGAGTTGAACCTGTGTTATACAAGAAATTGGAAGCTTCATTAAGTGATGTAGCACTTCTTTGAGCTTTCGTTGGGGACAAGGTCCACATGGAGGAATCCTCAGCACCCATGGAGGGTTGACTCATGGTTCAAGCTTGAAAGTGTCCCAACACTAGCACGCTGGGAGAATGATGCAGTCAATGGCCGCCTTGAAGACCATGAAGCCCATCTTAAACACAAAACTCATGCCCTCATCTCTGGTAAATGAGTTTTCCTGGCTCATTATTGCGATTCAACTAGACCATTTATCATTATAGGATGATCAAGAACTCGTTAGGTTGTTGGGAATTTACTTTTCAGCTATTACTTTTCATCTTTATCATTTTGATGCAGAATCCAGGTTGAGAAAACCCTAATTAGATCCGCTAGTAGGTCTACCCAAAACAATAATCAATTCAAACAATGATGTAATGGTAAAATCATAAATAACTCAAAAACTCAATTAATAATGGCAGATTTGGTAATAAATCAGACTTTTCTAATAACTTGTAGAGAACCAAACAAGACCTTTGGACCAAATTAGAAACAATCCTTAGCCAATGGTAAATCTAGAAAGAATATTATGAGTAAGGGTCAAATAGAAAAAATAATAAAAGATAGGGACCCTTTTGTATTTTTTGAAATCAAGCTTTCTTCTTCAACTCAAGATAGGAGCAGTTATGGTAGAAACCAGATAACATATTCGAAGCACAGCCCTCAAACATGAATCAACCAGTCTGAAACTCTAGGATTAGAGTCGCCTAGATCTGATGAGAAGAACCAAACCAATAAATCTTGATTAATCAGGAGTTTACTAATCCTATTCAGACTGGCTCAAGAACATTTGCAAAAATAGGGTATCATATTTGAATTAGGTTAAGTTCTGTCAACAAGGTGGGTTTCAACAGCAGTAATCTAATGGGTTAATGTCACCCTTAGAGGTTGAAGATATCTCCAAGGTTTCAGGGTAAGAGGAGGTGGGATGGTAGAGCTCGATGGCCTTCTATTGAGCTGTGATTACCACCCAAAAACAGGGGAGCATAAAGCAAGGAAGAAGAACTGGGAAAGAGGAGGGAATAGGGAGAGGAGACAGACCTAGAATGGTTCTATCAGTGCTCAGGGACAGAGAGAAAGAGAGATAAAGAGAGAGACGAGAAAGGGAACCTAAGGAGAGGTTGTCCCTAATCGCAAATATGAAGAGAGAGGGAGAGAGTGTACACTTCACTTCTTCCTTCTACCAGCAGGCAACCACACAATTCTCAAATCATTCTTTCATTCTTCTTCTCTGAAAATAAAAGTCCTAATACAGATTCTATTTAAAAGAAATACTTTTCTAAACTAAATAAATTAAACCTAGTAAATAAATAAAATCCTAATCAAGATGGAAACTATAAGCAAGTAAATAACATACCTACCATAATCTACTTAATTAGATTTTACCTAAACTTTCTATCCAAATTTCTAAAATAAAAGATTACAAATATTACAATCAAAATTAAATATAACAAAGATTCTAATCCATGCTCATCTCAGGTTGTGCGCCTGCTGCTGCATTACATTTGAATCTGTCATATTATTTACTCAGGTAATGCTTCAACTACCTTTCCCCTATTATCGATAATCTGTTGTGGACAAAGATCACTTGTAATTAGGCTCTTTGTTTTATCAACTAATACAAATCTTTACTATTCAAGTGGCCCCCTCCATATTTTATACTATATCATATGGCATGGTTTTATTATCGGTCAGGTATCGGCTATTATGTTGATATGGCATACCTTGTTGGTATCAGCAGGTATCGGTACCCATTCTTGTTCAGCCAAACAATACTGTTTGGCTAGGTATCTATATCGATCACGGATGAAACCAATATAGATACCTAAAACCATGCTATAGGATTGCCAGTCCAACGACTGATACCATAGTTGTTGCCATGCTGTTAATGACAGGTTTAGAACTTCAGATGTCTCAATAGATTATGGTATGGATATGCATTTTCCTTGACATAAACAAGATCTCTATGTAGATCATGAGGCTCTTAGGACATCATGATTCAAGATCTGTTTACTACTAGTTAATGATGAATTCATTAACAAAATGAATTTTCCTAATGCATTGTTAGTTGCTATATCGAATTGAATGAATTCATTCTTTCTACAAATTGAGTTTACATAATGAATTTTCCTGATGCATTCTCAGTTGGAAACCACTTTCTAGATTGCAAGGCTCAAAGCTCAATGATTTACATAGTTGAATTTAAGCTTTCCAATTAGACCTAGTTTTTCTTAGGGCTCCATTTTTTTTTTTTTCAGGTAAAAGATGAGTTTATTGAATTAAAGAGATGGTATAAGCCAAAGCAACAAGAGAATAAATTTCTTGAAGCCAGAGAGAGGAACATGACCAAGTAAACAAGCTCGTAGTTGACATGGTCTTCTGGGCAAGGAAATGAGTCATTACATTAGCATCCCTTGAAATATGATGAAAAGAGCAACTGTTACAAAGTGAGACAAATATTCAAATATCCTCAATAATTGGTTGGATGTCAAAAGCTGCAGGATGAACTCTATTGTTGATATTTTGAATAATTTTAAGGTAGTACTCTAACAAGATTCTTGTATCCTTAATAGCAGATTGGATACCTTTCCTTAAAGCTAAGGCTTCCCCCATTTTAGCAGAAGAAAAATCAATGGGACCAAAAATAGCCTTAAGGAGGGATCCTTCTGAGTTTCTAAAAATAATACCAATATTCCCACAAGAGGAATCAGCATAAAGTCTAGCATCCGTATTTATCTTTATAAAACCAGCTGGGGGAGCTCTCCATTTATTGACTTCCTGAGATTGGGTACAAAAAAAGGGAGGTAAATTAACTGCCATGAATTCTTTCTGGGCTCGCTTAGCTTGAAGAATAACTTCTAACAGGGATCATTCCTTGGAATTGAATAGAAGATCATTTCTAGTTTTCCAAATATACCAGCGCAAGGATGCAATCAGACCAAATAACTTGCGATTACCTTCTTGGAAAGATCTGAAATTGAGCTCCACTCTTTATGCCATTGTGTGATTAAGGAATGAGAAATGGAAGGTATCTTTGCTGTAATTTCTGAACCAAACCAAACAGCTCTTGCATATAGGCAAGATAAAAAAGGATATGGTCTATAGATTCCATTAGAGAGCCATATCGTTTGTAAGAGGGGTCAAGGGGGATCCGTCTTTTAATTAGACTTTCTGTAGAAGCAACACCCTGAATGCAAACTCTCCAAAGGAAAGTTTTTATCTTTGGAGTATAACAGTGCCAAATATTATTCCATAGTTGTTTTGGAAGAAGTTTCCTATCAGGGCAAGAGGGACGTAGAAGAAAGAGTAACCTGTTCTTTCTCTAACTTGTTAATAAGAATATAGTATGCGGATTTAATCGAAAAAACTCCATTTTTTGATCCAGCCCAAACAAGTTAATCTTCTGAAGAAGCAATCCAAAGTTGGATTTTGTAAATAGCTTCCACCTCATCTCTTTGAAAAAGAGAATTATGAATCAATTTGTTCCAAGTCCTAGTATGAGGATCAATAAGATCTGCAACACTATGATAGCTCAATTTCTTAGGTTCCAGAGATCAGATTTTAAATACTTCTAATGAAGGGACCCACTGGTCCTGTCATATATTTATCCATTCCCTATTATTAATCCACCATATAAGACCATCTTGTAGAATTTTTTGGCCTTCTAAGATACTGCACTATGCCCAAGAGGGATTTGATCCTAAGGAGGCATGTAGAAAATCCACGTGGGGGAAGTAAATGGCTTTGAATAACATAGTCCAATTTTAGGAAGGATTTGACCATAGTTTCCATGCTAGTTTAGCAAGTAAGGCTTTATTATGGAGATAAGGATCTTTGAAGCCAAAACCACCCTTTTCTTTAGATCTGCAGAGATGATTCCAAGAAATCCAATGGATATCTCTATGAGAATGGGTGTCCTTCCAAAAAAAAAAAAAAAAAAAATTTGCTGCCAAATTTCGAAATGTTTGATGAAGCATTTTTGGTAATAAGAAGTGAGCTCCTGCAAAATTCAATATAGACAATAAAGAGGATTTAAGTAAAATTTCTTTCTCAGAGTGGGAAAGAAAAGAATCCTTCCATCCATTGAGCTTCTTTTTTGAATGGTCCAAATAGTCTGTAAAAGAGATTTCTTAGAGTGATCGAAATCAATACGGAGGCCTAGATATTTTGAAGGCCCATCTCTAGAAGAGATTTTAAGGTTCTAGAAAACCATCTTTTGAACCAAGATGCAGTATTGGGACTGAAGGTAAGGCTGGATTTCTTTAAATTCATTTTCATCCAATACCACCCATGGCCTCTTCTTCTTTGAAAGAAGCATTAGTGTTAATCTTAACCCAATTAGGAGGCAGAGGTGTCAACTGAAGATTTTGAAGAGGGTAATTATCTCTTGATTAAAGCAACATTTCCAACTTCTTGGAAGACTGAAAAAATTCCAAAAAAGCAAGATCAACAGTATGAATAACCTCAGAAGGATTCCAATCCTGCCATTGTAAAATCAAATCATTGCGAGCCTTCAAAAGATACCAAAGGATGAAAGTTGCAATAGCAAATAAACGAACAACCTTCTTTTTAGAGGATTAAAACCAACAGTCCCAACTATTAATCCAATGAGATAAAGAAATATCTGAGTTATGAGTAGCAATTCTATATGAGAGAGAAGACCCAAACCATACCGCTTTAGCAAATGGACTTTTAAACAAAATATGGTCAATAGATTCTGTAAGACCCGCACTCCACTAACCCGGTTTAACCGTGTTGTGCCAGGTCTTCTCATAACCAACCGTAGAAAACCACAAAGCTAGGTCAACAAATCAGTCAATTGTAGGCTATCTGATCAAGGGTTTTAGATTGTCTGGTCGTTGTGTTTTGGGATTGGAGTGTTGACCGGTCAATCCCAGTTTAGAATCTGAGATTAGGAAAGTTTCCTAATTTAGAGAGGTCACTCTCCTAATTTAGAAATGACTCTACATGGAGATTTTTCTCCCTATATAGAGGACGTCCCTTTACTGTCTCTCATTCTTAAACCCTAAAACTGAGAGAAAGAGAGGAGAAGAAGGAGAATAAGACTTGGAGAGGAAGAAAGCTTAGAGGAAGGAGAAGAGGTTTTGCAGAGGGAGAAAATTGCCGTTGGAAAAATCAAACTTTGTTGTTCAGCATCTTGGACTAGCCATCCCTTAGAAGATATTGTTAAAAGATCATCAATTCCTAATGAAATGGATGTAGCAGTAGCTTGCTGGAAACCCAGAGTCTTTACTTGATCCAGGATGTGTGATGTATATGCCATTCCGAAGTGTTCTATTAATCTGCTAATAAGTCGTTTCATGACAGTTCCATCTATCACTTTATTGTGAAAGACCAGATCGCAATCTACCGCAGCAAGGATCAACGGTAAGTGCCTTGTCTCTGTAGAAGATTAGAATTTGACTATGTTAGGGTTAAATTTGAGATTCTCCAGTGTTAAAACAGATCCAATATCGTAATTCTAACTTGAAGGACTGCTACATAAATATACATTAATGTTAAATGCTAGAGTTCTTTGAAGGGTTAACCTTAAGGGGAATAAAGGCCATAAAATGACCCTAGGATGGAACCCATTATTGAACCGAAGAATCAACTTAGAATGAATTCGGGCTGAAAGACAACTGGGGGATTACTTAGGAGTTGTCCGGTCCCTTGACCGATTGACTATATAGGAGACCAGTGAGGCGACCGATAGCTCTCTAGAAGTCTACAGGGTTTTGTCAGGAGGACTTATTGGTCGACCAGTGCATGACTGGTGACTCCATCGGACATTGTCCAGAGGACATGTATAGGAGACTGGACAGTGAATCCGAGTATCAAACTAGATGGAACATAATCTTAACCTAAGTTCATTAATTGTTTAGGCTCTCTATTACTTCAAGATAATTTCCAATGATTGGAAGGGCAACAAACATCACTCATAGGTGAGGAAACAAGACCTAAACTAATTAGTTAATAACAAACTAGCTTTACTTTTCTATCAAACTGATATGCTGCCATGCTTGTATGACTATTTGTGCATCTCACATATCATCCAATAACTGCTATTTTAATTCATGTATATTTTATTATTATTTCTGTTCTGTTACGATGATGATGATAATAATAAGCATGTGTTTGTGTAAGGTTGGTGTGTTGAATAAGGAGAGGTCGGAGCATCAAACAACACCACACTAACATCGTCGTATGTTACCTTAGCGGAACTAGTACGTTATAGGGTATCAGGGGGTGATCGTGGTGTGTGGCTATAAGCTCTGTCGGCGGACCCTAGCTCTATCTCTATGGGCGTATTGAGGGATGCTGGGGTAAGGTCTTGGAAACAAAGCTGTGATGACATCTAGGATTAGTTAGTCATGAACCCAGTTTGTAAGCCCTCACAAGTAGGGGCATACGTACTGATATGGGTAAAGTATTAAGGGGAGTGCTGGTGGTGTGTGATTCGTTAGGCACTAGCTCTATTTCTATTCCATAGTAGGTGATGTAGGGTGATAGCGGCGTGTGATCAGTTGGGCATGCTCACATTCTCGTGTATGGAGATGTGGTGGCCGCCTATCCTTACTATAGTACATTGCAAACTTATGTAGACAAAAGATATGAATATGACTGAATGCATATGTTTGTGCATTGTTTTGTTTATTCACTAAGCTATGTGGTGTACTCACCCATCGATGTCGAATATTTTTAATTGATGATGTAGGTACTACTATTTAAGACTATATGAATGCACCATCGTATGGACACATGGTAGCTTTGGATGTGCAAGCTGTGGAGGATGAGCACGACTCTTCATACAAGTGTTTTCAGTGTGTTTACTCTTAAAATTAATTTCCTATTTTGAGTTATGAAAACTTATAATAGATACTTATTTATGTTTTGAGTTACTTAGAGATAATCAGTTTAATACTTATTTATTATGTTAGACACTCAGTTCATATTAATATAAATTTTCGCTATTTATTTTATTATCTCTGATTGTGTGGATTGTGTATGGTTTAGATTGTTAGCATGGTCCTATGTGATTCTGGTGTGAACCGTTGGTTCATAAGACAGTTCATTCACACTTCTGGTTCGTCCAGAATTGGGGTATGACTACTTGGTATTAGAGCATATGTTAGGATTAGAAAAGAAGATT
This sequence comes from Protea cynaroides, assembly GCA_028583415.1. Lineage (NCBI taxonomy): Eukaryota > Viridiplantae > Streptophyta > Magnoliopsida > Proteales > Proteaceae > Protea > Protea cynaroides. The sequence continues at coordinate 67,361,662 of CM053272.1, forward strand.
TATAATAAAGCCATGTAGATTGCTTGAGTACTGGAGTCTAGCCAAGAAGAGAGTTACCTTGCTCAAAATCATGGTTTAAAGAGACCAAATGGGAATTCGTTTAATGGAGGGAACTCGAAGACCTTCAAATCATTCTAACCACAGAATTCTAATGGCGCAGCTAAGACTACGTAAACGGTTCTACCTCAACCAGGGCAAGTGACGGCTAACATCAAATGCTTCTGACCAACTGGGGCATTATGCAAAGAACTGCCCTAAACCCAAGAAGCAGTTGCAGCAAGGAAAGGTGTATGCCATGACTTCTGAAGACACAGTCGCATCACCTGATGTGGTCACAGGTACAACCCAACCTTTATCTTTTATAGTACCTTGTGTGAGCATGTAGACTAAACCTAGGTAAAACTACATGTATCGTAACTATAGCTGGTGTACCTCTCAGAGTTCTCTTTGACTCTGGGGCTACCCACTTTTTTGTCTCTATTTTTTTTGGGATGAAATTAGATATGCCACTTAGACCATTTGTCACACCCCAATTGTGGACTAACCAATGGTGTAATGAACAGTCATGAAGACCAACAGTTCAAACCAGGATCTCGTATAGACTATGCCAACCATGTTAAACCAAAACACATTCCACAGTAATAATCAGAGATATTTGAATAAATAGCGAAAGTCTTATCAATAATGAACTGAGGTCTACATGATAAATAATTAAATGATCCAGTTATCTCCAATTAACCAAAACATAATTAATACATATTACAAGTATCAAAATACGAAAGTTAAACACTAACCGTAACCACATGGAAAACACTCGCTTGACGAGTCTTGCTCGTCCTCTACAGCTTGCACATCCATAGCCGCTACATGTCCATATGTTGGCGTATCCATGTAATCTTCAATAGTAACACCTGCAACATCAGAAACTAAAAAGAATTACGTGTACGAGGGTTAGCCCTCCAACTTGAGCTCAGTGAGAAAACAAAACAATGCAACAAACATATGCATATATTCAATTCATATCTTTGGTCTGGTTTTTAAGTTTGCAATGTGCTATAGAACGGTTTGGAGGCCCCCGCACCTCTATACATGAGTGTGTGAATCCGCCCAATGGATCAAACACCATTTCCATCCCACATGCATGCACAATGAATAGAGATAGAGCTAAAGTGGTCAGATCACACACTGCCAACACTTTCCCTGATGCGCTACCCATACCAACACGTAAGTTCCTATTGACGAGGGCTTACAAACTGGGCTCGCAACTAACCAATCTTAAATGTCATCCAATGTGTCTAGGCCTCACCCCAACATCCCTCAATACGTCCATAGAGATAGAGCTAAGGCCCCCTGACAGAGTCGAAGATTACACAGTCCGGAACCACCTCCCTTGATGCCCTACGACGTAATAGTTTTACTAAGGTAATGACAATACGGTGATGTCAGTAGGCAAGACTTGAGTAGAGATAGAGCTATAGTTTGGTGACCAGGATGAACCACAATGTTACGTCCTCCCCCTGATGCTCCACTTGCATCCAACACACTAACCACACAAACACAATCTCATGCCTATTCCTAGCATCATCATCATCATGTTATAAATAGACAAAAGTAATTATGCATGGGCAGTAATAACAGTAATATTGGATGACATGTGAGATGCACATTACAAGCATACAAGCATAGAATCAATCATTGTATTGGACTCAATAAAATAAAATAGCTTATTATTAGCCAATTAGTTTAGGTTTTGTTCCCTCACCTTTGATCGATGTTTGTTTCTCTCCCAAGCTTTGGAAGTCACTTTGAATCTATTAGAAACCTAAACAATTAATGTATGTAAGTTAGGGTTCAAGTTTACCAAGTTACAGTAGTAAAAAAATATTGTTTGGTTTCAAAATATGCTTACTGTTATCGTGTGGTCAGACGTGTGATCGGACCTATGGTCGCAATATATGCAACCACATACTATGTGGTCGAACCCTGTGGTCGCATTTTATGTGACCACACCTTGTGTCACACCCCATTTTTGTACTATTCAGAATGGAGAGATGAACCGCTAATTAACCAATGGTTCAACCAGGATCTCGAATAGGCTGTGTCCGTTTGCTTAAACCATACACATCCACGACAATAATCAGAGTAAATACACAATAGCAGAAGTCTTCATACTAATGAAGTGAGAGTTTAACAATTATAAAATAATAAATTATCCAATTATTCTACATTGACTAAGACATAAAATAAAATATTTAATCAATTACATCGTCTGTATAAATTGAATAAAATTCTAATAAAAAACACAAGAGTTGCACTCGCATGACGAATCATGCGACTCCACCATAACTTCAGCGTCCATCGCCGCCGCATGTCTATACATAGGAACATTCATATAGTCTTCAACCATGGTACCTACATCATCAACTAAAAGCATTCGACGTCGAAAGGGTGAGCACACATCATGGCTCAGTGAGTAAACAAAACAATGCAACAAACATATGCATGCATTCAATTCATATCTTTGGTCTAGTTCATAAGTTTGCAATGTGCTATAGAAAGGTTCGGTGGCCGCCTCGCCTCTATACATAGGGTGTGTAAGCCCATCCAACGGATCAAACACCATTGTCGTCTACATCCACCCCACCATGGAATAGAGATAGAGCTAAAGTGCTTAGGATCGCACCGCATCACACTTCCCCTGATGCTCTACCCATACTAACACGTAAGCCCCTGTTGGTGGGGGCTTGCAAACTGGGCTCGCAACTAACCAATCATAATGTCAAACAGTGTATCCAAGGCCTCACCTCAGCATCCCTCAATACGTCCATAGAGATAGAGCTAATGCCCCCCGACAGAGTCAGAGACTATACGGTCCGAGACCACCTCCCCTGATCCCCTACGACGTAATAGTTTTGCTAAGGTAATGGCGATACGACGATGTCAGTGGACAAGACTTGAGTAGAGATAGAGCTAGAGACTGGTGACCAGGCTGAACCACAGTGTCACGTCCTCCCCCTGATGCTCCACTCGCATCAAGCACACTAACCACATACATACATTCACATGACTATTCCTAGCATCATCATCATCATCATGTTATAATAAATGAAATTAAATATGCATGAATAGTAATAATAGGAATAGTGGATGACATGTGATATGCACATTACAATCATACAATCATAAAATCATACATGGTATTGGACTCAATAAACGAAAATAGTTTATTATTAGCCAATTAGTTTAGGTCTTGTTCCCTTACCTTTGATTGAGTGTAGATCCTCGTTCAAGCTTTATGAATCACCTTTAAATCACTAGGAAGGCCTAACAAGTCGATAGATTTTAATTAGAATTAATTCCAACAAATTTAGACTAGCAGAAATCATAGGGTCGCAGGTAGGGCAGCACCCAGGGTCGGTTACCAATCGACCCTAGGGGTAGGGTCAGACGTGGGGTCGGTTACCAATCGACCCTACGTGCGACCACACCCTCCCTGGGACTTCCCGAGGGCATGTGGTCGATCCTGTGGTCTTGTAGGTCCATTCTAAGACTATGGATGTATTGAGGGATGCTGGGGTGAGGCCTTGGATACACTGTTTGACATTAGGATTGGTTAGTTGCTAGCCCAGTTTGCAAATCCTCGCCAACAGGGGCTTACGTGTTGGTATGGGTAGAGCATTAGGGGAAGGGTGATGTGGTGTGGTCCTAAGCACTTTAGCTCTATCTCTATTCCATGGTGGGGTGGATGTGGACGACAATGGTGTTTGATCCGTTGGGTGGGCTTACACACCCTGTGTATAGAGGCGAGACGGCCATCGAACCTTTCTATAGCACATTGCAAACTTATGAACCAGACCAAAGATATGAATTGAATGAATCATATGTTTGTTGCATTGTTTTGTTTGCTCACTGAGCCATGATGTGTGCTCACCCTTTCGACGTCGAATGCTTTTAGTTGATGATGTAGGTACCACGGTTGAAGACTATATGAATGCTCCTATGTATGGACATGCGGCGGCGATGGATGCTGAAGTTATGGTGGAGTCGCATGATTCGTCATGCGAGTGCAACTCTTGTGTTTTTTATTAGAATTTTATTTAATTTATACAGACGATGTAATTGATTAAATATTTTATTTTATGTCTTAGTCAATGGAGAATAATTGGATAATTTATTATTTTATAATTGTTAAAACTCTCAGTTCATTAGTATGAAGACTTCCGCTATTGTGTATTTACTCTGATTATTGTCGTGGATGTGTATGGTTTAAGCAAATGAACACAGTCTATTCGAGATCCTGGTTGAACCGTTGGTTTATTAACGGTTCATCACACCATTCTAAATAGTGCGGAATTGGGATGTGACACCTTGTGACCACACCTTTCCTGGAAACTTCCCGAATAGTTGTGTTCTATCCTCTGGTTACCTTGTGGTCGACCATAGGCTGCGACCACATGATGTTTGGTTGATTTTAGTTCTCGTACGAGTTCTTCCTCATGGCTCATCAATGGGATTCACCCTAAGATCATTCTATGGCCTCTAATCATAGTTTTTCCCTCATCCATTATCCCTAACCTATTCTCTATGATTTCCCATGGAAAACCTATAACCGAATCATTGTATTAGGTTCCACACATCAACTTGGAAAGACCCTATTCTATCTGATTTACCCTACAAAGTCAAGTCCATACATTAAGCTTGCTGTAGGGAGCTAGAACCATCTCTTGCAAAACCTTTCTCTCAACCTTCTTCTCTAAATCTTCTTCTTCTCCTTCTCTTCCTCTCTCTCTTTTCCTCTTAGGTTTAGAGTTTCAATTTGAGTTCTAAAAGAGTGGGAGAGGCTAAGGGACATCCCTTATATAGAGAAAAACCTCCATATAAAGTCCCACTTTAATTAGGTAAGAGATCCCTTAAGTTTTGGAAAGTTTCCAAAACTCGAAATCGGTTCAGCATCGTGTGGTCACACGTGGGGTAGTAGAATCCGTCAACCATACGTCTCAAAACTGCGTCCACACATCCTAGACTCAAGTGGTTTCAATATTCTGAGGTGTGGTCAACCACACCTGTTTAGGTATGCGACCACACATCTCAATTAGATGATTTTTGATTCAAATTACATACCTAGCCTTGTGGTTTCTTCACGTACTTGGTTCACTTGATATAACCATGATAGGAAAACCTAATACAAGGTGGTAAGATCGGGTTAGTAAGGTACGGGTCTTACAACTCATGATGGAGTTTAAGACCATTAGCTTTGGGGGCTTGGTGTATCCAACCATCGACTTCTTGCAGTCATGAAGGACGACAGCGATGTACGGAATGCCCGGGCTATTGCCTTGTCCTCGAAATTAGTATATACCTTCCTTGTTGAAAAGGTGAGGATATTTCTTTCGCATAGCATTTTCTTCTTCCCATGTGATTTCTTCCACATCTTGGCCTCTCCAAGTAACTTTAACATAGTAGATGTCATGGTCGCATAGACGTTGAACCTTCTGATTGGTAATTTCAAATGGTACTACTTCGAACGTCAAATCTTCAGTTAGACCTGGTGGATCCGCTGTTAGGACGTGTGTTGGATCTCGGATGTACTTCTTCAGTAACGAGATACGAAATACATCATGCATACTTGACATGGATGGGGGTAGTGCTAACTGATACGCTACTTTCCCGTGCTTAGCTAGAATTTCATATGGCCCGACGTACCTTGGACTTAACTTTCCATTCTATCTAAACCGTTTTAAGCCTCGCATAGGTGATATTTTCAAGAATACTCTATCACCCACGACGAACTCAAGATCACAGCGTCGATTATCTGCATACTATTTCTGACGATTCTGAGCTGTTTTAACTCTTTCCCTAATTATATCGACTACTTTGCAAGTTTCTTCCACAAATTCAGGGCCTACAATTCTTCGCTCTCCGACTTTGTTCCAAAATAAAGAAGTTTGACACTTCCTACCATACAGTGCTTCGTAGGGTGACATTTGTATAGTAACCTGATAGCTATTGTTATATGCGAATTCTATCAATGGTAACTTCTCATCCCATGATCCTTTGAAATCAATAACACATGCTCGAAGCATGTCTTCTAGAATCTGAATAGTACGCTCCGACTGTCCGTCAGTCTGAGGGTGAAATGCCATGCTAAACTTCAATGTAGTTCCCATAGCCTTCTGTAATCCTTCCCAAAACTTTGAGGTAAAGCGTGGGTCTCTGTCAGACACTATGCTTTCAGGTACTCCATGCAATCTGACAATGTTATTCACGTACAACTTAGCTAACCGCTCCAAAGTATACTGAGGTCGTATGGCAATGAAATGAGTTGTTTTGGTAAGTCGATCCATAATTATCCAAACTATGTCTACTGATCTGGGAGTCAATGGTAATCCAGTGAGGAAGTCCATAGTAATGCAGTCTCATTTCCTAGCTGGTTCCAATAGTGGTTGTAGCAAGCTTACTGGTCTTTGTTTTTTAGTCTTTACTTGCCGGTAATTTAGACACTAGAACACGCACTAAGCCACATCTGTTACCATTCCTCTTTATCAGTACAATCTCTTCAGGTCATGATACATATTTGTATATTTTAGTACCACCGAGATGTATCAAATACGGCATGGAATGAGCTTCTAGCATTATTTTATATCTAAGATCCGAGTTTTTTCACTTCCAGGTATGCATAATCATCCTCTGTATCTCAGGCCTTCTCCGTAGCCAAAGTAAGTCAGGGTTAGATTTTCCTTTCTCTAAATCTCTTGCACCGTTCTCAGATACGGACCTACAGAATTATTACCTTTATTTCGTCCATCAAATCAGAGATGATCTTTAACGCTGCGAATGCAAGCGAGGAACTATTGCTCCATAAGTTCATCCATAAGTTCTCACTCAATTGGATCATCACGAGTTCCTATTATAAGTTGCTCTTCTTTTAAATCTGAATATGTTGATGCGGAACATAAGACGACATTTATACTCGGTCCTTCCTCAGACTTCATATTGCCCTTTTTGCTCAAGGCCTCAACTACCACATTAGCCTTGTTCGAATGGCATTAAATATCGTAGTCTTAATCCTTCAGGTGTTCCAACTGTCTCCTTTGTCTCATGTTCAACTCTTTCTGGGTGAGGAGTTAAATATAACTCTTGTAATTCGATTTAATCTGAAAATTTTTCCGTATAGATAATGTTTCCATGTCTTGATTGCATAAATCACCGTCGCTAACTCCAAGTCATGAGTAAGGTAACTCTCCTAATGCTCTTTTAGTTATCTTGAAGCATATGCAATCGCTTCTTTACCTTACATCAACCCTCATCCTAGACCCAATCCGGATGCATCGGTGTGTAGGGTAAAAGGTTTCCCTTATACCGGAACGATCAAGATGGGAGCTAATATCAACCTTGCTTTTAGAGTTTGCAAACATCCTTCACACTTGTCAGTCCAAATAAACTCCTCTCCCTTCATGGTTAGCTTGGTAAGAGGTATTGTGATCTTAGAGTAGTCCTCCACGAATCGTCTGTAATAACCAGCTAATCCCAAGAAACTTCTGATCTCCACAATGTTCTTAGGTACTTCTCACCCTATGATTTCTTCTATCTTACTAGGGTCCACCTTTATTCCTTCTGATGATACTATGTGACCCAAGAAGATCACTTAGTTTAACCAAATCTCGCACTTCTTGGACTTGGCATAAAGCTTCTCCATTCTCAGCCGTTGTAAGGCTGCTCTAAGGTCCTTTACAGGACTTTCTTCATCTTTGGAATAAACTAATATATCATCGATAAAAGCTATGACCGAAGTGTCCAACACATCATGGAATACCCGGTTCGTAAGCTTTATAAAATATGCAGGTGCATTGGTCAAACCAAAGACATAACCAGGAACTTATAATGCTCATTCCCAGTTTTAAAAGCTATCTTTGGAATATCGCTGTCCAAATTCTTCAGTTGATGATATCTTGATCGAAGGTCAATCTTAGAAAATACCTTTGCTCCTTGTAGCTGATTAAACAAGTCATCGATCTGAGGTAGTAGATATCGGTTCTTGATCTTGAGCTTGTTCAATTCCTGGTAGTTCGTAAATAGCCAAACACTATCGTCCTTCTTCTTCATGAATTGCATTGGCGCTCCCCGTGATGCAGTACTTAGTCGATTAGAACCTATGTCTAATAACTCTTGTAGTTGAGTCTTTAATTCTTTAAACTCTGTAAGAGCTATTCTATAGGGTACCTTTGACATAGGTGCCATCTCTGGTAACAAGTCGATAATGAACTCGGTTGCATGGTCAGGGGGCAACCTGGGTAAGTCTCCTAAAAACACATCAGATAATTTATGCATCACATCAATATCTTTTATCTGTGGTGCTTCTTTGGCTACCTCAGATACCATATATCCAACTTGTAAGACCCGTATCGAACTAACCGGTCTTACCACCTTGTACCAGGTCTACCTATCATGGTCGAGCCAAGTGGACCAAGTGCGTGAAGAAATCACAAGACCAGGTATGAGTCTAACACAAAAACAGTAAATGTGAGGGTAGGGTTGCATGCCTAAACAGGTAGGGTCGACCCCACCTCAACAGAAGTCCAACCCATGACTTTTTAGTCGTAAGGTCGGATGACTAAAAAGGTGTAGGGTCGACGGATCCTGCGACCCTACGTCCGACCCTACGATGACAGACAGAAACCAAAAAATAAGAAACTTTCCTAATTCAAAGGGGATCTTTCCTAAACTCATTGGGACTTATTATGGAGGGTTTTCCTCTATAAATAGGACGTCCCTTAGCCTCTTTCACTCCTTTAGAACCCTAATTGAGAGTGAGAGAAAGGGAAAGAGAAGGAAGAGAAGAAGAGAAGGAAACTTGAAGAAAAGACTAAGGAAGAGGAGGAAGTTCAGAGAAACCTCTGATAAAGGTATGAACCTAATTCCTTACCTAAATAAGAGATCCTAGAATAGTTATGAAGAACATAGGATTATGAGAAACCCAAATCATCTATCCATGGATAAGTTTCAAGAGATTCCATGGAGGAAATCATTATGGACTATGAATAGTGTATAACTTGTAGTTTTGAGTCATAAAACAATCATAGAATGAACCATGAAAGTAAGCCAAAGGATCCAAACGTGAAGGAATGAACTTGAGAATGAAAGGTTGACTCAGAATATTTGTGGTCGCACGTAGGGTCGAATAATATCCGACCCTACGAGATCACATGATCGACCACGTGCCCTCGGGAAGTCCCAGGGAGGGTGTGGTCGCACGTAGGGTCGAATGGTATCCGGCCCCACGTCCGTCCTTACACCCTAGGGTCGCAAAAACTGCTACCCTAGGTGCTACCCTACCTGCGACCCTACGATTTCAGTTAGTCTAAATCTATTGGAGTTAATTCTAATTAAAATCTATCGACTTGTTAGGTTTTTCTAGTGATTTAAAAGTGATTCATAAAGCTTGAACGAGGATCTACGCTCAACCAAAGGTGAGGGAACAAGACCTAAACTAATTGGCTAATAATAAACTATTTTCGTTTATTGAGTCCAATACTATGAATGATTATATGCTTGTATGATTGTAATGTGCATATCACATGTCATCCAATATTCCTGTTATTATTGTTCATGCATATTTAATTTCGTTTTATAACATGATGATGATGATGATGCTAGGAATAGACATGTAAATGTATGTGTATGGTTAGTGTACTTGCTGCGAGTGGGGCATCAGGGGGAGGACGTGACATTGTGGTTCAGCCTGGTCACCAGACTCTAGCTCTATCTCTACTCAAGTCTTATCCACTAACATCGTCGTATCGCCATTACCTTAGCAGAACTATTACGTCGTAGGGCATCAAGGGAGGTGGTCTCGGACTGTGTAGTCTCTGACTCTACCGGGGGGCCTTAGCTCTATCTCTATGGACGTATTGAGGGATGCTGGGGTAAGGCCTTGGATACACTGTTTGACATTAGGATTGGTTAGTTGCGAGTCCAGTTTGTAAGCCCTCGCCAACAGGGGCTTACTTGTTGGTATGGGTAGAGCATCAGGGGAAGTGTGATGCGATACGGTCCTAAGCACTTTAGCTCTATCTGTATTCCATGGTGGGTGCATGTGGGGGCAGAAATGGTGTTTGATCCATTGAGCGGTTCCACACATTCGTGTATAGAGGTGCGATGGCCACCTATCCTTTCTATAGCACATTGTAAAATTATGAACCAGACCAAAGATATGAATTGAATGCATGTATATGTTTGTTGTATTGTTTTATTTGCTCACTGAGCCGTGATGTGTGCTCACCCTTTTCGACGTCGAATATTTTTAGTTGATGATGCAGGTACCACCATAGAAGATTATATAAATGCTCCGATGTATGGACATGCGACGGCGATGGACGCTAAAGTTATGATAGAGTCGCATGATTCAGCATGCGAGTGCAACTCTTGTATTTTCGATTAGATTTTTATTCAAATTATACAGATGATGTAATTAATTAAATTATTTTATTTTATGTCTTGTTATTTTTGAAGATAATTTAATATTTATTTATGTTATCATCTTTAGACTCTCAGTTCATTTAATATATAAGACTTTCGCTATTGTTTATTTACTCTGATTATGGTTGTGGATGTGTATGGTTTAAGCAAACGAACACAGCCTATTCGAGATCCTGGTTGAACCGTTGGTTTATTAGTGGTTCATCACACTATTCTGAATAGTGCGAGAATTACGGTGTGACAACTTGGTATCAGAGTTCTCAGTCCCTGTCTATTAAACCAGTATAATTCCATAAAAGTTGTAAACTGAGTTAGGATAAAATTTAAAAGTTGTAATAAGAACACACTATATGCACCTATGTTGTTTGAGACAAAATTAAGAAAGAGAATAATGCACATATAAAAGGAGAAACATGTTTCATATACATCAAATAAAAAACACGTTCTTACATATCCAAATCAGAGTACAGTCCACAATCTGGATAGTTACTCTGTTGTACAAAGAAGGATAAAAAGAAAATATACATCATGGAGCTGGAGGTGCTGGAGGAGGAGGTGCCTCGCGATCTTTGTCGTAGTCCTCAGCATACACTCTAGTCAACCAGGCTACCTGAGTCTGGGTCGTCTGGAGACTAGCTGTCAACTCGACCATCCACTGATCAGACGCACGCTGAGCATCTAGGAGCTCGCTTACTCTCCCATCAGTTGCATGCTGAGCATCTAGAAGCTCGCCTACTCTCCCATCAATCACGCGCTAAGCATTTAGAAGCTCTCCTACTCTCAGATCAGTCACATGTTGAGCCTCTCTAATCTAGCGCAGTAGCCCCATCATATCATCAGAGGGTGGGCGTGAAGGACCAGCCATGTGTGAAGGAGCCTGAGATGGACCAGCTCCAGTAGAATGTAGAGGTAATGGAGGAGGTATGGAGTCTACATCCATGTACATACGATCCTCATCCTCAGCATCACCCCCATGGACCCCTGCTCCTGTTGCTACTGCTATAGCCGCGGAATCTGCTACCTCTACTCGAGTACGAGGATGCACCAGAGCGTTCCTCTCATCATTACTGATCTGAGCATCCCGCATACCCATCTTACAGATGGCCTCCCAGTCAAGATACGATAAGAAGGTCTTCTCTTGAATCCTCTCATCTACTAAATCAACGTGTAGGCGGGTGAGCAGTAGTGATCAGACGTCCGTAGGGTAGGTTGCCCAACTGACCAGGCAGCGTAGCGCGGATCATCGTCTGGATAATAATATAAGGAAGGCAGACAGGCTGCCTGGTGCAAATACAGTAGAGGACATACTGAGTCAACTAGGAGATCCTCTCAAAATGTCCACTCTGGGGTATCAGGTTGTGCTGGATAATTTTGCAGTACACCCGAGGCTCTGGATGTAGGTTGATGAATTTCATCTCCCAGCGATCATCTCTAATGAGCTGACTATCAATCTCAACACGCATCTCCAAGGATAGAAACTAGGGCTCCTTGGGAGCACAATACACCAAAAATACACCAAAGGGCCGTCATTTGATATGCCCAAAAGATTAGCCAACTGCTGGCAGTTAAATGAAACCTCCACCCCCTTGATGTAGCTAGTGATCCTGAGCTCCCTACCCCTCTTTGTGTCATTGCGATCCCCCATTACATGGAGATTGCAATAGAACTGTCTCACCAAATCAGGACGGGTACAAGCCTCATAGGTGATCATAGGGAGCCAGCCCATGTCACCAAAAGCACCATCCACGTTGAACAAGGCCAGACTAGCCAAGTTCACACAGCGACCCCTTCTACTTTCTTGTGCTCATAACGAGCATACTGAGCTTCCATCTCGTTGGAGAGGAAACGAACGGGGTCATGAGCCCTAAGCATCTTGGTACTAGCCATACTATCTGCCAAGACAAAGAAAAACAAATAAGATATTAGTAATAGTGAAAAACTCAAAATTTTGGTATTATAACGGCATGATTTGGTCAAAGCCTCACTTTTCACCCAAACAATTGGGCAGGAGGACTTCCATAGGTTCCAAACCATCCTGCAAAGCTCATACAGTTAGAAATTTAATCTAAAAAGATCGAATTTGAAGAAATTTCAATAAATTCGAAAAATCTCAAAAATTAGGTCAAAAATGAAAAAAAATTCAAGTTTCTCTATAACCAACTGATGAAACTCAAATATTTCTGAGGGCTTTCGTCCATTGGGTGACCAATAGCAAGAGCCCCCAATAAAAATTAAATTTTTACGGTTTAAAAAAGTTTAATTTGAAGAAAACGATGTAAATGAATAAAAACCTAGTTCAGAAAGCTTAAAAATGGGAAACACTAGAGAGCATACCTGAAGAGAAGGAGCCGAAGTTGCGAATGGAAGGAATGATCACCAAATACTAGGGGTCGATACTGTAGCAACTCAGGGAAACGAGTTGAGTTGGAAGAAAAGAGAAGGAATGGGAAACGAATCCAAAATCGGGCTTAAAAACCTAATTTTGGATCGTAAGGTCGCAGAATTCGACCAAAATGTGCGACCCTACGTCAGACCCTTCCATCAACCCTAGGCTCTTGGTGATCTGATAGAGAACCATGGGTCGGACTTAGGATCGAACATTTACCGACCCTACCATCGACCCTAGGCTCTCTGTGATCTGACAGAGAACCACGGGTCGGACCTAGGGTCGGACATATACCGACCCTACGATCGACCCTAGGCTCTCGGTAAGCTGACAGGGTTTATTAGGGTCGCATACCTTAGGTCGCATAAGGACCGACCCAACCATCGACACTACGATGGAAAATACAGTATTTTGTCAGAATGATCTGAAAAATTGGAATTTATATTGATTAGTTGGATTTTTGACTTGAGAACAACTTATATTGATTGCCTCACATGTGCTATGATTGCTTTCAGACACTACCACCACCAAAATAGGAAATGGCTAGGCGAAGGGTGACCAGACGAGGTCGTAATCCAATTCCACCACCAGCACCTGTGGAGGAAGACAGCCATGCAAATCATGAAGCACAGGAGAATCTGAATATGGCACCGCCAGTGGCTAGTGGCCAGACAAATCCTACAAACTTACCAGCCCCACCTACAGATCTAGCTACAGTGGTAATGAACTTGGCACAACAGCTGTAGAAAATACAGCAGGTGCAAGCCAATATGCAGGCTGCTATAGGCATGGTTTTTCTAGCTGCACATATGACACCTATGCCAGCAGGGCAGACTAGCACAGTACCAGGGGGAAGCAACACGGTACCCAACGCACCTCAAATACCAGTCGTGCCGGCTCAAGTGCAAAATCCTGAGGTAGCTCAAGGCAGTTACCAGTACCAACCACTTATGTATGGGGCCTACGCTCTGTATCAGCTGGACCACTCCCGACTGATCGAGCATTTTCTGAAGATGAAGCCCAAAGAATATAATGGTAAGCCAGCAGATCCTTTGTGGCCAGCACACTGGATTGATGAAATGGAAATTTTTTTTATGATGATGACAGTGAATGAGGAGGAGAAAGTGCTGTGTGCAACCTTCATGCTGAAAGGCGATGCACACCACTGGTGGAAGTCCACACGGACTTATCTGTTAACAAAGCACGCCCAATTGACCTGGGTTATATATAAAGAGGCATTCTTTGAGAAGTACTTCCCCAAAAGTTTAAGAGATTCTATGGAGAGAGAGTTCCTGAGTCTATATCAGGGTCAGATGACTGTGGATGCATACCAACAACGTTACGAAGAGCTATTTTTCTTTGCACCCGCTAGCATGCTGGAGGAAAACACAAAGACCCGAAGGTTCGTCATGGGACTCAGGGGAAGCATCCGTGAACATGTTCTGGGATTGGAAAAGAAGGTTTACAATGAAGCCGTACAAATTGCTCGAGTAATAGAGTCGAGCCAGAAGGAGAGCTACTTTGCTCAAAACAGGGGTATTAAAAGGCCAAACAGAAATTTATACAACGGAGGGAATACAAGGACATTTAAAAGGACATTTAAATCCTTTCGTACTCAAGGCTTCAATGCTGTAGCCAAGACTACTCCAGTAGCTCAACCACAACAAAAGCAAAACAATGAAGGAGTAAAATGCTTTAACTGCAACCAAATAGGACATTATTCAAGAGAGTGTCCTAAACCCAGAAAGCAGCTACAGCAAGGAAAGGTTTATGCTGTTACATCTGAGGATGCTATCGCATCGCCTGATGTGGTCATAGGTATGACCTGAACCTTTCATTTGTGTTACATTGTGTGAGCATGTAGATTAAAACTAAAATAAATCATAGGTATCATACCTATTAATGACATACCCGCTAGAGTACTCTTTGATTCTGGAGCTACTCATTCTTTTATATCTGTGTCATTTGGAAATAAGTTGAATCTACCCCTCAAATCGTTAGATTACAAACTGCTTGTACGATCACCGATGGGATTAGAAGTGGAATTAGAAAAGGGTTATGGACCATATCCAGTTCTTATTGACGAGAAGACTTTGGATGCAACCTTGATTCAACTTGAGATGGCAAACTTTGACGTTATCTTGGGAATGGACTGGTTAGCTCGGCATTCTGCAAACTTATTATGTACAGAAAAGAAGCTGACATTTAAAGACAAGGAAGGAGCAGAGTTTAGTTTTGCGGGAACCAAACTTTTCCGTAAACGAAAACTCATCCTCTCTGCATTAAATGCTAGGAAATGCCTCGAGAAAGGAGGAGTTGGGTATCTAGTATCAGTGGTCGACCTCACCAAGGAAGCACCACGAATGGAGGATATTGATGTTGTGCGTGACTTTCCAGATGTATTTCCTGAAGAACTATTAGGACTACCACCCGACCGAGTGACAGAGTTCGTTATAGATCTGATACCCGGAGCCGCACCAGTATCCAAAGCACCTTATCGAATGGCTCCTACTGAACTGAAGGAATTGAAGGTTCAGTTACAGGAATTATTGGACAAAGGTTATATCAGACCTAGCATATCACATGGGGAGCACCAGTATTGTTTGTAAAGAAGAAGGACGGTAGCGTTCGGCTGTGTATAGACTACCGAGAATTGAATAAGCTGACAATCAAGAATCGATACCCGTTGCCTCGGATCGATGACTTGTTCGATCAGTTACAAGGTGCCAAAGTGTTCTCCAAGATCGATCTTCGGTCAGGATACCATCAGTTGAAGATTAAGGACGGTGATATTCCAAAGACAGCATTTAGAACAAGATATGGATATTATGAATTTTTTTTATTCATGTCCTTTGGATTGACTAACACACCTGAAACTTTTATGGAACTCATGAATCGGGTATTCCATGATATGTTAGATACGTCGGTCATTGTGTTTATTGATGATATATTGGTCTACTCTAAAGACAAGGAAACTCATGTCATGAATCTAAGAGCCGTTATGCAGTGACTAAGGAAAGAGAAGCTTTACGCCAAATTTACAAAGTGTGAGTTTTGGCTAAACGAGGTCGCTTTCTATGGCCATGTTGTATCCGCTGAAGGAATTAAAGTGGATCCCAACAAGATTGAAGCCATTGTGAAGTGGAAAGCACCAAAGAACGTTGTAGAATTTAGAAGTTTCCTAGGTCTAGCTGGGTATTATCGACGTTCGTGGAAGACTATTCCAGAATTGTCGTACCTCTCACCAGTTTGACTAAGAAAGGAGAAAAGTTTGTTTAGACTGATAATTGTGAGAAAAGTTTCCAAACATTGAAGGCTAGATTGATATCTGCTTCGATCTTGACTATTCCTATTCCAGAGCAGCCATTTATCTTGTACACTGATGCGTCTGGGTTGGATTTAGGATGTGTACTTATGCAAGGAGAATAAGTAATTGCGTATGCCTCAAGACAACTGAAGACACATGAGAAGAACTATCCCACTCATGACCTGGAATTAGCAGCAGTAGTACGCACTGTCAAGATATGGAGACATTTTTTGTATGGAGAGAAATTTCAGATTAAATCAGATCATAAGAGTCTTACTTATCTTTTTAATCAGAAGAAGTTGAACATGAGACAAAGAAGATGGCTGGAATTATTGAAGGATTATGATTGTGATATCCAGTATCATCCAGGAAAGGCTAATGTAGTTGCTGATGCGCTAAGCAGAAAAGCAATGATAAAATCTTAAGGAGAAGTAAACACGACTACAGCAATGTGTGCTACAGGAAAAGTATTCAATTATGGTAATGAGCAGTTCATGATAGATACACCGGGTGGATCAACCAACCAAGGGTTTATTCATCGATTTTCAAATATGTTCGCAACATTGAAGATTGTACCCGATATAATTGATGAAGTGAAAGTCGCTCTAAAATCAGGCCCTTATCTGAGAACGGTACAAGAAGACATCGAAAAAGGTAGAGTTATTCCTGAGTTCACCTTGGACGATGAAAAGGTACTGAAGTACAAAGGATGAGTATGTGTTCCTGAAACGAAAAACTTGGACATTAGACACAGACTAATGAAGGAAGCTCACACCACCGCTTATTCGGTACATCCTGGAAGTACAAAGATGTATCATGATTTGAAGAAATTATATTGGTGGGGAGGAATGAAAGTAGATGTAGCTAAATTCGTGTCTCAATGCCTAAATTGTCAGAGGGTGAAGGCTGAACGACAAAGACCTCCAGGACTATTACAGCCACTGCCAGAACCAGCATGGAAATGGGACTGCATCACCATGGACTTCATCACCGGATTACCATTGACTCATCGAGTAGTTGACGCGGTCTGGGTGATTGTGGATCGTCTGACTAAGACAGCTCGTTTTATAGCTATATGACCACAGTATACCCTGGAGAGGTTAGCCAAGCTATATGTGGATAACATTGTCAAATTACATGGTGTACCTGAAAGCATTGTGTCCGATAGAGACCCACGCTTTACTTCAAAATTTTGGGAAGGATTGCAAAAGGCTATGGGTATGACGTTGAAGTTTAGTACTACATTCCATCCTCAGACAGAGGGACAGTCGGAGCGTACTATTCAGATTTTAGAAGATATGCTGCGAGCCTATGTAATTGATTTTAAAGGATCATGGGACGAGAAACTACCTTGATCGAGTTCGCCTATAACAACAGCTATCAGGATACTATACAAATGTCACCCTATGAAGCACTGCATGATAGGAAGTGTCGAACTCCTCTATTTTGGAATGAAGTTGGAGAACGTGGCATCGTTGGACCAGAATTTGTTGAAGAGACTTGTCGAGTAGTCGACATTATCAAAGAAAGAGTTAGAACGGCTCAGAATCGTCAGAAATAGTATGTAGATACTCGACGCCGAGACCTTGAATTTGTCATAGGTGATAAGGTATTCTTGAAAGTATCACCTATGCGAGGTTTAAAACGATTTAGACAGAAAGGGAAGCTAAGTCCGAGATATGTCAGGCCATATGAGATTTTAGTGGAAAAGTGGCTTATCAATTAGCACTACCACCATCTATGTCAAGTATGCATGATGTATTTCATATCTTATTATTAAAGAAGTACGTCAGAGATCCAACGCACATTTTTGACAGCAGATCCACCAGATCTAACTGATGATTTGACATTCGAAGTAGCACCAACTGAAATCACTAGTCGAAAGGTTCAATGTTTACACAACCGTGACATATACTATGTTATGGTCACCTGGAGGAGCCGAGATATAGAAAAGATCACATGGAAAGAAGAGAATGCTATGCGGAAGCAATATCCTCACCTTTTTGACTCGGAAGGTATGTACAAATTTCGAGGACAAAATTTTTAATAAGAGGGGGGGGGGGAGTTGTAAGACCCGTATCGAATTAACCGATCTTACCACCTTGCACCAGGTCTACCTATCATGGTCGAGCCAAGTGGACCAAGTGCGTGAAGAAATCACAAGACCAGGTATGAGTCTAACCCAAAAACAGTAAATGTAAGGGCAGGGTCGCATGCCTAAACAGGTAGGGTCGACCCCACCTCAACAGAAGTCCAACCCATGACTTTTTAGTCGTAGGGTAGGATGACTAAGAAGGTGTAGGGTCGACCGATCCTGCGACCCTACGTCCGACCCTACGATGACAGACAGAAACCAGAAATTAGGAAACTTTTCTAATTCAAAGGGGATCTTTACTAAGGAAGAGGAGGAAGTTCAGAGAAACCTCTGAATAAAGGTATGAACCTATTTCCCTACCTGAATAAGAGATCCTAGAATAGTTATGAAGAACATAGGATTAGGAGAAATCCAAATCGTCCATCCATGGACAAGTTCTAAGAGATTCCATGGAGGAAATCATTATGGACAATGAATAGTGTATAACTTGTAGTTTTGAGCCATAGAACAATCATAGAATGGACCATGAAAGTAAACCAAAGGATCCAAACATAAAGGAATGGACTTTAGAATGAAAGGTCGACTCAAAATACGTGTGGTTGCACGTAGGGTCGAATGATATCCGACCCTACGAGACCACAGGATCGACCACATGCCCTTGGGAAGTCCCAGGGAGGGTGTGGTCACACGTAGGGTCGAATGGTATCCGACCCCATGTCCGACCCTACACCCTAGGGTCGTAGAAACTGCTACCCTAGGTGCTACCCTACCTGCGACCCTACGATTTCAGTTAGTCTAAATCTAGTGGAATTAATTCTAATTAAAATCTATCGACTTGTTAGGTCTTTCTAGTGATTTTAAAAGTGATTCATAAAGCTTGAACGAGGATCTATGCTCAACCAAAGGTGAGGGAACAAGACCTAAACTAATTGGCTATAATAAACTATTTTCGTTTATTGAGTCCATTCCCATGAATGATTCTATGCTTGTTTGATTGTAATGTGCATATCACATGTCATCCACTATTCCTATTATTACTGTTCATGCATATTTAATTTCGTTTATTATAACATGATGATGATGATGCTAGGAATAGGCATGTGAATGTATGTGTGTGGTTAGTGTACTTGATGCGAGTGAGGCATCAGGGGGAGGACGTGACATTATGGTTCAGCCTGGTCACCAGACTCTAGCTCTATCTCTACTCAAGTCTTGTCCACTAACATCGTCGTATCGCCATTACCTTAGCAGAACTATTACGTCGTAGGGCATCAAGGGAGGTGGTCTCGGATCGTGTAGTCTCTGAATCTGCCGGGGGGCCTTAGCTCTATCTCTATGGACGTATTGAGGGATGCTGGGGTGAGGCATTGGATACACTGTTTGACATTAGGATTGGTTAGTTGCAAGTCCAGTTTGTAAGCCCTCGCCAACAGGGGCTTACATGTTGGTATGGATAGAGCATTAGGGGAAGTGTGATGCGGTGCGATCCTAAGCACTTTAGCTCTATCTCTATTCCATGGTGGGGTGGATGTGGACGACAATGGTGAATGATCCGTTGGGTGGGCTTACACATCTTGTGTATAGAGGCGAGGCGGCCACCGAACCTTTCTATAGCACATTGCAAAATTATGAACCAGACCAAGGATATAAATTGAATGCATGCATATGTTTGTTACATTATTTTGTTTTCTCACTGAGCCATGATGTGTGCTCACATTTTGGACGTCGAATACTTTTAGTTGATGATGCAGGTACCACGGTTGAAGACTATATGAATGCTCCTATGTACGGACATGCGGCGGCGATGGACGTTGAAGTTATGGTGGAGTCGCATGATTCGGCATGCGAGTGCAACTCTTGTGTTTTCGATTAGATTTTTATTCAAATTATACAGACGATGTGATTGATTAAATTATTTTATTTTATGTCTTAGTATTTTTGAAGATAATTGAATATTTATTTATGTTATCATCTTTAGACTCTCAGTTCATTTAATATATAAGACTTCCTCTATTGTTTATTTACTCTGATTATGATTGTGAATGTGTATGGTTTAAGCAAACGGACACAACCTATTCGAGATCCTGGTTGAACCATTGGTTTACTAGCGGTTCATCACACTATTCTGAATAGTACAGAATTGGGGTGTGACACAACTCCTTTCTTTTCAAAACATCTCTTGGCTTTTAGTGCAGAGAGGATGAGGTTTTATTTCTTAAGCAATATGCTTTCTATAAAACCAAATTAGGAGTCATATTTGTTCTTAAATGATAACCCCTTCTATGCACATAATCACTTGTAGAGTATTGAGACAACCAGTCTATTCCCAAGATGATGTCAAGGTCTGCCATCTCAAGTTGAATTAGGTTGCATCCGAATTTCGTCCATCCATACGATTCAGACATTGTTCATAACACTCTCTTAATACAACATCTAATCCAAAAGGCCTTGAACTAGCAAAATCTGGTTTAAAGGTCTTAAGAGCACATCTAGCTCTTTTATCTCTTTTGGTTGTTCAAAGATTATTGTCAATAATCTCATATTGTACTCATTAGCTTATATCTCTTTTATCACTGTTGTTCTACCCTGATCTCTCTTTCATATAACCCAAAAAACATCTTTTAATTATTTACTTATTACATATCCAATATGTCTGCTTGTAAGCGTTAGGGTATATGCTTATATTCTTATTAATTTTGCCAAACTCTCTTGGCCTTCACCTAATCATCTCATTTAACCTTGGGAATAACTCAATAATAATTGTACTAATGTGAATACTATCAATGCCATGATTTTTGACTTTATCCTTATATCCACTCTTAGATATGCTTTTAGAAACTTTTGTCTTGTCAAAAATTTATACCGATATAGTCATTTTCAACTCTTGTTCAAGCGCTATCTACTATTTACTAACTACTCTTGGTAGTTTTCACTTCATACTCATGCATTTTTTATAGGTTATGACTCAAATCCATATATCTAACAATCTCAAAGTAGATTATCTATTACTTCATCTGAGGTTCCTTGGCTATAAAGATTTATCTGAATCCAATCATCTTCCATAATTTTTCTTATTAATCAAGCCTCTTATCTCAATGGAGGTAAAAAAAAATGTAAGAATCAGAATGTTTATCCAAAAGCAATTTATTTCCTTCTTCCAAATTCAGTATGATGACAAACACTTGTTTTATCTAGTGAACTTAGGTTTAAAGGATCAGGAGTAAGTCTATGGTAATCCAACCGGCATCAAAAGGTTGTTAGGTTGCACGATGGTCTGAGTACATGGAAATAGAGGTTCTATAGCTCTTAACCTCATGGTTACCGATTCTATCGAGTATATATTGCCATTGGTCAAGGCACTATAAGAGTAAATCTGGAGAAAGTTTTGGTACATCAATAAATTAGGTATAAAATCAAAAAGATGTACGTTCAAAATGATTAAACCTTTAACTATTCTGTTAGTTCATGTCTCTATTCATGTTGTCGATCATGAGAGTAGCTTAGATTGGTATAATCAGGACTAATTCTAAAGAAACAATATTTATAACCCCAATTGATAGGCCGAATCGAGAAGGTATCCTGTCAAGGTATGGGAATTTAAAATCAGGTATGTGCATCCTCTATAATCATAAGAGTAAGTCAACGATGCACCGTATCCTATATACAAATTTCTAGTTATATGGCCACAATAGATTTGATCCCTTACTGAAAATGTTTAAGGCTTCATCTTCAGAAACAATCCTCAATCCTTGTCAGATCATTTTACCATGGGACAGCTATCCAATACATCAGTGGCTGATAAGGGTAACCACCTTGATACACTATTTGTTATGCACCAAGATTCTACACTGGGGTGTGCATTACTTGGACTTGTTGTACGTTAGGCACTGTGTTATGGCTAATAGGTACTGGAGGTACGTTGTTGCTACCAATAGGTACTGTACTTGGTCTAACCCAGAGGTGTTGGTGTAGCATTGGCAACTTGGGTAGCGATTTCCATAGCAACTTGCATTGCCAGTAGCATCTGTTGTTGCTTTTGCATTTTACCAGGCCCAGTTCATTACAACCATGGCCAAGACACTTGGTAATCCAGGTAGATTGGCTGGAGTGGCCTGGTTGTTCATCCCCTTTGATTTGCTCCAGTCTAATTATCATTATTTGGTATTTGCTCAGATAGGTTCTCATTACCGGTTTTTGACCTAGATATTGGTGGGGTCGGGTTACAACCTCTTCTTAATGCTCAGTGGGCGATGGATCAGCGTATGGCAGATCTCACTCTGTGTCTCCATATCACCTAGGAATATAGATTTATCTTCTTTTATAGTTACTCTTATGTTTGGTGTATGGCCATTGTTCTCCTATCTCTATTGGATTTGACCCGAGATCTTTCCCTTTACCTCGGCAGGGATTTAGGAATTACTAGTCGTTTTTCTTCTTCCTTTATCATACATCGAGTTCCACATCTTGTGAGTATCAACTCGATATTTTAATTTTCTGCTTACAGATGCTCCCTTCTTGCTACCATACTATATCCTTTGTATACTTAAGCAACTGTCTGACTTATAAATCGTACCCTATGTTATTTATTTATCAGGATACATTTAGATTTTATTTTTCTTATGTATGTATACACATATGGTTCCACCTTTTATATGTACATTATTGTCTTGTTTATGTTCTGTCTCATCCAACACTGATGCTTATGGTGTATTTGTATTAAAGCTTTTAAATTTAACCTAACTCAGTTTATGACTCTAGTAGAAGTATTTAGGTTTGATGGGCAGAGCCTGAGAGCTCTGATACCAAGTTATCACACCCCAATTCTGGACTAACCAATGGTGTGATGAACCATCATGAAGACCAACAGTTCAAACTAGGATCTCGTATAGGCTATGCCAATCATGTTAAACCAAAACACATTCCACAGTAATAATCAGAGATATTTGAGTAAATAGCGGAAGTCTTATCAATAATGAACTAAGGTCTACATGATAAATAATTAAATGATTTAGTTATCTCCAATTAACCAAAACATAATTAATACATATTACAAGTATCAAAATACAAAAGTTAAACACTAAGCGTAACTACGGTGGAAACACTCGCTTGACGAGTCTTGCTCGTCCTCTACAACTTGCACATCTATAGCTGCTACATGTCCATATGTTGGCTTATCCATGTAATCTTCAACAGTAACACCTGCAACATCAGAAACTAAAAAGAATTGCGTGCACAAGGGTCAGCTCTCCAACTTGAGCTCAGTGAGAAAACAAAACAATGCAACAAACATATGCATGCATTCAATTCATATCTTTGGTCTGGTTTTTAAGTTTGCAATGTGTTATAGAAAGGTTTGGAGGCCCCTGCACCTCTATACATGAGTATGTGAATCCGCCCAATGGATCAAACACCATTTCCATCCCACATGCACCCATCATGGAATAGAGATAGAGCAAAAGTGTCCGGATCACACAGCTCCAACACTTCCCCCGATGCCTTACCTATACCAACATGTAAGCCCTTATTGGCAAGGGCTTGCAAACTAAGCTCGCAACTAACCAATCCTAAATGTTATCCAGTGTATCCAAGGCCTCACCCCAACATCCCTCAATAAGTCCATAGAGATAGATCTAAGGCCCCCCGATAGAGTGGAAGACTACATGGTCCGGAACCACCTCCTTTGATGCCCTACGATGTAATAGTTCTGCTAAGGTAATGGTGATACGACGATGCTAGTGGACAAGACTTGAGTAGAGATAAAGCTAGAGTCTGGTGACCAGGGTGAACCACAATGTCACGTCCTCCCCATGATGCTCCACTTGCATCCAACACACTAACCACACACACACAATCACATGCCTATTCCTAGCTTCATCATCATCATGTTATAAATAGACAAAAGTAAATATGCATGGGCAGTAATAACAGTAATATTAGATGATATGTGAGATGCACATTACAAGTATACAAGCATATAATCAATCATTGCATTGGACTCAATAAATAAAATAGCTTATTATTAGCCAATTAGTGGTCTTGTTCCCTCACATTTGATCGATGTTTGTTCCTCTCTGAAGCTTTGGAAGTCACTTTGAATCTATTAGAAACCTAAAAAACTAATGTATGTAAGTTAGGGTTCAAGTTTACCAAGGTACAATAGTCAAAAACATTGTTTGGTCTCAAAATATGCTTACTGTTATCGTGTAGTCGGACGTGTGATCGGACCTGTGGTAGCAATATATACGACCACACACTGTATGGTCTAACCCTATGGTCACATTTTATGCGACCACACCATGCAACCACACCTTTCCTGGGAACTTCCTGAATAGGTGTGGTTGATCCTCTGGTCACCCTGTGGTCGACCATAGGCTGCGACCACATGATGTTTGGTTGATTTTACTTCTCATATGAGTTCTTCCTCATGGCTCATCAATGGGATTCACCCTAAGATCTATGGCCTCTAATCATAGTTTTTCCCTTATCCATTATCCCTAACCTATTCTCTATGGTTTCCCATGGAAAACCAATAACCGAATCATTGTATTAGGTTCCCCACATCAACATGGAAAGAACCTATTCTATCTGATCTATCCTACAAAGTTAAGTCCATACCTCAAGCTTGCTGTAGGGAGCTAGAACCTTCTCTTGCAAAACCTTCCTCTCAGCCTTCTTTTCCAAATCTCCTTCTTCTCATTTTCTTCCTCTCTCTCTTTTCCTCTTAGGTTTAGAGTTTCAATTTGGGTTCTAAAAGTGTAAGAGAGGCTAAGGGACGTCCCTTATATAGAGGAAAACCTCCATTTAGAGTCCCACTTTAATTAGGAAAGAGATCCCTTAAGTTTTGGAAAGTTTTCAAAACTCGAAGTCGGTTCAGCATCATATGGTCGCACATGTGGTCACAGAATCGGTCGCCCACACGTCTCAAAACTGTGACCACACGTCTCAAAACTGTGACCACACGTCCTAGACTCGAGTGGTCTCAATATTCTGAGGTGTGGTCGACCACACCTATTTAGGTATGCGACCACACGTCTCAATTATATGATTTTTGGTTCGAATTACATACCTAGACCTGTGGTTTCTTCATGCACTTGGTTCACTTGATCCAACCATGAGAGGAAGACCTAATACAAGGTGGTAAGACTAGGTTAGTAAGGTACGGGTCTTACACCTTTAGACTTCAAGTTATTAGTCAGATTACCATTGAGACTAGTGGTTGTATTAGACGAATGTTATGGACTATGCTTAGTCCTTATTAATGGACGAAGTTTGGATGCAAACCTAGTTTAGCTCGAGATGGCAGACTTTGACGTCATCTTAGGAATGGACTGGTTATTTCAGTATTCCCCGAGTCTGCTTTAGGCTTAGAAGAAGTTGGCATTCAAAAGCAAGGACGGTGCATAATTCAGTTTTATGGGGATCGAACTTCGTCGTAAGCGGAAGCTTATTCTCTTTGCACTTAAGGCAAAGAGATTTCTTGAGAAGGGAGGAGTTAGATATCTCGTATTTGTGATGGACATTACCAAAGAAGCATCACGGAGGGAAGATATTGAAGTTCTATGTAAATTTTTGAAAGTGTTTCCTAACGACTTACCCGAGTTGCCACCTGATAGAGCGACGGAGTTCGTTATAGACTTGTTAACAGGGTTGACGCCTGTGTCTAAGGCACCTTATTATATGACTCCTACGGAATTGAAGGAATTGAAGATTCAACTACAAGAGTTATTGGACAAGAGTTTTATCCAGTTGAGTATCTTGACATGGGGAGCGCCAGTGTTATTTGTGAAGAAGAAGGACGGTAGTATTTGATTGTTCATAGACTACCAATAATTGAATAAGGTCATGATCAAGAACCGATACCCATCACCTCGGATAGATGACTTGTTTGACCAATTGGGTGCAAAAGTGTTCTCCAAAATTGATCTTCGATTAGGATATCATCAGCTGAAGATAAAGGATAACGATATTCCAAAGACTTCTTTTCGACCATGTATGGACATTATGAGTTCCTGGTTATGTCTTTTGGACTGACCAATGCACCAACATCTTTTATGGAGCTTATGAACCGAGTGTTCCATAACATGGTAGACACTTCGGTCATAGTTTTTATAGACAATATTCTAGTCTATTTTAAGGACAAAGAGAGTCAAGCGATGAATCTTAGAGCAGCCTTACAATGGGAAGGGAGAAGCTTTATGTCAAATTTAAGAAGTGTGAGTTCTGGTTGAACAAAGTAACTTTCTTAGGTTACGTAGTTTCATAAGAAGGGACAAAAGTGGACCCTAATAAGGTAGAAGTAATTGTAGGGTGGGAAATGCCTAAGAACATTGCTGAGATTAGAAGTTTTTTGGGGTTAGCTAGTTATTACAGATGATTTATGGAGGATTACTCTAGAATCGTCATACCTCGTACGCCACTAACCCGATTTAACCGTGTCGTGCCAGGTCTTCCTATCATAGCTAGATCAAGTAGACCAACCACGTGAAGAAGGACCCCAAGACCAGGTATGAAAATTGATCCAAAATACTTAAAATCACGTGTATGGTCAACTACCTGGGTAGGTATGGTCGACCATACAATGGCAAATAAAGACAACAGATTTTGAAGCGTACGGTCGATATTTTTGAGTGTATGGTTGACGGATTCTGTGACCGTACCATCCGACCATACCACCCCAGACCAAACTCCGAGTTTGGAAACTTTCCAAATAAAAGGAGGATCTCTTTTCTATTGTGGGAGAATGTTATATGGAGAGTTTCTCTCTATATAAAGGACGTTCCTCAACCCTTTTTCACTCCTTTGGAACACTATCAAACCCTAGAGGAAGAGAAGGAAGAGAAGAAGAAGGAGAAAAAACTAAGGAAAAGGTTGAGAGAAGAGTTCTATAGACTCTCTGCAACAAGTAAGGTATGAACCTAGTCTTTGTAGCCTTAAAACATCAAGAGTAGGAATTTCTAGTGTAATTGTAATACCAAACTCAATGTAAGGATTCAGTTATGGGATTCTCTGAGCAAACCTCAAGAAGAGATCATGGAGAATGGGTTAGAGTAATTAACATGGTAAAACTAAGAGTTTTGGCCTTAGAATGATCACTAGGGAGGACCCCGTTGATAAGCTTAGAGGAGGAATTCGTATTGAAAGCAAGAGACTACATTACACTCGTATGGTCACAGATATGGTCGACCATAGCAGGACCAAAGTATTGACCATAGGCATTTGGAAAGAATCCAGGAACCATATGGTCGCAGGTCTATGGTCGCATATAGTGCGACTGTAGGGTATCGACCGTACATGGTAAGGTTGATACAACATGAGAACATAGGACCAATCAGTCACCTATCAGTAATCTGTCTTGATTTTCGACTACTATAACATGTTACATATCACACCCCAATTCTGCACCATTTAGAACGGTGTGATGAACCGCTAATAAACCAATGGTTCAACCAGGATCTCGAATAGGCTATCCCACATATGATAAACCAAAACACATTCCACATTAATCAGAGGTAATAAAGTAAATAGCGAAAGTCTTACAGATAATGAACTGAGGTCTAATCATGATAAATAATTAATATTCTATTTATTTCCAAGTAACCAAAACATAATTTAATACATATTAGAATATCCAAATACGAAAACTAAACACTAAACGTATCCACCATTGAAACGCTCGCTTAACGAACCTTGTTCGTCCTCCACAGCTTGATCATCATAGCCTCCATCCGTTCATATGTTGGCGTGTAGACATAATCTTCAATCATAGTACCTGTAACATCAGAAACTAAAAAAAATTGCACGCGCGAGGGTCAGCTCTCCAACTTGAGCTCAGTGAGAAAACAAAACAATGCAACAAACATATGCATGCATTCATTCATATCTTTGGTCTGGTATATAAGTTTGCAATGTGCTATAGAAAGGATAGGTGGCCAAAGGTCACGTTTATTGACGCTACACCTCTATACACGAGTGTATGGAGTTGCCCAAAGGTAACGTTTATTGTCGTCCCACATGCACCCACCATGGACAATGTACACGCAAATGTCACGTTTATTGCTGTACCCGTTGCCTATACCAACACGTAAGCCCCTGCTGGCGAGGGCTCACAAACTGGGCTCGCAACTAACCAATCCTAATGCCAATTAGTGTATCCAAGGCTTCACCCCAGCATCCCTCAATACATCCATAGAGATAGGGCTTAGGCCCCCCGGCAGAGTCAGAGACTACACGGTCCAAGACCACCTCCCCTCATACCCTACGACGTAATAGTTCTGCTAAGGTAACGGCAATACGACGATGTCAGTGGACAAGACTTGAGTTAGAGATACAGCTAGAGTGCTGAGGCCCCACCTATGACACCTCCCCCTGATACTCGCTCGCATCAAGCACACCAACCACACACATACATCCACATGCCTATTCCTATCACCATCATCATCATCATGTTATACACAATAATTAAATATGCATGAACAGTAATAATAGAAATATTGGATGACATGTTGAATGCACATAACAAGCATACACGCATAGAATCAATCATGACATTGGACTCAAGAATAAAACAGTTTATTATTAACCAATTAGTTCAGGTCTTGTTCCCTCACCTTTGCTTGATTGTAGATCCTCTTTCAAGCTTTAAGAATCAACTAATATCAATATTATATCACTAGAAGACCTAATCAAGTCGATATAATTTAATTAGAATTAATTCTGATTTTTAAAAGCATGCTGTTAACTGGGGGTAGCAGGACGGGTAGTAGTTTTTTACGACCCCCAGGGGTAGGGTAGATACCAGGGTCGGATGTTCCATCGACCCTGGGTGCGACCCCCCTTTCCTGGGCTTCCCAAATGCTGGGGGTCGATGCTAGGGTGGGATTTCCATCGACCCTAGGTGCGACTACCCATGGTTTGAGTCGAAAATATCAAATTTCGTCCATTCTTTCATGTTTGGGTCTTATGGCTTCCTTCTATAGTCCATTCCATACATGTTCTATGGTTTGGAACTATTCTTTATTCACCTACATGGTTTCAATGATCTCCTCCATGGTTTCCATTGAAACCTAACCATGGATGGATGATTTGGGTTTTTCTTAGATCATACCCTCTTCATGATCTACTCTAAGGTCTTAAGAAATTCATGAAAATAGTATCCATACCTGAGAAGTATGCTTCTTTCTCCGAATCCCTTCTCTTTGGTCTTCTTCTCCACTTTCCTTCTCTTCTCCTTCTCTTCCTTCTCTTTTCCTTCTATTCCTTCTCTTCTCTTTCTCTCAATCCAATTAGGGTTGTAAAAGGAGTGAAAGAGGCTTAGGGACGTCCTATTTATAGAGTAAAACCTCCCAAAATAAGTCCCATTGAGTTTAGGAAAGGTTTCAATTGAAATTAGGAAGTTTCCTAATTTTTGGTTCTGTCGGCATCAGGGGGTTGATGGGGGGGTCGGACAATTCGAGACCCCTGCGACCCCCATACCAAAAAGTCATGGGTCGGACAGGGGGTCGACCCTGCCTGTTTAGGCATGCGACCCTACCCTCATTTTGACTATTTTTGAGTAAAAGTGTATATTGGGTCTTGGGTTTCTTCACACACTTGGTCCACTTGGCTCGACCATGATATGTAGACCGGTCATGACACGAAATATAAGGTTAGACCGGGTTCGTGGCATGCGGGTCTTACAACTCCACCACCCTTAAAAGAAATTTCGTCTTCAAAATTTGAAAGTACGGATCTTACAACTCCCCCATCCTTAAAATAAATTTTGTCCTCAAAATTTGAATTTAGGTGGGAATTCTATTTCCGCATTGCATCTTCTTCCTCCCATGCAATCTCCTCCGCGTATCGTCTTCGCCAGGTTATCTTGATATACTAATTATCCCAGCTTTGGAGATATTGTACCTTCCAACCAGTGAACTAGGTTGGTACCACTTCAATAGTTGAATCTCCTATCTAAACCAGTGGATCCGTGGTCATTATCTCTGATATGGATCTCCAATATACTTCTTCAATAGAGACACATGAAATGCATCATGCGCACTAGACATGGACAGCGGTAACGCTAATTGATATGCAACTTGTCTCTCCAAAGTCTATAAGATCCAACACCTATATAGAATATAACTTTCCCTTCTTGTTTAATCATTTCAAACTCTGCATAAGTGATATCTTCAAGAACACTTTGTCACTTATGGCGAACTCAAGGTCTTGGTGTCTCTTCTGACATCTTGAGCTATCTTGGCCCTTTTCTTTGATCTTGTCAGCTACTCGACAGGTTTCTTCAACAGACTCAGGTTTTAAAACTCTTCATTCACTAACTCCATTACAAAACAAAGGAATTTGACATTTCTACCTTACCATGATTTATAGGTGACATCTATACAGTAGCTTGGTAGCAACTTCAATTTACGGTTAACTTCTCAACTCAAGCTCCTTGAAATCAATTTCACAAACTTGGGCATATCTCTTAGGATCTGTATAGTCCGCCCCGACTGTCCGTCGGTTTGAGGTAAAGTGCGGTACTAAACTTCAACTTTGTCCCTATTATTTTCTATCGATCCTCCCAAAACTTCGAGATAAGGCATAAGCCTCTGACCGACACTAAGCTCTCATGCATACCATTCAATCTGGCAATATTATCCACATATAGCTTATTTAGCCACTCCAAAGCATACCGAGGTCGTATAGCAATGGAATGAGCTATCTTCATAAGGCGATCAACAATCCCCCAAACTGCATCAATCGCTCTGGGAGTCAGTGGCAAATCAGTGACATAGTTGATTGTAATGCAGTTTCACTTCCAGACTGGCTTTGATAGTTATTGTTGTAGCCATGTTGGTTTTTGTCTTTCAGCCTTTACTTACTGATAATTCAATTACTAAAACATGCATCTAAACCAGTTATCATTCCTCTTTACCAGTACCATCTCTTCGGGTCATGATACATATTGGTACTCCAGGATGTCTTGAATATTGAGTACAATGGATTCTTATCATTATCCTCTTCATAATATCCGAGTCTTTATCTTCATGTATTCAAAATCTACCTCTGTATCTGAGTACCGTCTACGCATCCAAAGTAACTCAGGGTTGGGTTTTCCTTTTTCTAAATCTGCTTACACCGTTCTTATATACAGATCTAACAAAATTTCTACTTTTATTTCATCCATCAATTCAGAGATGATCTTTAATGCCATAAACGCAACCGAACTATTGTTTCATAATTCATCCATAAGTTCTCGCTCAATCCTCACTAGCTTCTATTATATGTTACTCTTCTTCCAAATCTGAATCTATTGCTGCGGAACATAAGGCAGCATTTATACTGGGTCCTTCCTTGGACTTCATAATTCCCTTTTTGATTAAGGTCTTAGTTACTTCATTAGTCTTGCTTAAGTGACACTAAATATCGCAATCTTAATCCTTCAATGTTCTAACCATCTTTTCTGCTTCATGTTCAACTCTTTCCAATGAAGAAATAAATAAGATTCTTGTAATCCGATCTAATCTAAAATTCTCCTCCGTTTAGATAATGTTTCCAAGTCTTGATTGCATAATTTATCACCGTTACTTCCAAGTTATGAGTAGGGCAACTCTTCTCATGCTCCTTCAGTTTTCTAAAAGCATATGCAATCACTTATTTACCATGCATCAACCCGCATCCTAGATCCAATCCGAAAGCTTCGATGTATAGTGTAAAAGGTTTCCCTGGTATCCGAATGATCAAGGTGAGAGTTGATATCAACCCTTCTTCACACTTGTCAGTCCAATTAAACTCATCTCCCTTCCTGGTTAGCTTGGTAAGAGGTTTTGCGATCTTAGAGTGGTCCTCCAAAAATCATCTATAATAATCAGCTAAACCTAAGAACTTCTGATCTTCGCAATACTCTTCAGGTGTTTCTTACCATATGATTACTTTTATCTTAAAGGGGTCCTCTTTAATCCCTTTATATGATGCTACGTGATCCAAGAAGATCACTTTGTTTAATCAGGTCTCCTATTTCTTGGACTTGGCATAAAGCTTTTCACTTCTCAGCTGTTGTGAAGCTGTTCTAAGATCCGTTGTATGAGTTGCTTCATTCTTAGAATAAACCAGAATATCATCTATAAAAACTATGACCGACGTGTCCAACATGTCATGAAACACCCAGTTTATCAGCTCCATAAAAGATGTAGGGGCATTGGTTAATCCCAACGTCATAATCGAGAACTCATAATGTCCAATCCCGATTCTAAAGGTATCTTCAAGATATCGCTGTCCAAATTCTTCAGCTGTTGATACCTTGACCGAAGATCAATCTTAGAAATTCCCTTTGCTCTTTGCAACTATTTAAACAAGTCATCGATCCGAGGTGGTAGATCTTGATTCTTGATCGTGAGCTTGTTCGATTCTCGATAGTCTATACGCAGACAATACTATCATCCTTCTTCTTCACAAATTGGCGCTTTCCGTGATGCAATACTTAGCCGATTGGAACCCTTGTCTAATAACTCCCGTAGTTGAGTCTCAATCCCTTCAACTACATAGGAACTACTCTATAGGTGCCTTTGACACAAGTATCGTCCTTGGTAACAAGTCGATGACGAACTCGGTCATATGATCAGATGGTAACCCAGGTAAGTCTCCTGGAAACACATCAGGAATTTATGCATCACATCAATATCTTCCATCTGTAGTGCTTCTTTGGTAACGTATACCCCAGATACCATATATCTAACTTCTTTCTCTTCAAAGCATCTCTTTGCCTTTAGCATAGAGAGGATCAGCTTTCTTTTCTTAGACAACATACTTCCAATAATACTAAATTATATGCCGTCTTTATTCTTGAATGATAATCTCTTCTATGCACACAACAACTTTATAGAGTGTTGAGACAACCAGTCTATTCCCAAGATGACGTCAAAGTCTACCATCTCAAGTCGACTCAGGTTGCATCCAAATTCTGTCCATCCATATGATTTGGACATTGTTCATAACACTCATCCCATACAACATCTAGTCCAAAGGGCTTGAACTAGCAAAATCTGGTATAAGGTCTTAAGAGCTCGTGTAGTTCCTTCCTCTCTTATGATTTTTCAAAGACTATCGTCAAAATCTCATATTGCACTCATTAGCTTATATTTCTTTCATCCTTGTTGTTCTACCCTGATCTCTCTTTCATATACCTCGAAAAATATCTTGTGATTGTTACTTCATATCCCAAGTTTATCTATAAGCATTAGGGTATATGCTTATAATTTCATTAATTCAGCCAACTCTTTTGGTCTTTACTCAATCATCTCAATCGACATTGGGCATAACTCAGTATTACTTATACTAATCCGAATACTATCAATGCCATAATTTTTGACTTTATCCTTGTATCCACTCTTAGATTTGTCTTTAGGAATCTTCTACCTTGTCAAAATTCATACCGATATAACCATCTTAACTTTACTTGAGTGCTATCTATTTCTTTACTGGCTACCCTTGATAGTTCTTACTTTTACTCATGCACTCTTTTATAGACATAACTCATATCCATCCATTCAGCAATCTCATAATAGATTCTCCATTACTTTATTTGAGGTCTCTTGGCTATAGAATCTTAATCTGAATCCAATCATCTTTCTTCCAATAATTTCATTATCACTAAACATCTTATCAATGGATGTCGAGAAATATAAGAATCAGAATGTTTATCCAAAACAATTCATTTCCTTCTTTCAATTTAGTATGACAACAAACACTTTCTTTATTTAGTGAACTTAGGTTTAAAAGATCAGGAGTAAATCTATGGTAATCTAACCGGCATTAAAAGATCATCAAGTTGCACGGTGGTCCAAATATATCAAAATAAAGGTTTTACAACTCTTAACCTCATGGTTACAGGTTCTATTGAGTAAATATAATGCCATTGGTCAAGGCACTATAGGAACAAATCTGGAGAAAGTTTTCGTACATCAGTAAATCAGATAAAATTGAAAGATGTACGCTCAACATGATTAAACGTTTAACTGTTCATTCAGTTCATATCTCTGTTCATGTTGTCGATCATGAGAGTGGTTCAGATTGATATAATCAGGACTAATACTAAAGAAACAATATCTATAACTCCAATTGACAGGTTAAATCAAGAAGGTATCCTGTTGAGGTACGAAAAATTAAAATCTGCTATGTGCATCCTCTATAATCATAAGAGTAAATCAATAATGCACCGCATCCTATACAAACTTATCTAGATATATGACCATAATAGACTTGATCCTTTGCTGAAAATGTCTGAGGAATCATCTTCAAAAGACTTCAATCCTTGTCGGATCATTCTGTCATGATGCAACTATCCCATACATCGGTGGCTGATAACGTTAACCACCTTGATACACTACTTGTTGTGCACCAAACTTTTGCATTGGGGTGTGTATTACTGGGACTTGCTGTGTGGTAGGCACTGTGTTATAGCTAACAGGTGTTGGGGTACAGCGATGCTACCAATTGGTACCGTACTTAGTTTAACCCGGAGGTGTTGATGTAGCATCAACAACTTGGGTAGTGATTTACATAGAAACTTGCATAGTTGGTCTCATCTGTTGGTGCTCTTGTATTTTATTGTGTCAAGTTTATGACAACCATAACCAAGGTACTTAATAGTCCAGGTGGTTGGCTGGAGTGGTCTGGTTGTTCACCTCCTTTGATTCACTCTAATCTGATTATCATTATCTAGCATCTGCTCAGATGAGTTTTCATTACCCATTCTCGACCCTGATAGTGGTGGGGTCAAGTTGTAACCTCTTCTTAATGCTCAGCGGGTAATGGATCAGCTTGTGGTGGATCTCACCCTGAGTCTCCATGTCACCCAGGAGTATAGTTACTCTTATTCTTAATGTATGGCCATTATTCTCTTATCTCTGTTGGATTTAGCCCGAGATCTTTTCCTTTATTTCTAAAAGGGTTTTGGCATTACCAGCCATTTTCCTTCTTCCTCTGTCCTACATCGAGTTTCACATCTTGTGAGTACCAACTCGGTATTTCAATTTTCTGTTGTACAGATGCTTCCTTCTTGCTACAGTACTATATCCCTTATATACGTAGATAACTACCCAACTTATGGATAATACCCTATATTATTTGTTTATCAGGATAAATTTTGGTCTTCTCTTTCTGTTTGAGTGTATATATATGGTTCCACCTTTTATATGTACTTTATTGTCTTGTTTAAGTTCTGTCTTAACCAATACAGGTGCTTATTGTGTGTTTGTATTAAAGCTTTTAATTTATCCTAGCTCAGTTCATGGACTCTAGTGGAAGTATTCAGGTTTCACGGAAAGGCCTGAGAGAGCTCTGATACCAAGTTGTCACACCCCAATTCTGCACCATTCAGAACAGTGTGATGAACCGCTAATAAACCAACGGTTCAACCAGGATCTCGAATAGGCTATCCCACATATGATAAACCAAAACATATTCCACATTAATCAGAGATAATAAAGTAAATAGCAAAATTCTTACAGATAATGAACTGAGATCTAATCATGATAAATAATTAATATTCTATTTATTTTCAAGTAACCAAAACATAATTTAATACATATTACAATATCCAAATACGAAAACTAAACACTAAACGTATCCACCGTTGAAAAGCTCGCTTAACGAACCCTATTCGTCCTCCACAGCTTGCTCATCATAGCCTCCATCCGTTCATATGTTGGCGTGTAGACATAATCTTCAATCATAGTACCTACAACATCAGAAAATAAAAAGAATTGCGCGCGCGAGGGTCAACTCTCCAACTTGAGCTCAGTGAGAAAACAAAATAATGCAACAAACATATGCATACATTCATTCATATCTTTGGTCTGGTATATAAGTTTGCAATGTGCTATAGAAAGGATAGGTGGCCAAAGGTCACGTTTATTGATGCCGCACCTCTATACACGAGTGTGTGGAACCGCCCAAAGGTAACGTTTATTGTCGTCCCACATGCACCCACCATGGACAATGTACACGCAAAGGTCACGTTTATTGCTGTACCTGTTGCCCATACCAACATGTAAGCCCCTGCTGGAGAGGGCTCGCAACTAACCAATCCTAATGCCAATCAGTGTATCCAAGGCCTCACCCCAGCATCCCTCAATACGTCCATAGAGATAAGGCTAAGGCCCCCCGGCAGAGTCAGAGACTACATGGTCCGAGACCACCTCCCCTCATACCCTACGATGTAATAGTTCTGCTAAGGTAATGGCAATACGAAAATATCAGTGGACAAGACTTGAGTTAGAGATAGAGCTAGAGTGCTGAGGCCCTGCCTATGACACCTCCCCCTGATACTCGCTCGCATCAAACACACCAACCACACACTACATCCACATGCCTATTCCTATCACCATCATCATCATCATGTTATACACAATAATTAAATATGCATGAATAGTAATAATAAAAATATTGGATGACATGTTGAATCCACATAACAAGCATACACGTATAGAATCAACCATGACATTAGACTCAAGAATAAAATAGTTTATTATTAATCAATTAGTTTAGGTCTTGTTCCCTCACCTTTGGTTGATTGTAGATCCTCTTTCAAGCTTTAAGAATCATCTAAATATCAATATTATATCACTAGAAGACCTAATCAAGTCGATAGAATTTAATTAGAATTAATTTTGATTTTTAAAAGCATGTTGTTAACTGGGGGTAGCAGGACGGGTAGCAGGATGGGTAGCAGTTTTCTGCGACCCCCAGGGGTAGGGTAGATGCCAGGGTCGGATGTTCCATCAACCCTGGGTGTGACCCCCCTTTCCTGGGCTTCCCGAATGCTGGGGGTCAATGCTAGGGTCGAATTTCCATCGACCCTAAGTGCGACCACCCATGGTTTGAGTCAAAAATATCAAATTTCGTCCATTCTTTCCTGTTTGGGTCCTATGGCTTCCTTCTATAGTCCATTCCATACATGTTTTATGGTTTAGAACTATTCTTTATTCACCTACATGGTTTCAATGATCTCCTCCATGATTTCCATTGAAACCTAACCATGGATGGATGATTTGGGTTTCTCCTAGATCTTACCCTCTTCATGATCTACTCTAAGGTCTTAAGAAATTCATGGAAATAGTATCCATACTTGAGAAGTATGCTTCTTTCTCCGAATCCCTTCTCTTTGGTCTTCTTCTCCACTTTCCTTCTCTTCTCCTTCTCTTCCTTCTCTTCTCTTTCTCTCAATCCAATTAGGGTTGTAAAAGGAGTGAAAGAGGCTTAGAGACGTCCTATTTATAGAGTAAAACCTCCCAAAATAAGTCCCATTGAGTTTAGGAAAGGTTCTAATTAAAATTAGGAAGTTTCTTAATTTTCGGTTCTGTCGGCAACAGGGGGTCGATGGGGGGGTCGGACAATTCGAGACCCCTGCGACCACCAAACCAAAAAGTCATGGGTCGGACAGGGGGTCGACCCTGCCTGTTTAGGCATGCGACCCTACCCTCATTTTGACTGTTTTTGAGTAAAATTTCATATTGGGTCTTGGGTTTCTTCACATACTTGGTCCACTTGGCTCGACCATGATATGTAGACCGGTCATGACACGAAATGTAAGGTTAGACCGGGTTCGTGGCATGCGGGTCTTACAACTCCACCACCCTTAAAAGAAATTTCATCCTCGAAATTTGAAAGTACGGATCTTACATTACACATGAAGTCTATCTTAAATTTATGTAACTTTTAGGTTACTAAATTGATTCAAAGAGAGTTATAAGGCTTGAAAGGAGATCGAGCTTTGCTAACAGGTGAGGGAACAAGATGTAAATTAATTAGATAATATTAAACTATTATTTTTACTGAGTCCAATGTCATGATTGATTCTATGTTTGTATACTTGTAATGTGCATCTCACATGTCATCCAATATTACTGTTATTACTGCTCATGCATATTTACTTCTGTTTATTTGCTACCATGTTGGTTGATGATGATAGGAATAGGCATATGATTGTGTATATGTGGTTAGTGTGTTGGATGTTAGTAGGACAACAGGGGGAGGACGTGGCATTATGGTCTCTGACCTGGTCACCAGACTCTAGCTCTTTCTCTACTCAAGTCTTGCCCATTGACATCGGCGTATCACCATTATCTTAATAGAACTATTACGTCGTAGGGCATCACGGGAGGTGGCCTCGGACCGTGTGGTCTTTGACTCTGCCAGGGGGCCTTAGCTCTATCTCTATGGACGTATTGAGGGATGCTGGGGTGAGGCATTGAATATACTGGATAACATTTAGGATTGGTTAGTTGTGAGCCTAATTTGCAAGCCCTCGCCAATAGGGGCTTACGTATTGGTATGGGTAGGGCATCAAGGAAAGTGTTGGCGGTGTATGATCCAGACACTTTAGCTCTATCTTTATTCCATGGTGGTGGATGTGGACGAAAATGGTGTTTGATCCATTGGGTGGGCTTATACACCCGTGTATAGAGGTGCAGTGGCCGTCAAATCTTTCTATAGCACATTGTAAACTTAAAATCAGACCAAAGATATAATTGAATGCATGCATATGTTTGTTGCATTGTTTTGTTTTGCTCACTGAGCCGTGATGTGTGCTCACCCTTTTGACGTCAAATATTTTAGTTGATGATGCAGGTATTACTCTTGAGGATTATGTGAATGCACCATCGTATGGACGCATGGTGTTTATGGACGTAGAAGCTATTGAAGATGCGCATGATCCTTCATGCGAGTGCAATCAATCCGTCTTTGATTAGTTTAGTTATATTTTGGTTAACAGACATGTAATTGATTATTTTATTTTATGTTTTGAGTTACTTAGAGATAACTGGATTCAATATTTATTTATCACTATTAGATACTCAGTTAATTAATTATAATCGCTTATTTGTTTATTATCTCTGATTATTACCATGGAATGTGTGTGTGGTTTGATATGGTGGTTACTACTTAAACGAGATCCTAGTTGAACTGTTGGTTTATTGATGGTTCATCACACTATTCTAGTTTGTCCAAAATTAGGGTCTGACAATTTGGTATCAGAGCTCTCTCAGGTTATACCCATTGACCTAACTACTTCCACGTGAGTCATGAATTGAGTTAGGTTAAATTAAAAACTATAATACAAACACACCATAAGCACTTGTGTTGTTTGAGACATAAACTAAGAAGGAGAATAATGCACATAACTAAAGGAGAAACAAATTATATATATATATATATATATATATATATATATATATATATATGCCAAAACTTGTAAAAAAATGAGAAAAATATATATCCGAACCAGAGTACAGTCCACAACCCGGACAGTTACTTTGTAGTATAAATAAGAGAAAGTAAAAGAAGTAACCATGGAGTTGGGGCGCTGGAGGAGAAGGTGTCTCACAGTCTTGATCATAGTCTTCAGCATACACTCTTGCGAGCCAGGCTACTTGAGTCTGGGTTGTTCGGAGACTAGCTGTTGGATCTACTACCCGCTGGTCTGTGGAGCGCTGAGCATCTAGGATCTCTCCTACCCTCTGGTCTGTAGCACGCTGGGGGTCCAGAATCTCACACAATAACGCCATCATGTCATCTGATGGTGGGCGAGAAGGACTAGCCAAGTGAGACTCCGAGAAGGCCTGGCTCCAATAGAACGTTGTAGTGATGGAGGAGGTATGACCTCTACATCCATGTACATCCGATCATCATCTTACTCATCATCACTCTTGTCTGCCTATGTTGCTGCTGCAATTGTGGCCTCTGCATCTGCTGCTGCCACCCGAGTAAGAGGACGTCTTATGGCATTCCTCTCATCATCGTTGACCTGTACCTCTCTCATCCCCATCCTGCAGATGGCATCCCAATCTAGATCAACAGAGAAGGTGTCTTCATAGATCCTCTCATCCTCCAAATTTACCTAAAGGTGAGTCAGCAAAGTGGAGATCAACAGTCCATAGGGCAGGTTACCTCACGAAGCAGACAAAGTAGCCCTGTGCATAGTCCAGATATAATGTATGGTAGATAGACAGGCTGCCTAGTGCATATACAGTACACTAGGTACTGAGTCAACTGAAAGACCATGTCGTAGTGTCCACCCTGAGGAATCAGATCATGCTAAATGATCTTACAATATACCTATGGCTTAGGACGTAGGTTGACGACCTTCATCTCCCAACGGTCATCACCAAGAATCTGATTGCATATCTCTGCGCGTATAGAAGTGGATAGAAATTGAGGCTCCTTTGGTGCGCAGTAAACCAACGGCCCATCATTGGAAATGCTTAGGAGATCAGCCAACTCCTGACAGTTGAAAGAGATAGGGACCCCTTTTACCTAACTAGTGATCCGAAGCTCTCTACCCCTGTCCATATCATCTAGATCATCCTCGACCTGTAAGTGGCAATATAACTACTTTACTAGGTCTGGAAAGGTGCAAGCCTCGTACAAGATTATGGGTAGCCAACCCATATCACCAAATGCCCTCTCCACATCAAATATGGCTAAATGAGCTAGGTTAACACACCGACCCCCATCTACCTTTTTCCACTGAAACCATGGATATTGAACCTCCACTTCAATGGACTAGAAGCGACGCTGGTCATGAACTCGAGGAACCTTAGTGCGAACCATGATAACTGCAAGAAAAGAGAATAAGAAAAACAAGTTGGAGAAATTTGAAATTTAGGCATCATAACAACTTAAAATGGGAAAAAGTCTCACTTTTCACCCAAACACTTAGGTAGGAGGATTTACATAGGTTACAAACCATTCTGCAAGGCTCATGCAATTGAAAATTTCAACTAGGTTGATTGAAATTGGCAAAATCATGAAATTGGGAAAAACCCCAATTTCTAGGTCAAAAATGGGGAATTTCATATGTTAATTAAAGAACCGATGAAACTCGAATTTTCTTGAGGGCTTTCATTCATTGGGTAGCCAATAGCAAGAACCCCCAATAAAAATCAAATCTTTACTATCAAATAGACGTTAATTTGAAGAAAACTTTAATTATGACGAACACCTAGGTATGAAAGCTTGAAAAGGAAGAAGAAATAAAGAACATACCTTGGGGAACGTAATGAAGATAGTTGATTGATGGAAAATCATCAAGTTCGTACAGTTGACACTGTAGCAACCCAGTGGTGGCGAGCTATGTTGAGACCATAGGAAGAAGAATGAGAAATGAGAGGGAAAAACCTTGAAAACAGGTTTAAAAATCAAATTTTGAATCTTACGGTTGCATAATTCGACCAAAACAGTCGATCGTACCAATCGATTGTACGATCGGCTGTAGGGTCTTGGTAAGTTGCCAGGATTCGTAAGGTCAAACCTATGGTTGTGCTATATGCGACCGTACGGTATCGACCATACAATTTATTGCTGTCTATTTGTGATTCTGTTAGAACTGTTGCCTCATGATTTTTGTTTCTTCTCTCTCCTTACACTGTGGAACTAACAAAATATTTCCATTCTATCTTGTCTCATATGTGTAGCCTTCCCAATACTATTCCACCCAAGAATTTAAATGTCTGGGTTAAGATTAACCAGAAGGAGACAGAATGCAAACCCACCTCCACCACCTACGAAGGTCAATGACAATGAAGGTCATGAAGAGCAAGAAGGAAATGTTAGGAATCAAAATGTTGCGCCTCAAGAAGTTCACACGCAGACCAACCCAACCAACTTACCTGCACCACCAACAGAGTTGGCCACTGTAGTGATGAATTTGGCACAATAGGTGCAGCAGATACAACAAATGCAAGCTGCTATGGGAATTGCTTCCCTTGCTATAAACACAACACCTATACCTAAAGGGCAAGCTAGTACCGTACCTGGAGGTAGCAATACTATACCCAAGCGTCTGCTATGAACAACAAGGTACCTCAAGCACTGCAAATACCAGTTGTACAAACTCAAGTGCAGAACCCTGAGGCACCGCAAGGTGGGTACAACCAAGGTAATTATCAGTACCAACCGCCCATATATGGAGCTTATGCATAGTATCAACTTGATCACTCCATACTAATCGAGCATTTTCTGAAGATGAAACCGAGGAAATTCACTAGTAAGTCCTCGGATCCTCTGTGGCCAGCCCATTGGATTGAGAAGATGGAGAGAAACTTTATGATGATGACTGTCAGCGAAGAAGAGAAAGTATTATGTGCCATGTTTATGTTGAAAGGTGATGCACATCACTGGTAGAAGTCCATTCAGAGTTATCTGTTGACAAAGCACATCCAATTAACCTGGGCTATCTTCAAAGAAGCCTTATTCGAAAAGTATTTCCCCAGGAGTTTCAGGGATCAAATGGAAAAAGAATTTCTGAGTTTATATCAATGACAAATGTCTGTAGATGCTTATTAGCAGCGTTATGAGGAGCTGCTCTTCTTTGCTCCCTCTAGCATGCAGGAAGAAGATACCAAAATCCGAAGGTTCGTTATGGGACTTAGGGGAAGCATTCGAGAGCATGTTTTGGGGTTGAAAAAGAAAATATACAATGAAGTTGTGCAGATAGCACGAGTTTTGGAGTCTAGTCAAAGAGAGAGTTACTTCGCTCAAAGCAGGGGTATAAAGAGGTCGAATGGAAACTCATTCAACGGAGGGAACTCCAAGACATTTAAATCCTTCCATACTCAAAGGCTTCAACGATGCAGCCAAGACTACTCCAACAGCCCAACCTCAATAAAAGTAGGGTAATGCCAGAGTTAAATGCTTCAACTATGATCAAGTAGGGCATTATTTAAGAGATTGTCCTAAGCCAAGGAAGCAGCTACAGCAAGAAAAGGTTTATGCAGTCACTTCTGAGGATGCTGCCGCATTGCCTGATGTGGTCACATATATGATTCAAACTTTTGTTCATATTATTTTGTGTGAGCATATAGATTAATTTAAGGAGAAAAATCACAGGTATCGTACCTATTAATGGCATACCCGCTAGAGTACTCTTTGACTCTGGAGCTACACACTCATTTATATCAGTTTCTTTTAGAAAGAAGTTAAATATACCCTTTAGACCGTTATACTATAAGCTACTAGTACGGTTACCTATGGGATTAGAAGCGGAATTAGATCAAGGTTATCGACCATGTCCAGTTCTTATAAATGGACAAAGTTTGGATGCCAACCTGGTGCAACTCGAGATGACAGACTTCGACGTCATCCTAGGGATGGACTGGTTGGCCTAGCATTCAACAAGTTTGCTTTGTGCTGAGAAGAAGATATCATTTAAAGACAAGGAAGGTGTAGAGTTTAGTTTTGTGGGAACCAAACTTCCCCGTAAATGAAAACTCATTCTTTCTGCATTAAAGGCTAGGAGATGCCTCGAGAAAGGAGAAATTGGGTACCTAGTGTCCGTGGTCGACCTCACCAAGGAAGCATCATGAATGGAAGATATTGAATTTGTGCGTGAATTTTTAGATATATTTTCTAAGGAATTATCAGGATCACCACCTGATCGAGTGATAGAATTCGTTATAGACCTTATACCAGGAGCCGCACCAATATCTAAGGCACCCTATCGAATGGGTCCTACTGAACTGAAGGAACTGAAGGTACAATTATAGGAGTTGCTGGATAAGGGTTATATTCGACCCAGTATATCACCATGGGGAGCGCCGATATTGTTCGTAAAAAAGAAGGACGGTAGTGTTCGACTTTGTATAGATTACTGGGAACTGAACAAGCTCACGATCAAGAATAGATATCTGTTACCTCAGATCGATGACTTATTCAACCAGTTGTAAGGTGCCAAAGTGTTT
Source organism: Protea cynaroides (assembly GCA_028583415.1). NCBI lineage: Eukaryota > Viridiplantae > Streptophyta > Magnoliopsida > Proteales > Proteaceae > Protea > Protea cynaroides. Next base: position 67,405,641 of record CM053272.1, read on the forward strand.
TCCAAATTGATCTCCGATCAGGATACCATCAGTTGAAGATCAAGGAAGGTGATTGTCACACCCCAATTCCACACTGTTCATAATGGTGTGATGAACCACCAAATAACCAACGGTTCAACCAGGATCTCTAATAGGCTATCCTCGCGTTATCCAAACTTTACACGCACCCACAATCATAATCAGAGTAATACACAATAGCGGAAAATTTATAAATAATATGAACTGAGAACTAAAATGATACCCATAAATAATAGCAAATTATTCTGTGTTTAACTAAGACATAAATATTTAAATACCAAATACATGTCTTATAAATCCAATAAAGAAACCTATAAAAATATCTAATCGAATACACACGAGTTGCACTCGCAAAAGGAGTCGTGTGTATCGTCTTCAGCTCCAACTTCCATAGCTGGTACATTGCCACATGCCGACGCGTTCAGATAATCTTCAACTGTATAACTTGCATCATCAACTAAAATATTCGACGTCGAGGGGTGAGCACACAACACGGCTCAATGAGTAGCCAAAACAATGCAACAATACATATGCGAAGCCCCTTATAGCTTAAATGGGACTCAATTTTCAGCTGGATCTTTGGTCTTGGTTTATAGTTTGCAATGTGCAATAGAAAGGTTGGGTGATCAAAGGTTAACGTTTATTGATACCGCCTCTATACACAGGGTGTGGAAGCCCGCCCGAAGGTTAACGTTTATCGTCGTCCCCATCCACCCTACCATAACATTATACAACAAAGGTTAACGTTTATTGCTATATAATGCTATACCAACACGTAAGCCCCTGTTAGCGAGGGCTTGCAAACTGGGCTCGCTGCTAACCAATCCTAATGCCAAACAATGTATCCAAGGCCCCACCCCAAAGCATCCCTCGGAACATCCATAGAGATTGAGCTAAGGCCCCCGGTAGAGTCGAGACTACAAGGACCGAGACCACCTCCCCGATACTCTACGACATAATAGTTCTGCTAAGGTAATGGCGATACGACGATGCCAATGCACAAGACTTGAGTTAGAGATAGAGCTAAAGTGCTGAGACCCACCAAAGGTTAACGTTTATTGACGTTCTCATCACACCTCCCCTGATACTCGCTTGCATCAAGCACATCAACCACACACATACAATCACATGCCTATTCCTATCATCATCATCATCATGTTATAAACAATAAAGTAAATATGCATGAACAAGTAATAGAAATATTGGATGGCATGCTGTATGCACATTACAAACATATTCACATAGAATCAAACATGGCATAGGACTCAAGAAATAGAAAACAGTTTATTATTAACCAATTTAGTTTGGGGTTAAGGTTCCTCACCTTAGCTTGCTAATAGATATTTTTCCAAGCTTTCGATTCACTGTTATAACGGTATTATATTGCTAGCAAACCTAACAAAGTCGATAGAATTTAATTATAATTAATTCAGAATTTAAAAACCATTCTGTCAACTGAGGGTCGATGCTAGGGTCGATGGGTCTATCGACCCTCCCTCCATTCTGAACTACCCGAATGCTGAGGGTCGATGGTCAGAAACACCTAGGGTCGGATGGTTTATCGACCCTCGGTGCGACCCTTGGTGCACTCTTCGTGTTTGGGGTCCTATGGCTTGCTTCCTACATTCATTCAACATTCATTCCATGGTCTAGAACCATGTATAAACCATCTAAATAGTTTTCGTGCAACCTCCTATGGTTTTCCATGAAAGCCTAACCATGGATGGATGGTTTGGGTTTCTCCGAAATCCTACACTCAACCATATCTAACCTAAAGTCTGTAGAAACTCATGGAATTAGTATCCATACCTGAGAAGATTACTTTTCTCTGCAATTTCTTCTCCTTTTTGCTAAGCCTTCTTCCTAGCCTCCTTCCTTCCTCTTTTCCTTCTTCTTTCTTTCTCTCAATTCAATTAGGGTTGTGAAAGGAGTGAAAGTGGCTTAGGAACGTCCCTTAAATAGACTAGGAATGTCCTATAATAATCCCATTGAGATTTGGAAAGAATCCCAACCAAAAATTAGGAAATTTCCTAATTTCAGTTTTCGTCAGAAACCGAGGGTCGATGGGAGGGTCGATGAGCCCGTCGACCCTAGGGTCTTAAGCTGTCCAACCCTCCCTTCTAATTTGAGGGTTTGACTTTCTATTTTGGGAGGTCCGACCCTGCTTCACTGGGTGTGCGACCCTCCCCTAGAATTAAGTGTTTTTGGGTCGATTTCGTACCTGGGATCTCGATCTCCTTCATGCCCTTGGTCCATTTGGCTCGACCATGATGGGTAAACCTGGTTCAAGATGGTAAGACCGGGTTAGTTTGACACGGGTCTTACAACTCCCCCCAACTTATAAAAATTTCGTCCTCGAAATTATACGTACCTTCTGAATCAAACAAGTCAGGGTATTGCTTTCTCATAGCATTTTCTTCTTCCCATGTAATCTCTTCCATGTCTCTACTTTTCCATGTGACCTTAACATAGTAGATATCTCTCATTGCGTAGACGTTGAACCTTTCGACTAGTGATTTCCGTTGGTATTACTTCAAATGTCAAATCATCGGTCGGTTCCGGCAAATCTTCTCGACAACACATGTGTTGGGTCTTTGACATACTTCTTCAATAAGGATATGTGAAATACGTCATGCACACTTGACATAGATGGTGGTAGTGCTAACTGATAAGCTACTTTCCCACGCTTAGCCAGAATCTCATGTGGTCCGACATATCTTGGACTTAGCTTTCCTTTCTGTCCGAACCTCTTCAATCCTCGCATAGGCGATACTTTCAGAAATACTTTATCACCTACGGCGAACTCTAGATCTCTTCGTCGAGTATCTACGTATTGCTTCTGACGGTTCTGAGCTACTCTTACTCTTTCCTTGATGATGTCGACCACTCGACAAGTCTCTTCAATAAATTCTGGTCCAACAATACTACGTTCTCCAACTTCATTCCAAAACAAGGGAGTTCGGCACTTCCTACCATACAAGTGCTTCATAAGGTGACATCCGTATAGTAGCCTGATAGCTGTTATTGTAAGCGAACTCGATCAATGGTAACTTTTCGTCCCATGATCCCTTGAAATCAATCACACATGCTCGTAGCATATCTTTTAAAATTTGAATTTTACGCTCCGATTGTCCGTCTGTTTGTGGGTGGAATGCAGTGCTGAACTTCAATGTTGTGCCCATGGCCTTTTACAGTCCTTCCCAAAATTTGGAAGTAAATCGTGGATCTCTATCGGACACAATGCTTTCTGGAACACCATGTAACCGAACAATATTATCCATATACAGCTTTGCTAACCTTTCGAGTGTATATTGGGGTCGTATCGGTATGAAGCGAGCTGTTTTAGTTAGACGGTCTACAATCACCCAAACTGCGTCAACTACTCGAGGAGTCAATGGTAGTCCTGTGACGAAGTCCATAGTGATGCAGTCCCATTTCCATGCTGGTTCCGGTAATGGTTGTAACAGTTCCTGCGGGTCTTTATCGTTCCGCCTTTACTTTCTGACAATTTAGGCATTGAGACACGAACTTGGCTACATCTGCCTTCATTCCCCTCCACCAATACAGTTTCTTTAGATCATGATACATTTTTGTGCTTCCAGGATGTATCGAGTAGATGGTGGTATGGGCTTCCTTCATCAGTCGGTGTCTAATGTCCATATTTTCCGTTTCAGGTACACATATTCTCCCTTTATATTTCAGTACCTTCTCGTCATCCAAGGTGAACTCAGGTTTAGTCCTACCTTTCTCAATATCTTCTTGTACCGTTCTCAGATAAGGATCTGCTTTGATAGCTGTCTTCACTTCATCCACTATATCCGGTATTATCTTCAATGCCGCGAACATATTCGAAAACCGATGAATAAATCCTTGGTTGGTTGGTCCATCCGGTGTATCAATCACATACTGCTCATTATTGTGGTTGAATACCATTCCGGTAGTACACATTGCTGCAGTTGTGCTAGTTTCTCCTTGAGATTTTATCATTGCTTTTCTGCTCAATGCGTCTGCTACTACGTTCGCTTTTCCTGGATGATACTGGATATCACAATCATAGTCTTTCAATAGTTCCAGCCATCTTCTTTGTCTCATATTTAACTCCTTCTGATTAAATAGATACGTGAGGCTTTTATGGTCCGACTTAATCTGAAATTTCTCTCCCTATAGGTAGTGTCTCCATATCTTGACAGCATGTACCATTGCCGCTAACTCCAAATCATGAGTGGGGTAATTCTTCTCATGTACCTTTAACTGTCTCGATGCATACGCAACTACTTGTTCTCCTTGCATAAGCACACATCCTAATCCCAATCCCGATGCATCAGTGTATAAGGTAAATGTCTGTCCTGGAACGGGAATGGTTAAAATTAGAGCGGATATCAATCTGGTCAGTGTTTGAAAGCTCTTTTCACACTTATCCGTCCATACAAACTTTTCTCCTTTCTTGGTCAAGCTGGTAAGAGGTACGGCAATCCGAGAATAGTCTTCTACGACTCTCCGATAATATCCAGCTAGACCCAGGAAACTTCTGATTTCTGAGACGCTCTTTGGTGCTTCCCACTTCACAATAGCCTCGATCTTGCTGGGGTCTACTTTGATTCCTTCAGCGGATACTACGTGGCCTAGAAAGGCGACTTCACTTAGCCAAAACTCACACTTCGAGAATTTGGCGTATAACTTCTCTTTCCTTAAACGTTGTAGGGCTGCGTTTAGGTTCTTGACATGGGTTTCCTTGTCCTTGGAATATACCAATATGTCGTCAATAAATACGATGACCGACGTATCCAACATGTCGTGGAAAATTCGGTTCATAAGTTCCATGAATGTTGCCGGTGCATTAGTTAATCTGAAGGACATCACTAAGAACTCAAAATGTCCGTATCTTGTCCTGAAAGCTGTCTTCGGAATGTCACCTTCCTTAATCTTCAGCTGATGATAGCCTGATCGAAGATCGATCTTTGAAAATACCTTCGCTCCTTGTAACTGATCGAACAAGTCATCGATCCTGGGTAGTGGGTATCGATTCTTGATGGTCAGTTTATTCAACTCTCGATAGTCGATGCATAATCGAACACTACCATCCTTCTTCTTTACGAACAACACCGGTGCTCCCCATGGAGATATACTGGGTCTAATATAACCCTTATCCAGCAGTTCTTGTAATTGCACTTTTAATTCCTTCAGTTCAGTAGGAGCCATTCTATAAGGTGCTTTTGATACTGGTGCGGCTCCGGGTATAAGGTCTATTACAAACTCCGTGGCTCGGTCGGGTGGTAATCCGGGTAGTTCCTCCGGAAATACATCAGGAAAATCTCGCACGACATCAATATCTTCCATTCGTGGCACGTCCTTGGTTAGGTCGACCACTGATACTAGATATCCGACCGCTCCTTTCTCAAGGCACTTCTTAGCCTTTAATGCTGAGAGTATGAGCTTGCGTCTTCTGGGAAGTTTGGTTCCCGAGAAACTGAATTATGCTCCTTCTTTGTCTTTGAACGTTAGCTTCTTCTCGGCGCATAATAGGTTTGCTGAATGCCGAGCTAACCAGTCCATTCCCAAGAGGACATCAAAGTCTGCCATCTCAAGTCTAATTAGGTTGCGTCCAAATTCCATCCATTTAGCAATCTCAAAATAGATTCTCCATTACTTCATCTGAGGTTCATTGGCTATAGCATTTAGTCTGAATCCAATCATCTTCCTTCCAATAATTCCATTATCACTACACATCTTTATCAACCATGGTCAGGGAGTGTGTAATTCAGAATGTTTGTCCAAAATAATTCATTTCCTTCTTTCAATTATCATAATGACAACCACTTGCTTTATCTAGCGAATCTAGGTTTTAAGGATCAGGAGTAAATCTGTGGTAATCCAACCGGCATCAAAAGATCATTAGGTTGCACGGTGGTCTAAATACATGGAAATAGAGGTTCTACAGCTCTTAACCTCATGGTTACCGGTTCTATCGAGTATATAATGCCATTGATCAAGGCACTATAAGAATAAATCTGGAGAAGATTTCATACATCAGTAAATCAGGTATAAATCAGTAGATGTATGCTCAACATGATTAAGCATTTAACTGTTCATTCAGTTCGTATCTTTGTTCATGTTGTCGATCATGAGAATGGTGCAGATTGGTATAATCAGGACTAATACTAAAGAAACAATATCTGTAACTCCAATTGACAAGTTAAATCAAGAAGGTATCCTATCAAGACACGAGAGTTTAAAATCTGGTATGTGCATCCTCTATAATCATAAGAGTAAATCAATAATGCACCGCATCCTATATAAACATATCTACTTACATGGCCATTATCCTCTTATCTCTGTTTGGATTTAGCCCGAGATCTTTTCCTTTATCTCTACAGGGGTTTTGGCATTACTAGCCATTTTCCTTCTTCCTCTGTCTTACATTGAGTTTCACATCTTGTGAGTACCAACTCGGTATTCCAACTTTCTGCTTTACAGAAGCTCCCTTCTTGCTACTGTACTATATCCTTGTATACTTGAATAACTACCCAACTTATAGATAATACCCTAAATTATTTGTTTATTAGGATAATTCTTGGTCTTCTCTTTCTGTGTGAGTGTATATATATGGTTCCACCTTTTATATGTACATTATCGTCTTGTTTAATTTCTGTCTCAACCAACACAGGTGCTTACAGTGTGTTTATATTAAAGCTTTTATTTTTATCCTATCTCAGTTCACAATGGTCTTGAATGCGTGTCAGTTCGGCGGGCAAAGCCTGAGATGCTCTGATACCAAGTTGTCACACCCCAATTCCACACTGTTCAGAATGGTGTGATGAACCGCCAAATAACCAACGGTTCAACCAGGATCTCTAATAGGCTATCCCCGCATTATCCAAACTTTACACGCACCCACAATCATAATCAGAGTAATACACAATAGCAGAAAATTTATAAATAATATGAACTGAGAACTAAAATGATACCCATAAATAATAGCAAATTATTCTGTGTTTAACTAAGACATAAATATTTAAATACCAAATACATGTCTTATAAATCCAATAAAGAAACCTACAAAAATATCTAATCGAATACACACGAGTTGCACTCGCAAAAGGAGTCGTGTGTATCGTCTTCAGCTCCAACTTCCATAGCTGCTACATTGCCGCATGCCGACGCGTTCAGATAATCTTCAACTGTATAACCTGCATCATCAACTAAAATATTCGACGTCGAGGGGTGAGCACACAACACGGCTCAGTGAGTAGCCAAAACAATGCAACAATACATATGCATGCAAAAAGTCAATTCATATCTTTGGTCTTGGTTTATAGTTTGCAATGTGCAATAGAAAGGTTGGGTGATCAAAGGTTAACGTTTATTGATACCGCCTATATACACAGGGTGTGGAAGCCCGCCCGAAGGTTAACGTTTATCGTCGTCCCCATCCACCCTATCATAATATTATACAACAAAGGTTAACGTTTATTGCTATATAATGCTATACCAACACATAAGCCCCTGTTAGCGAGGGCTTACAAACTGGGCTCGCTGCTAACCAATCCTAATGCTAGACAGTGTATCCAAGGCCTCACCCCAGCATCCCTCAAAACATCCATAGAGATAGAGCTAAGGCCCCCCGGTAGAGTCAGAGACTACAAGGACCGAGACCACCTCCCCGATACTCTACGACATAATAGTTCTGCTAAGGTAATGGCGATACGACAATGCCAATGCACAAGACTTGAGTTAGAGATAGAGCTAAAGTGCTGAGACCCGCCAAAGGTTGACGTTTATTGACGTTCTCATCACACCTCCCGTGATACTCGCTCACATCAAGCACATCAACCACACACATACAATCACATGCCTATTCCTATCATCATCATCATCATGTTATAAAAAATAAAGTAAATATGCATGAACAAGTAATAAAAATATTGGATGGCATGCTGTATGCACATTACAAACATATTCGCATAGAATCAAACATGGCATAGGACTCAAGAAATAGAAAACAGTTTATTATTAACCAATTTAGTTTGGGGTTAAGGTTCCTCACCTTAGCTTGCTAATAGATATTTTTCCAAGCTTTCGATTCACTGTTATAACGGTATTATATTGCTAGAAAACCTAACAAAGTCGATAGAATTTAATTAGAATTAATTCAGAATTTAAAAACCATTCTGTCAACTGAGGGTCAATGCTAGGGTCGATGGGTCTATCGACCCTCCCTCCATTCTGAACTTCCCGAATGCTGAGGGTCGATGGTCAGAAACACCTAGGGTCGGATGGTCTATCGACCCTCGGTGCGACCCTTGGTGCACTCTGGTCCAATTTCCACTTTTAATCCATTCTTCGTGTTTGGGGTCCTATGGCTTGCTTCCTACATTCATTCAACATTCATTCCATGGTCTAGAACCATGTATAAACCATCTAAATAGTTTTCGTGCAACCTCCTATGGTTTTCCATGAAAGCCTAACCATGGATGGATGGTTTGGGTTTCTCCGAAATCCTACACTCAACCATATCTAACCTAAAGTCTGTAGAAACTCATGGAATTAGTATCCATACCTGAGAAGATTACTTTTCTCTGTAATTTCTTCTCCTTTTTGCTAAGCCTTCTTCCTAGCCTCCTTCCTTCCTCTTTTCCTTCTTCTTTCTTTCTCTCAATTCAATTAGGGTTGTGAAAGGAGTGAAAGTGGCTTAGGAACGTCCCTTAAATAGACTAGGAATGTCCTATAATAATCCCATTGAGATTTGGATAGAATCCCAACCGAAAATTAGGAAATTTCCTAATTTCAGTTTTCGTCAAAAACCGAGGGTCGATGGGAGGGTCGATGATCCCGTCGACCCTAGGGTCTTAAGCTGTCCGACCCTCCCTTCTAATTTGAGGGTCTGACTTTCTGTTTTGGGAGGTCCGACCCTGCTTCACTGGGTGTGCGACCCTCCCCTAGAATTAAGTGTTTTTGGGTCGATTTCGTACCTGGGATCTCGATCTCCTTCATGCCCTTGGTCCATTTGACTCGACCATGATGGGTAAACCTGGTTCAAGATGGTAAGACCGGGTTAGTTTGACACGGGTCTTACAGTGATATTCCAAAGACAACATTCAGAACAAGGTATGGACATTATGAATTCATAGTTATGTCTTTTGGATTGACTAACGCATCCATAACTTTCTTGGAACACATGAATCGGGTATTCCACGATGCTGGATACATCGATCATTGTATTTATAGATGACATCCTGGTCTACTCCAAGGACAAGGAAACTCATATCACAAATCTTAGAGCCGCTCTACAATGACTAAGAATAGAAAAGCTTTACGCTAAATTTACTAAGTGTGAGTTCTAGCTAAGTGAAGTCGCTTTCTTAGGCCATGTTGTATCAGTTGAATGAATTAAAGTGGATCTTAGCAAGATCAAAGCCATTGTGAAATGGGAAGCACCTAAGAATGTTATAAAAATTAAAAGTTTCATAGGTTTAGCTAGGTATTATCGACGATTCATGGAAGATTATTCCAAAATCATCGTACCGTACCTCTCTCCAGTTTGACCAAGAAAGGAGAAAAGTTTGTTTGGACAGACAAATGTGAGGAGTGTTTCCAAACATTGAAGGTAGGATTGATATCAATTGCCATCTTGACCATACCGGTACCAGGAAAACCATTTATCTTGTATACCAATGCGTCTGGGTTAGGTTTGGGATGTGTGCTCATGTAAGGAGAGCAAGTAATTGCCTACGCTTCCAGACAATTAAAGACGCACGATAAAAATTACCCTACTCATGACTTGGAATTAGCAATGGTGGTACATGCTGTCAAGATATGAAAACATTATTTGCATGGAGAGAAATTCTAGATTAAATCAGATCATAAGAGTTTCACTCATATTTTCAATCAGAAGGAGTTAAACATGAGACAGAGAAGATGGTTGGAGTTGCTAAAGGATTATGATTGCGATATCCAGTATCACCTAGGAAAGGCTAATGTAGTGGCCGATGAATTAAGTAGTAAAGCAATGACAAAGTCACAGGAAAAAGCGAGCATAAATGCTGCAATGTGTGTCACAGGAAAAGTATTCAATTGTGGCAATGAGCAATTCGTGATCGATAAACCGGATGAATTGACCGACCTAGGGTTTATTCATTGATTTTCAAACATGTTTGCTACATTGAAGATTGTATCTGATCTGGTAGACGAAGTAAAGCAGCTATTCAATCAGACCCCTATCTGAGAATAGTGCAAGAAGACCTTGAAAAAGGTAGGACTACTCCTGACTTCACCTTGGACATTGAAAGGGTACTACGATACAAAGGGAGAGTATGTGTCCCTGAAAGTGAAGACTTAGATATTAGACACAGATTAATGAAGGAAGCTCACACTACTGCTTATTCGGTATATCCCGGGAGTACAAAGATGTATCATGATCTGAAGAAACTATATTGGTGAAGGGGAATGAAAGTGGATGTAGCTAAATATGTGTCGCAATGATTGAATTATTAACTGGTAAAGGCTGAAAGGCAAAGACCTACAGGTTTGACACAACCATTACCTGAACCAACTTGGAAATGAGACTGCATTACTATGGATTTCGTCACAGGATTACCATTGACTCCTAGAGTAGTTGACGCAGTCTGGATAATTGTAGATCGTTAGACTAAGACAGCTCGTTTTATAGCTATATGACCTCAGTATACACGAGAGAGGCTAGCCAAGCTGTATGTAGATAATATTGTCAGATTGCATGGTGTGCCTGAAAGCATCGTGTCCGACAGAGACCCACGCTTTACCTCAAAGTTTTGGGAAGGATTATAGAAGGCTATGGGCACAACGTTAAAGTTTAGTATCGCATTTCATCCTTAAACCGATGGACAGTCAGAGCTCACCATTGAGATTTTAGAAGACATGCTCCTAGCTTGTGTAATTGATTTCAAAGGATCATGGGATGAGAAATTACCATTGATAGGGTTCTCTTATAACAACAGTTATCAAGCTACGATACAGATGTCATCCTATGAAGCACTGTATGGTAGGAAGTGTCGAACTCCCTTATTTTGGAATGAAGTTGGAGAATGGAGAGTTATTGGAACCGAATTTTTTGAAGAGAGTTGTTGAGTAGTAGACATAATCAAGGAAAGGGTCCGAATAGCTCAGAATCGTCAGAAGCAATATCCTTACCTATTCAACTCGGAAGGTATAAGTAAATTTTGAGGACAAAATTTATGTAAAGGGGGGAGTTGTAAGACCCGCACTCCACTAACCCTGTTTAATCGTATCATGCCAGGTCTTCCTATCATAGCTGGATCAAGTGGACCAATCGCATGAAGAAGGACCACAAGACCAAGTCTAAAAATCGACCCAAAACATTTAAAATCAAGTGTATGGTAGACTACCTGGGTAGGTATGGTTGATCATACGATGGCAAATAAAGACCACTAATTTTGAAGCGTACGGTCAATGTTTTTGAGCTTATGGTCGACAGATTCTGCAACCGTACCATCCAATCATACGACCCTAAACCAGACTCCGAGTTTGAAAACTTTCCAAATAAAAGGAGGATATCTTTTCTATTGTTGGAGAACGTTATATGGAGAGTTTCTCTCTATATAAAGGACATTCCTCAACCCTTTTTCACTCATTTGGAACACTATCAAACCCTAAAGGAAGAGAATGAAGAGAAGGAGAAGGAGAAAAAACTAAGGAGAAGGCTGAGAGAAGAGTTCTATAGACTCTCTGTAATAAGTAAGGTATGAACCTTGTCTTTGTAACCTTAGAACATCAAGAGTAGGAATTTCTAGTTTAATTGTAATACCAAATCCAATGTAAGGATTCAGTTATGGGATTCTCTGAGCAAACCTCAAGAGGAGATCATGGAGAATGGGTTATAGCAATTAACATGGTAAAACTAAGAGTTTTGGCCTTAGAATGATCACTAGGGAGGACCCCGTTGACAAGCTTAGAGGAGGAATTCGTATTGAAATCAAGAGACTACATTATACTCGTATGGTCACAGATATGGTCGACCATAGCAGGACCAGAGTTTTGACCATAGGCATTTGGAAAGAATCTAGGAACCGTATGGTTGCAGATGTATGGTCGCATATAGTGCAACCGTAGGGTATCGACCGTACGTGGTAAGGTTGATACAACATGAGAACATAGGACCAATCAGTCACCTATCAGTGATTTGTTTTGATTTTCAACTACTGTAACATGTTACACTTAAAGTCTATCTTAAATTCATGTAACTTTTAGATTACTAAATTGAATTCATGTAACTTCTAGGTTACTAAATTGATTCAAAGAGAGTTATAAGGCTTGAAAGGAGATCAAGCTTTGTTAACAGGTGAGGGAACAAGACCTAAATTAATTGGATAATATTAAACTATTATTTTACTGAGTCCAATGCCATGATTGATTCTATATTTGTATGCTTGTATTGTGCATCTCACATGTCATCCAATATTATTGTTATTACTGCTCATGCATATTTACTTTTGTCTATTTGCTACCATGTTAGTTGATAATGATAGGAATAGGCATGTGATTGTGTGTGTATGGTTAGTGTGTTGGATGCTAGTAGGGCATCAGGGGGAGGACGTAGCATTGTGGCCTCTGACCTGGTCACTAGACTCTAGCTCTATCTCTACTCAAGTCTTGCCCATTGACATCGTCGTATCACCATTACCTTAGCAGAACTATTACGTCGTAGGGCATCAGGGGAGGTAGTCTCAGACCGTGTGGTCTTTAACTCTGCTGAGGGGCCTTATCTCTATCTCTATGGACATATTGAGGAATGCTGGGGTGAGGCCTTGGATACACTTGATGACATTTAGGATTGGTTAGTTGAGAGCCTAGTTTGCAAGCCCTTACCAATAGGGGGTTGCGTGTTGGTATGGGTAAAGTATCAGGGGAAGTGTTGGTGGTGTGTGATCCAGACACTTTAGCTCTATCTGTCACACCCCAATTCTACACCAACCAGAATGGTGTGATGAACCGTCAATAAACCAATGGTTCAACCAGGATCTCGAATAGGCTATCCCACATATGATAAACCAAAACACATTCCACATTAATCAGAGATAACAATGTAAATAGCGGAAGTCTTACAGATAATGAACTGAGGTCTAGTCATGATAAATAATTAATATTCTATTTATTTCTAAATAACCAAAACATAACTTAATACATATTACAATATCCAAATACGAAGTCTAAATACTAAACATATCTACAGTTGAAACGTTCTCTTAACGAACCATGTTCGTTCTCCATAGCTTGCTCATTCATAGCCTCCACCCATTCATATGTTGGCATGTTGACATAATCTTCAATCGTAATACCTGCAGCATCAGAAACTAAAAAGAATTGCACGTACGAGGGTCAGCTCTCCAACTTGAGCTCAGTGAGAAAACAAAACAATGCAACAAACATATGCATGCATTCATTCATATCTTTGGTTTGGTATATAAGTTTGTAATGCGCTATAGAAATGTTCGGTGGCTGCCTTGCCTCTATGCACAGGGTGTGAAGGCCCGCCCAAAGGTTAACGTTTATTGTCGTCCCCATCCACCCTACCATGGAATAGAGATAGAGCTAAAGTGCTGAGGCCCGGCCTATGACACTTCCCCTGATATTCTACCCATACCAACACGTAAGCCCCTGTTGGCGAGGGCTTGCAAACTGGGCTCGCAACTAACCAATCTTAATGTCAAACAGTGTATCCAAGGCCTCACCTCAGCATCCCTCAATACGTCCAGAGAGATAGAGCTAAGGCCCCCCGGAAGAGTCAGATACTATACGGTTCGAGACTACCTCCCCTGATACTCTACGACGTAATAGTTCTGCTAAGGTAATGGCGATACGACGATGTCAGTGGACAAGACTTGAGTTAGAGATAGAGCTAGAGTGCTGAGACCCGGCATATGACACCCCCCCTGATACTCACTTGCATCAAGCACACTAACCACACACATACATTCACATGCCTATTCGTATCATCATCATCATGTTATAAACAATAAATTTAAATATGCATGAACAGTAATAATAAAAATATTGGATGACATGTTGAATGCACATACAAGCATACACGCATAGAATCAGTCATGGCATTGGACTCAAGAAATAAAACAGTTTATTATTAACCAATTAGTTTAGGTCTTGTTCCCTCGCCTTTGCTTGATTGTAGATCCTCTTTCAAGCTTTAAGAATCACTTTTATATCAATAGAAAACCTAACAAGTCGATAGATTTAAGATAGAATTCTTTTCGACAATTTTAGGCTTGCTGTTAAGTGGGGGTAGCAGGATGGGTAGCAGTTTTCTGTGACCCCCAGGGGTAGGGTAGATGCCAGGGTCGGATGTTCCATCGACCCTGGGTGCGACCACCCCTTTCCTGGACTTCCCGAATGCTGGGGGTCGATGCTAGGGTCGAATTTTCCATCGACCCTAGGTGCGACCACCCCTTTCCTGGGCTTCCCGAATGCTGGGGGTCGATGCTAGGGTCGGATGTTCCATCGACCCTAGGTGCGACCCCCCGTGGTTTGAGTCGAGAATTTCATCCTACAGTCCATTCTTTCATGTTTGGGTCCTATGGCTTACTTTCACAATCCATTCTATGCTTGTTCTATGGCTTAAAACTCTAGGTTTCTTCCTTACTTTGCCTACCATGATTTCCTCCATGGATTTAATTGAAATCCTCCCATGGATGAATGATTTGGGTTTCTCCTAAGTCATACCCTCTTCATGAACCATTCTAGGCTCCTAAATAAATCATGGAGAATGTATTCATACCTTAGGTTTGCTGAGATTCAGAGTTTTCTCTGAATTTCCTCCTCCTTGGTCTTCTTCTTCAATTCTCCTTCTCTTATCCTTCTCTTCCTTCTCTTCTCTTTCTCCCAATCCAATTAGGGTTGTAAAAGGAGTGAAAGAGGCTTAGGGACGTCCTATTTATAGAGTAAAACCTCCCAAAATAAGTCCCATTGAGTTTAGGAAAGGTTCCCATTAAAATAAAGAAAGTTTCCTAATTTTCGGTTCGTGCTGTTTTTGCTGTTTTTTGGGGGTCGATGGTAGGGGGTCGATGGGGGGGGGGTCGGACAATTCGAGACCCATGCGACCCCCAAACCAAAAATTCATGGGTCGGACAGGGGGTCGACCCTGCCTGTTTAGGCATGCGACCCTACCATCATTTTGACTGTTTTTGAGTAAAATTTCATATTGGGTCTTGGTTTTCTTCTCACACTTGGTCTACTTGGCTCGACCATGATATGTAGACTGATCACGACTCGAAATATAAGGTTAGACCGGGTTCATGGCGTGTGGGTCTTATACTATCTCTATTCCATGGTGGGGTAGATGTGGATGAAAATGGTATTTGATTTGTTGGGAGGGCTTACATACCCGTGTATAGAGGTGCGGTGGCCACCAAACCTTTCTATAGCCCGTTGCAAACTTAAAAATCAGACCAAAGATATGAATTAAATGCATGCATATGTTTGTTGCATTGTTTTGATTTGGTCACTGAGCCATGATGTGTGCTCACCCTTTCGACGTCGAATATTTTTAGTTGATAATGTAGGTACTACTGTGGAGGATTATGTGAATGCATCGTCGTATGGACACATGGCATTTATGGACGTAGAAGCTATTGAAGATGCGCATGATCCTTCATGCGAGTGCAATAAATGCGTCTTTGATTAGTTTAGTTATATTTTGGTTAACGGACATGTAATTGATTATTTTATTTTATTTTTTTGATTTACTTGGAGATAACTGGATTCAATATTTATTTTTCACTGTTAGATACTCAGTTCATTAATTATAAAGACTTACACTTATTTATTTATTATTTTTAATTATTACCGTAGAATGTGTGTGTGGTATGATATGGTGGGTACTACCTAAACGAGATCTTGGTTGAATCGTTGGTTTATTGACTATTCATTACACTATTCTGGTTAGTCCAGAATTGGGGTGTGATAGGGTAGGCACGTGTTCTAGTGTCTGAATTGTTTGCAAGTAAAGGCTGAATGAGAGAGACTAGCAGGCTTACTAAAACTATTACCTGAGCTAGCATGGAAATGGAATCGTATCACTATGGAATTCGTCGCTAGTTTACCACTAACTCCTAGATCAGTTGACGCAGTTTAGGTGATTGTCGATCGTCTTACCAAGGCAGCTCGTTTCATTGCTATATGACCTCAATATACCTTGGAACATCTAGCCATGCTGTATGTAGATAACATTGTCAGATTGTAAGGTATACCCGAGAGCATAGTGTCTGACACAGACCCACATTTTACCTCAAAGTTTTAGGAAGGATAATAGAAAGCTATGGGAATAAAGTTGAAGTCCAGTACTGCATTTCACCCTTAGACTGATGGACAGTCAGAGTGGACCATTTAGATTCTAAAGGATATGCTTCGAGCTTATGCTATTGATTTCAAGGGAGCTTGGGATGAGAGATTGTCACTGATTGAGTTTGCTTACAACAGCAGCTACCAGGCTACCATATAGATGTCACCTTATGAGGCATTGTAAGGTAGGAAGTGTCGAACCCCTCTATTTTAGAATGAAGTTGGTGAAAGAAGAATTGTAGGACCTGAGTTTGTCGAAGAGACTTATTGGGTGGTTGATCAGATTAAGGAAAGTGTCAAGATAGCTTAAGATTGTCAGAAATAGTATGCGGATAACCGACGTTGAGACCTTGAATTTGCTATAGGTGACAAAGTATTCCTGAAGATATCACCTATGCGTGGTCTGAAACAGTTTGGTAAGAAGGGTAAATTGTTTCCTAGGTATATTGGATCATATGAGATTTTGGCAAGACGTGGGAAAGTGGTGTATCAACTTGCGCTTCCCCACCATCTATGTCTGGTATACATGATGTATTCCATGTTTCACTATTGAAGACATACATCAGAGATCCAACACACGTTCTGACTGTGGATCCATCGAAATTGATAGAGGACCTGACTTTTGAAGTTGTGCCAGTTGAGATCACTAGTTGAAAGGTACAACATCTTTGCAATCGAAATATTTACTATGTTAAGGTCACTTGAAGAAGCCAAGATATGGAGGAAATAACGTGGGAAGAAGAAAATGCTATGCAAAAATAATACCCTCACCTGTTCGACTTTGAAGGTATGTACAAATTTCAAGGATGAAATTTTTTTTGGAGGAGTTATAAGACCTGCACTCCACTAACCCAGTTTAACCGTATTGTGTCAGGTCTTCCCATCATAACTGGCTCAAGCAAACCATTCGTATGAGGAAACCACAAAGCCAGGTAAACAAACCAGTCAATTGTAGGTTATCTAATCGTGGGTTTTATATTGTCCGGACCTCGTGTTTTGGGACCGATGAGTCGATTGGTTAAGCCCAGTTTAGACTCCGAGATTAGGAAAGTTTCCTAATTTAAAGAGGTCACTTTCTTAATTTAGAAAGGACTCTACATGGAGATTTTTCTCCCTATATAAAGGACATCCCTCTACTCTTTCTCACTCTTTTTGCTCATTCTCAAACCCTAAAACTGAAAGAATGAAAGGAAAAGAAGGAGAAGAAGACTTGAAGAGGAAGAAAGCTTAAAGGAAGGAGAAAAGGTTTTACAGAAGAAGAAAATTACAGTTGGAACTTTATTCTACCACAGCAAGGATCAACGGTAAGTGTCTTGTCTCTATAAAAGATTAGAATTTGACTATGTTAGGGTTAAATTTGAGTTTCCAAAGTATTAGAACAGATCCAATACCATAATTCTAATTTGAAGGACTGCTACATAAATATACATTAATGTTAGATGCTAGAGTTCTTTGAAGGGTTTACCTTAAGGGGAATAAATGCCATAGAATGACCCTAAGATGGAACCCATTGTTAAGCCAAAGAATCAATTCAGAATGAATTTGGACTAAAAGACAACTGGGAGATGACTCAAGAGTTGTCCGTCCGGTCCCTTGACCAGTCAACTATATAGGAGACCAGTGAGGCGACCGATGACTCTAGAGAAGTCTATAGGGTTTTGTCCAGAGGACTCATTGATCTACCAATGCGTGACTGGCGACTTGATCGAAAGTTGTCCGGAGGACATGTATAGGAGATCGGACAGTGAATCCGAGTATCAAACTTGTTGGAATAGAATCCTAACCTAAGTTCATTAATTGGTTAGGCTCTCTATTAATTTAAGATAATTTCCAAGGCTTAGAAGGGGAACAAACATCACTCACAAGTGAGGAAACGAGACCTAAACTAATTGGTTAATAACAAGCTACCTTTATTTTTCTGTCAAACTGATATGATGCCATGCTTGTATGACTGTTTGTGATTCTCACATGTCATCCAATGACTGTTATTCTTGTTCATGTATACTTTATTATTATTTTTGTTCTGTTATGATGATGATGATGATGATAGGAATAGGCATGTGTTTTTATATGGTTGTTGTGTTGAATGGGGAGAGGTTGGAGCATCAAACCATTCACCACACTAACATCGTCGTATCATCTTTACTTTAACAGAACTAGTACGTCATAGGATATCAAGAGGGGTGATCGTGGTGTGTGGTTGTAAACTCTATCGATGGAACTTAGCTCTATCTCCATGGGTGTATTAACATATGCTAGGGTAAGGCCTTGGATACAAAGCTGTGATGACATCCAGGATTGGTTAGTCATGAATCCAGTTTGTAAGCCCTCACTAGTAGGGGCATACGTACTAGTATGGGTAGAGTATCAGGGGGAGCGTTGGTGGTGTGTGACCTGTTAGGCTCTAGCTCTATCTCTATTCCATAGTGGGTGATGTGGAACACAACGGTTTGTGATCCATTGGGCATGTTCACATTCTCATGTATGGAGGTGTGGTGGATGCCTATCCTTACCATAGCACATTGCAAACTTATACTAGATCAAATATATGAATATGACTGCATGCATATGTTTGTGCATTGTTTTGTTTACTTATTGAGCTATGTGGTATGCTCACCCCTTGACGTCGAATATTTTTAGTTGATGATGTAGGTACTACTGTTAAAGACTATATGAATGCCCCGTCATATGGACACGTGGTGGCTTTGGATGTGCAAGTTGTGCAAGACGAGCATGACCCTTCATGCAAGTGTTTCCAGTGTGTTTACTCTTAGATTTAATTTCCTATTTTGAGTTATGAAAACTTGTAATAGATACTTCTTTATGTTTTGAGTTACTTGGAGATAATCAATTTAATACTTATTTATCATGTTAGACACTTAGTTCATATCAATACAGACTTTCGCTATTTATTTTATTATCTCTGATTGTGTGGAATGTGTATGGTTTGGATTATTGGCCCGATCCTATGTGATCCTGATATCAACCATTAGTTTGTATGACGGTTTATTCATACTTCTGGTTCTTCCAGAATTGGGGTGTGACAGATTCTGTATTAGCTCCACATCGTATGCATCCAGCATCCACATGAATCTCTCTGATTTAGACCCTTTCCAGAAGCTAAACCATTTGCACAGGCTCTCCATACATGAAAGATTTGATTTTTGGTAATGTATTAGAAGACCAAATCCGATGCCACACACTCTGGTGAACAAGCTACCAAGAAGGAATCTGAGAAGATAATGCCTTACCTGTTCCAATCTTTCAAAAGTATTAGATATTAGATGGTATGTAAATTTAATCAAGAAATTTTCAAATTTGTCTCTATTCCAAATAATTTTATCATTAAATAATATCAATCTAAGAGGAATTTGAAGAATGGCATTTTTAACTTAATGTGGAAATAGCTCATCAAGAAGATTAACCTTCCAAGATCGGTTGAGGGGGTCAATTAATTCTGAAACTCACTCAATATGGCAATTAGGAGGCTTAGCACAAGGAGGTTTGAATCTGAGAATGGAAAGTATCCAATTATCATCCCAGATTTTGATTTTATTCCCATAGCCAATTTGCCATATAAGGCACTGGATAAGAAATTTCCTTCAAAAATACTCCTCCATGCCAAAGAGGGCTGACTTCTCAAGTTTGCATGAAGAAAGTCCTTATAAGGGAAGTAGATAGACTTAAATATTTTCACCCAACTAGAGGAAGGAGAAGACCACAGCCTCAAAGCCAACTTCGTGAGCAAGGCCAAATTTTGAATATAAGGATCTCGCAATCCTAAACCACCTTTCTTCATTGATTTACATAGACTGTTCCAAGCAACCCAATGTATATCATTCTTTTTTCTGTCATCCTACCAAAAAAGTCTATTGTTTCCTTCCTAATAGAATGGTGGTCTAATAAAGGCAATTTAAAGTGTGATGCAGCATAATTTGAATGGATAAAACAACTGATTTGAGAAGTACCTCTTTGCCCTCATGAGAGAGAAGTTTGCTCTTCCAATTTGAAACTCTCCGAGATGTACGATCAAGGATATCTTTAAAGCAAGATCTTTTGGAAATCCCAAATTCTAAAAAAAGACCGAGGTACTTTGTTGGTCCATCACATGAGAAAACATGAGGCAACCATCAGCAAAGAAGAGGTGAGTAAGAGGGGTAGATCGGTTTTTAATCTTAAAACCTTTAAGATCTCCAATATCAACATGAATGTTGGTTAATAGAGGATAATGCCTGGGCACAAAAAATAAATAAGGTTGGGAGAGAGGGTCTCCTTGATGAATTTCCCTACTAGGAGTAAATCTCCCCCTTTTAGCACCATTCACAATGCGAGTGTAGGAAACAGATGTGATGCATCTCATGACTAGTTGGACCCACTGGGGTTGAAAACCAAGTTTGAGCAAAATTCCTTCAGTAAATGGCCACTCCAATCGATCATATGCCTTTTGCATGTCTAATTTCAGAGCCATAATTTTTTGTTTACCTTTCTTCTTCTTCTTGATGTAATGGAAGGCCTCAAGTGCTATAATTATTTTAATTTGATATGCTTTTATTAGGTATAAAAGCTGATTGTAAGGGAGAGAGAATTTGATCCAATGCACCTTTGAGATGCTCGGCCATGATTTTGGACAAAAGTTTAATACATACCCTAGACAAGCTAATGGGTCTAAATTGTTCAACAGTCACATGTTGAGAAACTTTAGGAATGAGACATAAATACGTTCTATTTAAGATCCTTGTATAACTGGCCACCTCTAAAAAAATCATGGATGAAATCAACAATCTCATGTTTAACTGTATCCCAAAATTTGTGGAAAAATATGGGAAGGAAACCATCAGGACCCAGACTTCAAGAGGGGGAAGGGGGGGCATAGGAAATAGGGCATGTTTGATTTCTTACTCTTCAAGAATACTACACAAATGGTCATTGAGCTCCCTTGGTATAATTCCGAAAATAAGATTTAGAGTATCAGATAAGGCTCTAATTCCATTAATAGTAAATAAATTCTTAAAATGAGAATTTATTACCTCATAGACCTCAGATTTGGATTTAGCCCAATTTTCATTCGGCAATTTGGGGTGGAGGATCTTATTGTGATGCCTTGGCTAAATACCGGTAGCATGAAAGAAACTAGCATTTTTGTCTCCACATTGGAGCTAATCTATTCTGGATTTTTGGGCCCACATCATCTCTTTATGAAGCGATAATTCATCCAGCTATTTAATTAAGGCCGAATCAACCTCTTAGGAATAATCAGAATTAGGAATGCTTTGAAGATTCAATAGCTTTTGTTTACTTTGCCTAATCTGATCCTAGATATTGCGCATTCCATTTCTTGAAAGTGTTCTTACTTTGCTGGAGTCTTGAATGCAAAGTATGACCAGTTGAGTCCAAAGGGTTCCCTTCCATCCATTCTTCGCAGCCCTGTAGCAATCAGGGTGTCTCACCCACACTGCCTCGAATCTAAAGGGTCATATACCTCTAGAAATACCACCATCAGTATTCACAAGAAGGGGATTATGATCAGATCCTATAGCCATTTTAACATAAAAAGTAGCATCATTAAAGTGTGTTCTCCATTCCACATTTGAAAAGCACGATTTAATTAAATTCGAATGTTCTCATGACCACCCCTTCTGTTATTCCATGTAAAACTGGGTCCTTTGAAGGAAGTTCCAAGAGTTGACATTGATCTAACATGTCTTTAAAAACTTGACAAAAAACCCTTCTAGTTACCATGGCCCATGCAAGCTCATGCAGAACTCCCAAAAAACCCTGTTGAAACTCTATTACTAGAAGATGAAGCGGAAGCCAGTTGTGAAGATTTTGGTCAACTCACTTTGATAGGGAAAGTTTGTTGAGCCATATGTTGCAATTGTTGGCAAATGAACCAACAATGGTGAGAGAGAAAATAAAGAGAGAGAGAATGCAGAGAGAGTGTGGATCTTATTGTGGGTCCCACAAATGAAGTGGACAACATGCAATGTGATGATGTGGAGAAAGAAGAAAGAACAAATAATGAGAGAGAAAATGATGAGAGATGGAGGAGAGAGAATATGATGAGAGAGAAAGTGATGAGGTGGCACATGGTGCCACATGGCAACATGGTGTCACATGGCATGCCACAAGGGCCAGCAGCCACTGCCATGTGGCCATGTCCCAAGGCAGGCCAGCAGCTATAGCCGCAAGCAACAAAGGCCAGCAAGGCCCATGCCGCAAGCAGCCATGCCACAAGGACCATGGCGCACAGCCATGGTGTCATGCCGCAAGGCACATGGCCTGTTGCACCGCCCCCACATTGATGGCCGAGATTTGAGTTTTCAGAAAATCGACTAAGTGTCGATATCTTTAACATGTGTTTGATGATAATCCAGGAGAGAGAAAACTCTAGTGGAAATTTTTGCACTCTCTTGATAAGTTACAGAGGCCATTTAATGTATTGTGAGGGGCATTTTGGGTATTAGAGAAAAGTCAGATCCGAAATCAAGGGTGTGAAAGAGATTTCTGATAGATATGCTGATCTGATGGCTCAGATCGATGCACAAGAAGGGCGCTGACCCATATTTGCGTCAGATCCACCCGCGACTGATTCTATTTAGCATTTAGCGTTGCAAGTTTATATCATGGTCCTTATTGCATTGAAATTATGGGATGATTCGGTGTTGCACTCATGCAGGTATGGTTGTCTTCAGATTCCTTTTCAATGGTCAACATCTCTCCCGTTGAGCATTTCATCACGTCAAAGATCGGGCGGACATAATCTCTCCCGCACTTTTGAGGTTGATCTAATGGCTAATATGGCAGCCGACCTTGAGTGACATGCCGCATGTCACCCCTTTAAATAGTGACATGCCGCATGTCACCATATTCCATCCAATTTGAAATTCAGCCGTTGGGTTGACTTGAGGGCTTTCCAGATCTACGGCCCTGACTAATTTGGGCCTTCTGAACTCATATAAAGGGGTTTTGAAGCCTTACTTTGGTGTGTGTGCGTGAAAAGGAGCTAAAAAATAGTAGAGAAGGCCTTGTGGGAGACCTAGTGAATGGAAAACACATACCAAGTGGTTGTAAAAAGTCCTCAATGGAGTTGGAGGTTTGAAGGGGGATAAAAGAACAGTGTTAGCGACACATTGGCGGCAAAGTTGATTACATTCTTTGAGCTATGCTTCAAAGGTAACATTTCCATCAAAACTCCCATTGTTGAGAATAGCTAGTGGAACAAGTGTTTGTGAAAAGTCCTGTTAGAGACCATAACTTACATTGTTGGGAGGGAGTTGTAATTTTCTTATCAAACTATTAAATGTATTCTCCGGCAAGTTGGGATTTGTTTGGAAAGGGGTTGTAACCCAAGCCTTTATACTATCAAAGGTAGAAGTAGGTGTTGTGACACCTTAGTTGTTGTAGCAACTTAAACAAGAAGAGTTTCGAGTAAATACGAAGCCCAAGAGGGGCATTACTCCGTGGACGTAGCCCTCACATAATGTGGAGGTGAACCATATAACTTTTGTGTTGTTTGCTTGTGAATGTGGATGTTTGTGGAAGTGCTGTAGTTTTACAAGATGGGTATGCTCATGTCGGTTGGCCTAGCCACACAGTGGTTGTAAGGTGACTATGCATACGCTTGTGTATTAATTTACAGGGTTCTTGTAATAGCTCCATCAACAGTTAGCATTTAAGAAAATTTAAGTAGACACTGATTTACCCCCCTCTCAGTGGTAGCCTAGAACTTTAAAGTTATTACTGGAAAACCGTATAGAAAGCAGGCGGTGTTTGAGGCTCTCCCACTAGCATGGAACCCCAAATATCCGATTAAAATTTCTTTGTTTGCAGCAGATACTTATACTTCCAAAGTCAATCATCTTCTGGATCTACATGTAAGATATTTTTATGGGCTTAATTAATTATAAGGTTAGTTGATTCAGTGGGAGTCTAGTTACGGGTAAACTGGTTTAAGTATGATTGGAGATGGACCAACCTGGTCCACTGTGGGACTGGTCCAGGGTTGGGGGTGGTATTATAAATACCAATGGTTAGAGTCCCCACAGCCACGGTGTTATTTTCTTCTCCTGTTCCCATATGCAGAGAAAAGGTCAAGGGATCCCGACAGGCTATGGAAAACTTTGATCCAAGCATTCCAAACATTCCAAGCATTCAAATCAAAGAAGGAAAACGGTTGGAAATCAATCTACAGTAAGAGGTATGTCTCTAATCATCTCTTTCAATACCCATTGTATTCTAGTAATCTATGTAGTGTGTTTGTCAGGGTTCATGGGAAAGCCCATGGGAAAACCCAAAGACGATCTATCTAAAATGCTTATAGTGGTATCAGAGCCACCTACATAGATCTAGAATCATGGTGAAGCATTGTTAAAACTTTATGTTTGAATGAATTTAAAAAGGGGAGAGATTTTTCTCCCAAAATTCTCTTAGAACCTGTCTAGGGTTTGGACATTGAAATTTTTTTTTTCGGACCACTAAAAAGCAAAATAAATTATACAGGATTGTAGGACTCGGAGAGACGAAGCCGGCGACATAAAGTTGGTCGCCGGAAACTACCCCACGCGCCCTCATGCGCCGCCTGAAAAGGCGAGTGAGATCCACGCGCCGGGGTTGGAAAAGTAAAAAAAAAAAAAAAACTCTAACGGCGCAGAGTCATTGCCGGGTCGACTCGGCGCTAACTCGTGAACCCTAACGGGTTGGCTGGTTTGACTCAGGCCGAGTCTACCCAGCCCAGGCGCGCCAGGCCCAGACTAGTCGTGCCAGGGCTGGCCCAGCCCAGGCCCAGTCCGGACAGGGGGGGCAAACCCAGCCAGGCCAAGTGAGCAACCCGACCCAGTGACCCAAGATTTTAACTCGGTAACCCGGATTTGTGGAATGGTTGGACCGGTGGTTGAACAGCCGGTTTACGGTTCGGTTTGAGGTCCAGACCATTTGGTTTTGGCCTGGACCAAAACATTTAAAAAAAAAGTTCTTTTTGTGGGTTCGGTACGCCCATAGCCGAACCCGGATGAACTGAACCGAACCTGGATGAACCGGTTCTAGCCGGTTCAGGATTCTAAAATTCTCAAGCCAACTTTGATCGACGATTGTGAGAGCTAGGAGCGACGGATTTTGATGCGGTTTTTTGCGTTGGTTTCATATTTTGATGTTCTACAGTTTGGAACATAGTTTGATACAGTTTGGTGATTTGGGAATTTATTTTGGATTAAAAGGTATCCCAAATTAATGCAGTTTACAGTTTTCTGCTTATTTATCAGTTATTTTTGTACCAGATGAATGTAGAAGGTTATGTGTCCATGAGATTTTATTTATTGACCCACAATGTGCTGCAAAGTAGGGTTTGGGGATATCATTATGGAATTGGGTGGAACCCACCAAAGTGGTACACCTAGTTTCATCATGATGTCTTCAAATTCAAAGTTCATATATTTGTAAATGCTTGTGTAAGGGCGATGTACACCCAAAGGTGGCATTGTCAAGTTTTGATCAAATTAAGGTTTGTGGGTGTCATGTGAAGATTGGGTGGAATCCGCCAAAGTGGTACACTCAGTTCCATCATGGTAGTCCTCAAATCCCAAATTTGTACATTTACATATACAATAAAGGATATATTTTAATACACTATTCTTTATGGTGTGAAAAGCAGCTAAGAAAGTCAATGTTAACCCAAAGGTGGCATTGTCAAAGTTAAAGGTATGTTCATGCACATGAATTGAAAGGGTTTTGACTTTAGTGAGTCTCATTAACCCAAAGGTGGTGAGATTTTTGAAAGTCATTATTCTTTCGCAGTTATTGCACAGAAATTGAGAAGACCACTGCATATTTATCTCAAAGGAGAATGTGTAGTTGGTTAACTCTTAGAAAATGATATTTATTTGCATGAAAGGGTTTTGACTTTAGGGAGTCTCATTAACCCAAAGGTGGTGGGATTTTCGAGAGTCATTATTCTTTCGCAGTTATTGCATAGAAACTGAGAAGACCACTGCATATTTATTCCAAAGGAGAATGTGTAGTTGGTTAACTCTTGGAAAAGGATATTTATTTGCATGAAAGTTTTATATGGTTAATGCAAGTAAAGGGTATATGTATGAGTCTTCAGTTGTTTGATACTGTATTTAAACTCATACACTGATGTGTTCATCCAAGTATGACTGTCCCAAAGAATGTTTTGATATCTATTTTTTTTCTCTTCCTGGGACAAAGAATAAAATTTATTATGAAAAGGTTGGAGACTAGTCTAGGATCGTTTGACCTAGATGTATCTTTCATAGTGGTTTACATAAGTTGTGAGGTATTCTACTATTGAGGTTATGTGTAGCAGTATTAAGATGAGAAATATTGCAAAGGGATTATCTAAGAAAAATCCAAAGGATAAGAATAATATTTTAGAGGGGGTCGAAAGATAGTTTATTAACCTATTTCTCTAGTACCAGTTATGCTGGAAATGGTAATGTGATGAAGTATTTTTGGGAGCTGTTAACTATCATTGAAAAGCTCAAGGACAATGAGACCAATGTAATTGATATATTAAATATATTCCATTCCTTAATAAATATATATATATATATATATATATATATATATATATATATATATATATATATATATATATATATATATATATATATATATATATATATATATATATATATTGTATATTAAATATATTCCATTCCTTACTAGAATATATATATATATATATATATATATATATATATATATATATATATATATATATATATATATATATATATATATATATATATATATATATATATATATATATATTCAAATCTAGGTGGCTTACATTACCAAAGGGGAGAAATAGCTAGTGATAAGATTGTTGTTGGGTAACTCTAAGGTGGATTACTCATAGATGGGGAGATTGACAAAAGATAGGTGGTTTGACCAAGTACTGTTAAGCCAGATAAGCATATCTAGAAAAAGATAATGGTTCTAGGACTCCCTAGGTTTTTGGGGTAGGAGGGTCTTGAAGACTGTTGGCTTGAATATTGTAAAGTTTCTTTTACATTCAAATGTTTTTCTGCTTTTGATTTTACTTTGTTTTATGTTTATTGTTTGACTTAGCATATTGTTCCCATATTAAAATGTAATGATATTATTTGAAATATCAGAATATAAAGTTTTTCTTTTCAATAAAATTAAAAGAAATTATGCCTATGATGTTGTAAGGTAAATGACTGCATGTAATGTTGATTGTATTTGTTATGTGATGTGGTGAATAGTTTTTCATGTTTGACTGTGCAATCTTAGGTTTGACTAGTTGTACCAGTCATAGTTGATCTCTAGGACAATGTAGAGACAGGTTGAAAAGGTTTTCTTGGAATGGTTGAAAAGGTTTTGTCTGTGGGAGTCTTTAGATTCTCTTAGTTAGTGGGAGTGTTTAGATCTGCTTGGTTAGTGGGAGATCTGGTAATTGATGATTTATCTGTAATTGATTGTTATGTCTGTGGTTTAATGGGCATGATTATTGGTGAGCATTTATTGCTTGTATGTATTTTTGATTATTTAAGACTTGTCAAAATTGCAAGGCAGTATTTAGCCAAAGAAGGCGGCATTTAGCCAAAGAAGGCGGTATTTAGCAAAAGAAGGCAGTAAGCCAAAGTAAGATATTAGTCCAAATTGGAGGTGGTTTGCCTATATAAAGTTGGATAATATCAAAGTGCGTTGACCTGTAATGATTTTAAGGTAACGGGATCATGGTAATTCGATCATTGGACTCAAGTATTCATCTCAAAGTGATTTATGTCATTAAGTAAACCTCTGTATGTGATTGACAGTAGGGGGTACACTGGATGTGTAGGAGTACTTTCCGCTGTTGTTCGACATTGGTAGGCTTGATAACTGAATCAAAGTAAAGGATGGTTTTGGTGTAATTAGATTCCATGGCCACATTGGATCAATGGTGAATTTATAATTAATATAGCCCAAGTGGGAGATTGTAAGATATTTTTATGGGCTTAATTAATTATAAGGTTAGTTGATTCAGTGGGAGTCTAGTTACGGGTAAACCGGTTTAAGTATGATTGGAGATGGACCAACCTGGTCCACTGTGGGACTGGTCCAGGGTTAGGGGTGGTATTATAAATACCAATGGTTAGAGTCCCCACAGCCATGGTGTTATTTTCTTCTCCTGTTCCCATACGCAGAGAGAAGGTCAAGGGATCCCGACAGGCTATGGAAGACTTTGATCCAAGCATTCCAAACATTCCAAGCATTCAAATCAAAGAAGAAAAATGGTCGGAAATTAATCTATAGCAAGAGGCATGTCTCTAATCATCTCTTTTCAATACCCATTGTATTCTAGTAATCTGTGTAGTGTGTTTGTCAGGGTTCATGGGAAATCCCATGGGAAAACCCAAAGAGGATCTATCTAAAATGCTTACACTACAAAACACTCTCAGAGAAGGTCCGTGGACGGTTTCAGGTAACTTGATCATATTGGAGAAGTGGAACGACCTTCATGACTGTAACTTCGATAAAGTTGATATATGGGTTCAAATCCATAATATTCCAGTAGAGTTCTCAGAAAAATTTGCTCAGAAGCTTGTTTCTCTCCTTGGACCAGTTACACAGATCATGATAATTGATGGCTTATCAATGGGACAGAGGATTCAATATATCAGACCAAGAACAAGGTTTGAAATCTACAAGCCTCTGAAGACATCTTTTAAAATCCAAAGGAAGAATGGAAGGGAACATCTGCTTCTTCTAAAATATGAGAGACTTTCGATTTATTGTTATTATTGTGGCTTAATAGGTTATGATCACTTCAGATGCGATTTAAGTTTTGAAGTTTAACAACTCCATCGACAAGAACATGGTTGTCTCCCTTAAGACTAATGCTCATCTTTACCAGTAAGAAAATTTACTGATCTTAAGGCCATTGTCTCATCAACTAAATTGGTAGAGAAAGCAAGATTCATCAAACAAGGATTATCAGAGGATCAGATTTCATCTTCGATAAGGAACCGGACCAACTTGGCCGGGAGTAGTGCTGGAGAAGATGAAACGCTACATCAGAAACAGGTGACTTCTCATGTTCTTCCACCCATGCCAGCTGGCGACGCCTCTTTAACTTCCCAGGTAAGTGTCAGTCACACCTTGGGAAGCTACAACAGCACCGAGATTATGATCCGACAGCAAGCAATCCCTCCGAATTCAAATTTACCACAATTCCCATGCAATAACCTTACCTCTAACCCTCTTTTCCAAGAAACACCTAACCAATCACAATAGCCACCCCTTCAGATTCCCAACCACCTTCTACATAACCCAGAATTTGCTCTAGCCATAATGCAGTTGATGCCTCGTTTCTCGGTGGTGTCTTTAAACCAAGAGGTGAACCTTAATGACATACATTCACAACCTCTATCCCCATCGTAGCATGTTACTGGAACTAGCTGTCCCCCCAACCAATCATCATTTACTGCTCACCCAAATCAAGAACCAAGCCACCTCATTGAAAGAACCAACATTGAGAAAACAATAGTGATCGAGTCATTACCTTTAACAAAGCCACAACTCCTTTTACCTCCCCCAACAGAACCAACCCCATCATCGGCCCCATAACTGTTGCTACCAAATTCTCCCATTTTTTTACTGGATGAAGGTAAATCATCAAAAAATGCCAAAAATCAAGGTATGAAGAGTCCAAGGAGATTGCAGGAAGAAGTAAGGGTTCAAGAAAATCAAAAGAGCATTTTTTATCGTATAGCCCCATGGAGGTTGGGGGAGATATGCCCCACAGGTCATCATGAAAATTTTGAGTTGGAATTGTCAAGGTTTAGGGGGTGCCTTGACAATTCATGCATTCTCAAATCCCCTCAAAGTGGATAAGTCATGGAAACAAAGAATCAAAAATCGAAAGTGGAAAAATATCTTAAGAAATTCAAATTAAAGCAGTTGTTTCGTGTGAATCCAGATGGTCTATCAGGCAGCCTAGTTCTTCTATGGAATCAAGATATTTCTATCACTATCAATAATGCAAATGACCGGATAATTGATTGTTTGGTTAACCCCAAAAATTACCCTCCTTTGTTTCTCATTTGTGTTTATGGAGAGCCAAAAATCTAGAAGACCCTTGGTGTGGAATCAATTGAAGGATCTCAGTCTCCACAAATCTAATACAGAGTGGATTTGTGTGGGTGACTTTAACAAATCTGGGGGTAATAACTCAAACTCAAGAGACTGTCTTCAATTCAAGGATATGGTGGAGTGCTATGGTTTCTTTGATCTTGGTTCATCAGGACCTCTGTATACTTGGAATAATAAGAGGAAAGGCAATGCCAACATCCGCATCAGATTGGACCAAGCTTTAGCTAATGCTGAATAGTGGGTGAAATTCGAAAATGCCATTGTGTTTGTCAAACTAGCATTCGGTTCAGACCATAATCCTGTCATGATAGATTTGAATGGTCCTCGGGAAAAAGGATGATGTCCATTCCGCTTTTCGACGATGTGGTTGCGCCATAGTGATTGTCCAAATGCTGCAAAGAGAGGGTGGAATCCTCCTTCTTCGGATCTTAAAGGTACTTCTTTATCCTCTAAATTAACTCATGGTAAAAATACTTTCAGGATTTGGAATAGGGATGTTTTAGGCTCTATCCAAAGTAATATTGAGAAACTCAAAAATGAGTTATCCTCTTTACAAAGCCAACCACAATCGAATTTTACTCAACGTAAAGAGGATGATATTATTGAAAATCTTAAGGAGAAGCTCATTAGAGAAGAAATCACCAGAAATCTCGAATTGACTGGCTTCAAAGTGGCGATGCCAACACAACTTTTTTTCATGCTTCCATTGTCCAAAGGAAAAATTATAACCGCATCACCAAACTTAGACTATCTTTTGGAACCTCGACCGAAAACGAGGAAGAGCTCCAATCGGAGATCCTTGATAATTTTCAGAATATATTCACTTCCTCATATAGATTCCAACTGGTAGCGTGTCGAATGCACCAATTTAATTAAATATTTCTTTATTGATCTGATTAATAAACTGTAAATAGGATAAGCAAAGGTCGATCCCACAGAGAATGAATTGATTAAAATTTATATTCTACTCAAACTAAATATACTAATTAATGCTAATTAAACACAATAACAAAGGGGGGATTTTAGTTGTTTGAATCAAATTGAAAGTAAACAGACATAATTTAAATAGGAAGATAATTAGATGAGAAAATTTAGTTCTTGGTCCAATATCCACTCACATACAAAGAGTAAAATTAATCGCAACATTAATCTCTTCCTTCCAATTAGAATTAAAGACCCTAGATAACAATAAGCTCTGTTACCCGAGTTTTTCCTTAAGTATCTCAACTAAAACAAGCTCTTTAGAGAGATCTAACCATTGAACAATACTGAATAAGCTCTCAATGTTTAATTTAATGATAGCATTAAGAGGGTAAAAATAGATCAATCTAAGCAACAATCACACACAAGCGGAGATTACTTAACTTAGGTTATATTATTCACAATGATGAGACGAAAACTTAGATATAATCATCTACCACTGTTTGCTACTTGTGATTAGAATCAGGACGATTATGTATCACAAATTCTAGATCTAGCAATTAATATTAATCTAACTGATTCAGCAGGCTATTACTGAATTATTCAGATAAATATCATAATTAAAGAGAAAAGAATAACATAAGCAATTCCAATAAAAAAGAGAAGAAGAACAACATTACTTAATAGAGATTACACCATAGACATGAGTTTGGGCTTCAAAATCCCCTTAAACTGAATGAGAAGATTAGCTAGACATTACAATCCTTTTAGAGATAGAAAAATTTTTAACAAAAGAGAGAGAGAGAGAGAGAGAGAGAGAGAGAGAGAGAGAGAGAGAGAGAGAGAGAGAGAGAGAGATTTTATCTTAACACTAATGCTCTATATATAAAACATGACAATCCTTTGTAACTTATAACTCCTTCTTTATGTAGGATTCCTTCTTTGTGTAGGATTTCTTCTTTGTTTAGGAGTCCTTCTCTATTTAGAATTCTGAAATTGTAGAGTTTTATTTTCTTCTTTAGAGTCTTCTATTGTAGGTTTAGGTTTCCTAAATTGATTAGGAGATTGTTTATGGAATTTACATCCACCGTTGAATGCTTTAATCTGATAAGAGGGCTACTCCAATTCGGATTCGATTAGATTTTCATGTCAGACTTTGAAGCCACGTTTGGAGACCCAAACGAACTCAGATTTTTCTTCATAATACCATTCCGAAAAGGTTGAGACGTCCTCTACAACTTTACTGAAGATAACTTTTCAATTCTGAAACTCTTTCATGTCAAAAACCTGCATGAAACTCAGAACGTCAATATTAAGGATGCTAGAATTTTTTTATCTTTTAACAATTAATTCACAATGTCTCTAAAATATGTGAAATTAATAAAATTCATCATATTCAGTTCCATAACCCATAAAACACATTAAAAATCATAGTATAAAGGGAATGAAAATATGAAAATTACACACCTATTAAATACCCCCATACTTAGCTTTTGCACATCCTCGGGCAAAGAAAAATATAAAAATAAAACAAAATAAAACCCTAACTCACTTTCGTAGGACTCACAATTGCACTTAGCACGTGCAACAAACCTTTAAACCCCTAGGTCACCCCTAGTGGACAAGTTATGTCTCGTAAGTGTTTTCAGAGAATAAACACACAAAAGAATAAACACAAAAAATTCGTATAAAAATTCTAAACTTTAACTTTGATATTTAGGAAAAGAACATACACAAATCCTATTAATCAAGACATTCAACTTGGGATCAAGAAAACAAGGAAGCAGCCACACTTAAACTTTGTTACCTCATATGATTCAAATACTTAGCACGCATATTTAATTAGGGACTTGTTATATCTTCCAAACATACCTTTCTTTAAAGTAAAACCTAAGGTAACATACTGGCAACCAAGACCCAAGATTTAGAATCTATTTGACCATATTCAGCTTTCAATACTTATATTTCATATTTCTTTTCTATACTCTTCCTCTCTAAGCTACTCCACTATAGTTGGCTTGAGAAGTGCAAGTGGTAATGCATTCCCAAGTTACTTATGTAGCTTCGCTTTTTGCATATATCCTCATGGGCATTGAAGCTAGAGAGTACTTTTTTTTTTTTTAAGAAATCTCATCCAAGGAATTTCAATCAAGACACCTCGCCTCCTAAGGCTGAATGCCCTGTCTAGTTCCAAGAACATAATATTTTTTTTTTAACAATAAGGTCTCAGCTTTAATCGAAGGCTTAAATGCCAACTAGCTCCATAAAAGGTTCATACCTTTAGGTCAGGTAATATGTATTTTCTAATTCGATTCCCACCTCAAGATACAAACTAGATATTATCCTCACATAGGTTTTTATTACTTTGCATGTGATGGTGTCCTAAGTCTCTCTCTCTCCTTTCATTTTTGTGTCAAAATCATACTAAGAGTGTATGACTTTACTAAAAATCAATGTTAAAAACGTTAAAAATTTTCATGAAAGCTACTCTCAAAGCACATTAACACTAAAAGAAACTAAAAATAAAAACACAACACTAAATAAGTTTAAAAAAAAATAAAGCTAAGTAAAACATAAAACTCTAAATAAAACTAAATTTCTTATGACAGATCCTAATTTCTCTCCCCCACACTTAAATCTAACATTGTCCTCAATGGAAAATAAGAATATAAAAGAAAGCAATTAATAGATAGAAGAAAGACAAATCTATTTTCTTGGGTTGCCTCCCAAGCAGCGCATTTGTTTAACGTCATTAGCCCGAATAGCTTTGTTCATCACTCCTCATAAGTAGGATCTGCTAGTTCCACTTCTTCAATATTGTCCATTTGAAAACCATCAAAGTAAGGTTTAAGTCTATGACCATTCACCTTAAATATCTTGTTTGTTTTCAAGCTCTTTATTTCCACTGCACCATGATGAAAAACATTAGTCACAACTAAATGGTCAATCCATCGAGAATGCAACTTACTTGGAAATAGCTTTAACCGTGAATGAAAGAGAAGAACTTTCTGGCCAACAACAAATTTTTTTAAGGTAAAATCATCTTGTCGTGAAAACCTTTGATTTTTGCTTTGTAAATGCTGGAGCTCTCGTAGGCATCATTCTTCAACTCCTCAAGTTCCTGTAATTGCAACTTCCTTTGAACACCAGCATTAATCATATTCACATTGCAATGCTTGACCGCCCAATAGGTCCAATATTCCTTATGATACAATAACATTTGAACCAACTTCTCTTCTTGACTAGGTGTCAAGTTCTTCGCAATGATTACCGATAATGTTTCATTCGTTCCTAGGTATCTATACTTTAAATGGACTAACAATGGCTTCAATTCCAAGGTAGGAACCTACAAAACAGAGGGTAATAATTTTTTATGAGACTCAGGTAGCTTTATAAAAGAAACTCCATATTTTTCTGAAATTAGTTTTAAAGAATGTAAAGCTGTCACAGTTTCCTTCAATTCTTTACTAATCTCTATCTCATCATTCTCCTCTAACTGTAATTCTGTGGTAATTGCAACCTCCAGTTCATTCTTATTATTTAATCCAAACACTTCCTGTAATCTAGAAAATAGATGGGGCCTCACAATCACTAGCCAATATGCTTTTCTCTCATGCCTTTCTTTGTTATGTTGTCAAAGAGTTGAACAATGAAAATAGATGGGGCCTCACAATCACTAGCCAATATGCTTTTCTCTCATGCCTTTCTTCGTTCATGGTTCGATATTTTGGTGTCCTAGGCGTAGAGGAACCACACCAATCCATCCCGAACTTGCTGGTTAAACTCTACTGCGGTGACGATACTGTAGGGGAGGTCCTGCGGAAAAATAGCTCGACGCCAGGATGATAAAAAGCTTAACACCTCTCATTCTTATTACTTATTCAGTATGAAAAAGAAAAAAAAGAAAAAAAAGGTCATCTTATTCAAAACCCCTTGGAGAAATCTGGATCTCTCCCACTTCACACCTCGGAACGCGCCGTTCTTATAGAGAGAAAGGCGCTTTCACATCTTCTTAACCTGAAATGGAAATGGCTGAAGAGAGGAAAGGTTCCTTTTTTAGGGTACTCCCGGGAACATAACGAAGCAGTACAGATTGCTCGAGTACTAGAATCAAGCCAGAGGGAAAGTTATTTTGCTCAGAACAGAGGTATAAAGAGGCCCAATGGAAACTCATACAATGGAGGGAACCCAAATACATTTAAACCCTTCCGTACTCAAGGCTTCAATGTTGTAGCCAAGACTACTCCGATAGCCCAACCTCAACAGAAGCAAAGTAATGCTGGAGGCAAATGCTTCAATTGAGATCAAGTAGGACATTATTCAAGAGAGTGTCCTAAGCCAAGGAAGCAGCTACAACAAGGAAAGATTTATGCAGTTACTTTTGAGGATGCTGCCACATCGCATGATGTGGTCACAGGTATGACCTGAACCTTTCATTTTGTACTACCTTGTGTGAGCATGTAGACTAAATTAAATCAAATCACAGGTATCGTACCTATTGATGGCTTACCCGCCAGAGTACTCTTTGACTCTGGAGCTACTCATTCTTTTATATCTATGTCATTTGGAAAGAAGTTAAATCTATCCCTTAGACCTTTAGACTACAAACTGCTTGTACGATCATCTATGGGATTAGAAGTGGAACTAGACAAAGGTTATGGACCATGTCCAGTTCTTATCGGTGAGAAGATTTTGGAGGCAACCTTAATCCAACTTGAGATGGCAGATTTTGACTTTATCTTGGGAATGGATTGGTTAGCTTGGCACTCCGTAAACCTATTATGTGCGAAAAAGAAACTGACATTTAAAGACAAGGAAGGAGTAGAGTTTAGTTTTATGGGAACCAAACTTCCCTATAAATGAAAGCTCATCCTCTCTGCATTGAAGGCTAGAAAATGCCTCGAGAAAGGAAAAATTGGGTATCTAGTATCCGTGATCGACCTCGCCAAGGAAGCATCATGAACGAAGGATATTGAAGTTGTGCATGAATTTCTGGATGTATTTCCTGAGGAACTACCAGGACTACCACCTGACCGAGCGACAGAGTTTGTTATAGATCTTATACCCGGAGCCGTACCAGTATCGAAAGCACCCTATCGAATGGCTATTCCTGAACTGAGGGAACTGAAGGTACACTTACAGGAGTTACTGGAGAAGGGTTATATTAGACCAAGCATATCACCAAGGGGAGCGCCAGTATTGTTCGTGAAAAAGAAGGACGGTAGCGTTCAACTGTGTATAGATTATCAGGAATTGAATAAGCTTATAATCAAGAATCAGTACCCGTTGCCTCGGATCGATGACTTGTTCGATCAGTTGCAAGGTGCCAAAGTGTTCTCCAAAATTGATCTTTGGTCAGGATACCATCATTTGAAGATTATGGAAGGAGATATTCCAAAGACAGCATTCAGAACCAGATATGGATATTATGAATTTTTAGTCATGTCTTTTGGATTAACTAATGCACCCATAACTTTTATGGAACTCATGAATCGAGTATTCCATGATATGTTGGATACGTCAGTCATTGTATTTATTGACGACATACTAGTCTACTCCAAGGACAAAGAAACTCATATCACAAATCTAAGAGCCGCTTTGCAGCGACCAAGAAAAGAGAAGCTTTAGGCTAAATTTACCATGTGTGAGTTCTGACTAAATGAAGTCACTTTCTTAGGCCATGTTGTATTAGCTGAAGGGATTAAAGTGGATCCTAGCAAGATTAAAGCCATTGTGAAATGGAAAGCACCTAAGAATATTGTAGAAATTAGAAGTTTCTTAGGTTTAGCTAGGTACTATCGATGATTCGTGGAAGATTACTCTAGAATCACAGTACCACTCCCCAGTCTAACAAAGAAAGGAGAAAAGTTTGTTTGGACAGATAAATGTGAAGAGTATTTCCAAACATTGAAGGCTAGATTGATATCAGCTCCTATCATGACTATTTGATCCCAGGACAACCATTTACCTTGTATACCGACTCGTTTGGGTTAGGTTTGGGATGTGTGCTTATGCAAGGAGAACAAGTAATTGCTTATGCCTCAAGACAACTGAAGACAAATGAGAAGATTATCCCACTCATGACTTAGAATTAGCAGCGGTGGTCATGCTGTCAAGATATGGAGACATGAGACTGAGAAGATGGCTGGAATTACTGAAGGATTATGATTGCGATATCCAGTATCATCCAAGAAAAGCTAATGTAGTTGTTGACGCATTAAGCAGGAAAGTTATGACAAAATCCCAAGAAGAAGCTAGTACAAATGCTGTCGCGTGTATCATAGGAAGAGTATTTAATTACAATAACGAGCAGTTCGTGATTGATATTCTGAATGAATCAACTGACCAAGGGTTTATTCATCTATTCTCAAACATGTTTGCTACATTAAAGATTGTACCTGATCTATTAGACGAAGTAAAAGTAGCTATTAAATCAGACCCTTATCTGAGAACGGTGCAAGAAGACCTTGAAAAAGGTAGGACTAACCCTGACTTCACTTTGGATTCTAAGAAAGTAATAAGATACAAAGGGAGAGTATGTGTTCCTGAAAATGAAGACTTGGATATTAGACATAGACTAATGAAGGAAGCCCACACCACCGCTTATTCGGTACACCTTGGAAGTACAAAGATGTATCATGATCTGAAGAAACTATATCGGTGGAGAGGAATGAAAGCAGATGTAACTAAATTTGTATCTCAATGCTTGAATTGTCAGCAGGTCAAGGCTGAAAGGAAAAAACCTACAGGATTGTTGCAACCACTGTCAGAACCAACAAGGAAATGGGACTGCATTACTATGGACTTCGTCATCGGGTTACCATTGACTCCCCGAGTAGTTGACGCGGTCTAGGTGATTATAGATCGTTTGATTAAGACAGCTCATTTTTTAGCTATACGACCTTAGTATACCCTAGAGAGGTTAGCTAACCTTTATGTAGATAATATTGGTAGATTACATGGTGTACCTGAAAGCATTTTGTCCGACAGAGACCCACGCTTTACCTCAAAGTTTTGGAAAGGATTACAGAAGGCTATGGGTACAACATTGAAGTTTAGTACTGCATTCCATCCTCAGACTGATGGACAGTCAGAATGTATCATTTAGATTTTAGAAGATTTGCTCCGAGCTTGCATAATTGATTTCAAATGATCATGGGATGAGAAGTTACCATTGATCATGTGTGCTTATAATAACAGCTATCAAGCTACAATACAGATGTCACCCTATGAAGCATTGTATGGAAGGAAATGTCGAACTCCTTTATTTTGGAACGAAGTTGGAGAACAGAGTATTGTTGGACCAGAGTTTGTTGAGGAAACTTGTCGAGTGGTTGACATTATCAAGGAAAGTGTTCGAACAGCTCAGAACCATCAGAACCAATATGCAGATAATCGACGCAGAGATCTCGAATTCACCATAGGTGATAAGGTATTTTTGAAAATATCTCCTATACGTGGTTTGAAAAGGTTCGGACAAAAGGGAAAGCTGTGTCCCAGATATATTGGACCTTATGAAATTCTAGCTAGACGTGGAAAGGTAGCATATCAGTTAGCACTACCACCATCAATGTCTAGTGTACATGATGTATTCCATGTCTCACAATTGAGGAAGTACGTTAGAGATCCAACACACATGTTAACAGTGGATCCACCGGACTTGACTGAAGATTTGACGTTCGAAGTAGTACCTTTTGAAATCACTATCCGAAAGGTGCAACGTCTTTGCAACCATGACATTTATTACGTGGAGGAGACAAAATGTGGTAGAAATTACATGGGAAGAAAAGAACTCTATGCGGAAGCAATATTCTCACTTATTCGACTCGAAAGGTATGTGTAAATTTCGAGGATGAAATTTATATAAGAGGGGGGGGGGAGTTGTAGGACCCGCACACCACTAACTTGGTTTAACCGTGTCGTGCCAGGTCTTTCCATCATTCCTGGACCAAGTGGACCGAGCATGTGAAGATAGATCATAAACCAAGTATAAAAATTGACTCAACACCCAAAACTGTATACATATGGTCGCATACCTGGGTAGGTATGGTCGACCATATGGTAAGAATGAAGATCACAAATCCAGGACCCCACGATCGATGATTTCGACCCTACGATTGACTGGTTCTACGACCGTAGCCATCGACCATGAGACCCCAGATTAGACTCCAAGTTTTGGAAACTTTCCTAAATTAAGGGGATTGCTTTCCTAATTGAAAGAGGACCTTATATGGAGATTTTTCTTCTATATAAAGGACGTTCCTTAGCCCTTTTTCACTCTTTTAGAATATTAGTAAACCCTAGAGAAAGAGAAGAGAATAGAAGGAAGAGAAGGAGAAGAAGAAAAGACTAAGGAGAGGAATTTGCTGAGAAGAAATTGGCTCTCTAGCACAGGCAAAGGTATGAACCTAATCTCTAGAGATGTAAACTCCAAGGAATAAGACTTCTATGGAAGATAGGCAGTATCAATCTATCATGATCCATGTGATTCCTTAAGTAATTTCCAAGGATAATCATGGGGGATGAGTTTGATGATTAGGGTTGATAAGAAACTACTAAATATGGCCATAGGATGACCTTAGAATAAATCCAATTGAAGAGTAAAGGATTTGACCCAGGAAGAACTTGAATTGCATGTAGTCTGTGACCATAAATCTCATGGTCGTAGCTATGGTCAACCATAGCATGACCATCCTGACCAGAGGATCGACCATAGGCATTCGGGAAGATCCAGAAATCATATGGCCGCAGCTACGGTCACACCATATGCGACTATAGGGGATCAATCGTAGGCAATAAGATCAATACAGTATGAGACCATAGGACCAATTAAATACCTATCAGTGCTCTGTTTTGATTTCTGACTACTATAACATGTTACATATGAACCCTAACTTAAATTCATATAACTTTTAGGTTGTTAAATCAATTCAAAGAGAATTACAAGGCTTAGAAGGAGATCAAGTTTTGCTAATAGGTGAGGGAACAAGACCTAAACTAATTGGATAATAACAAATTATTTATTTTTATTGAGTCCAATGTCATGATTGATTCTATGCTTGTATGCTTATAATGTGCATCTCACATGTCATCTAATATTTCTTCTATGTTCATGGATATTTAATTTCATTTATTTATAACATGATGATGATGATGATGATGCTAGGAATAGGCATGTGAATGTATGTGTGTGGTTAGTGTGTTGGATTCAAGTGGAGCATCAGGGGGAGGATGTGGCATGGTGGTCTTTGAGCTCGTCACCAGACTCTAGCTCTATCTCGACTCAAGTCTTGCCCACTAACATCGGCGTATTGTCATTACCTTAGTAGAACTATTACGTTGTAAGGCATCATGGGAGGTGGTCTCGGACCGTATGGTCTCTGACTCTGCCGGGGGGCCTTAGCTCTATCTCTATGGACGTATTGAGGGATGCTGGGATTAGGCCTTTGATACACTGTTTGACATTAGGATTGGTTAGTTGTGAGCCTAGATTGCTAGCCCTTGTCAATAAGGGCTTACATGTTGGTACGGGTAGGGCATCAGGGAAAGTGTTGGCGGTATTTGATCTGGACACTTTAGATCTATCTCTATTCCATGGTGGATGCATGTGGGATGAAAATGGTGTTTGATCCATTGGGCAGATTCACACACTCGTGTATAGAGGTGCGGGGGCCACTAAACCTTTCTATATCACATTGCAAACTTAAAAACCAGACCAAAGATATGAATTGAATGCATGCATATTTTTGTTGCATTGTTTTGTTTGCT
This sequence comes from Protea cynaroides, assembly GCA_028583415.1. Classification (NCBI taxonomy): domain Eukaryota; kingdom Viridiplantae; phylum Streptophyta; class Magnoliopsida; order Proteales; family Proteaceae; genus Protea; species Protea cynaroides. Next base: position 67,446,810 of record CM053272.1, read on the forward strand.
CACTGAGCCATGATGTGTGCTTACCCTTTCGACGTCGAATATTTTTAGTTTATGATGCAGGTCCTACTATTGAAGAATATATGAATGCATCAATGTATGGACACATTGCTGTGATAGACGTAGAAGCTGAAGAAGATGCGCATGATTCATCATGCGAGTGCAACCAATGTGTTTTTGCTTAAGTTTAGTTATAATTTGAACATCAGATATGTAGTTGATTATTTATTTTTTATGTCTTGTGGTTTGGAGATAATTGGATTAAATACTTATTTATCACTGTTGGACTCTCAGTTCATTATCAGTAAGACTTTCGCTTATTTGTTTATTACCTCTGATTATTAATATAGAATGTGTGTGTGGTTTGATATGGTGGGTACGACCTATACGAGATCCTGGTTGAACCGTTGGTTTATTAACGGTTCATCATACTAATATGGTTAGACCATAATTGGGGTGTGACAACCAGTAGTGTGATGAACTGTCAATAAACCAATAACAGAAACCAGGATCTCTTATAGGCCTTGGCCATCCGATTAAAGCAAATTCATTCCACAATAATAATCAAAGTAAATAATTAAATAGTGGAAGTCTTTATTAACAATGGGCTGAGTATCTAATAGTGATAATAGTTAATTAAATCTAATTATTTCTAAATAATTCAAGAGATAAGGTAAAATAGTCAATTACATGTTTCAATAGTCAAAATAACTAAACTAATCAAAGACACATAAGTTGCACTCGCATGTCGGATCATGCGCCTCCTCAATTAGTTCTCCGTCCATAGTCGCTACGTACCCATACGTCGACGTATTCATATAATCTTCTATAGCGGGACCTGCATCAACAACTAAAAATATTCGATGTCAAAAGGGTGAGCACACATCACGGCTCCGTGAGCAAACAAGACAATGCACAAACATATGCATGCATTCACTTCATATCTTCGGTCTAGCTTTAAGTTTGCAACTGTGCTATAGAAAGGCTTGGCAGCCACCGCACCGCTATGCATGGGTGTGTAAGCCCACCTAATGGATCAAACACCATTGTCGTCCACATCCACCCCACCATGGAATAGAGATAAAGCTAAAATATCCGGATCATATACCACAACCACTTCCCCTAATGCCTTACCTATACCAACACGTAAGCCCATGCTCCGCCCATGCTGGCGAAGGCTTACAAACTGGGCTCGTAATTAACCAATCCTAATTCCATCCAATGTATCCAAGGCCTTACCCCAGCATCCCTTAATACGTCCATAGAGATAGAGCTAAGGCCCCCCGACAGAGTTAAAGACCACACGGTCCGAGACTACCTCCCCTAATGCCCTACTACGTAGTTCTACTAAGATAATGATGATAAAATGATGTCAGTGGGTAAGACTTGAGTAGAAATAGAGCTAGAGTCTGGTGAGGCTGAACCACAATGCCACTTCCTCCCTTCGATGCTCCATTCACATCCAACACACTAAACACATACATAATCATATGCCTATTCGTAGCATCATCATCATCATGTTATATATAAATAGAAATAAAATGCATGAGCAGAATTAGTAGTAATATTGGATGACATGTGAGATGCACATTACAAGCATACAAGCATAGAATCATTTGTTGCATTGGATAAATAAGATAAAATAGTTTGTTATTATCCAATTAATTTAGGTCTTGTTTCTTCACCTTGTAATGATATTCGTTCTTCTCCAAAGCTTTGGAAGTCACTTGAATCTATTGAGAACCTAAAAAATTAATGTATTTAAGTTAGGATTCTAATTCACCAAGTTACAGTAGTTGAAAACCTAATCTAGAGTCAAACAGACCTCCTGAGACTGTGTGGTTGTAGGTGTGGCCGCACCTGTGGTCTCAGTATTTGTGACCACAGGGCATGTGGTTGATACGTGTGATCACATATCATGCAACCACACATGCAACGATACCTTCTCTGGGTTCTTCTTGAGAGCGTGTGGTCGATCATGTGATCACTGTGTGGTCGACCATAGCTGCGACCACATGAAGTTCGGTAGATTATTATCCTCAATCCACTTCCTTCAGAGTCGATTCCTTGGTTTATCATTAGGGTCTTTCCTATGATCAATCTATGACCCTAAATTCATAAATCTTTGCAAAGTTACTCACCCTAATTTACTCTCCATGGATCTCCCTTGTGTTTAACCCATGGAGTCTCATGGTTGATATTCCCCATAAATTCCACATCTAGACTTACAATGGGAAAACTATACTATGTAATCTATTTCTACAGAGATGACTTCCTTACCTTGGCCTTCTGTAACAAGCTAAGTCTTTCCTTCCTCTCAACTTGCCTCCTCAGATCCCTTTCTCCTTTTCTTCCTCTCTCTCTTTTTCTCTTTGGTTTAGAGTTATAATTTGGGTTCTAAAAGAGTGAAAGAGGCTAAGGGATGTTCTTTATATAGAGAAAAAAAATCTCCATATGGAGTTCTCCCTCAATTAGGAAAGAGATCCCTAAGATTAGGAAAGTTTCTAAAATTCAGAGTCGGTCTCATCATCGTACGGTCGCATGTATGGTCGTAGAATCAGTCGACCACACATCCCAAATATGCGACCACATGTTGAATTATTGAGTGGTCTTACTTTCTTAAGGTGTGGTCGACCATACCAGCTTAGGTATGCGACCACACACTCCAAATTAACTGGTTTTGGGTCAATTTACATACCTGGCCTTGTGGTTTTTTCACGCACTTGGTCCACTCGATCCGACCATGATAAGAAGACCTGGCACGACATGGTAAGACCTGATTAGTAGAGTGTGGGTCTTACAACTCCGCCCTTATATAAATTTCATCCTCAAAATTTGCACATACCTTCCGAGTCGAAAAGGTGAGGATATTGCTTCCGCATAGCGTTCTCTTCTTCCCATGTAATTTCTTCAACATCTTGGCTTCTCTAAGTAACTTTAACATAATAGATGTCGTGATTGCGAAGACGTTGAACCTTCTGACTAGTGATTTCGAAAGGTACTACTACGAACATCAGATCTTCAGTCAAATCTGATGGATCCTCCGTTAGGACGTGCGTTGGATCTCAGATGTACTTCTTCAACAACGAGATATGAAATACATCATGCATATTCGATATAGATGGGGTAATGCTAACTGATATGCCACCTTCCCAAGTCTAGCTAGAACCTCATATGGCCCAACGTACCTCAGACTTATTTTTCCTTTCTGTCCTAACAATTTTAAGTCACGCATAGGTGATATTTTTAAGAATACCTTGTCACGCACGACGAACTCAAGGTCACGATGCCGGTTATCTACATACTATTTTTGACAATTCTGAGCTGTCCTGATCTTTCCTTGATTATGTCGACTACTTTACAGGTTTCTTTGACAAAGTCAGGTCCAATAATTCTCCGTTCCCCAACTTCATTCCAAAACAATGGTATTCGATACTTCCTACCATACAATGCTTCATAAGGTGATATCTGTATAGTAGCTTGATTGCTGTTGTTATAAGCAAACTCGATCAATGATAACTTCTCATCCCATGATCCTTTGAAATCAATCACACAAGCTCGGAGCATGTCTTCTAAAATCTGAATGGGGCACGCCGATTGTCCATCGGTCTGGGGATGAAATACAATACTAAACTTCAATGTTGTACCCATAGTCTTCTGCAATCCTTTCCAAAACTTTGAGGTAAAGCGTGGGTCTCTGTTAGACATGATGCTTTTAGGTACTCCATGTAATTTGACAATATTATCCACATACAACTTAGCTAGCCGCTCGAGGGTATACTGAGGTCGTATAGCAATGAAACGAGCTATTTTGGTAACTCGATCCACAATCACCCAGACTGTGTCTATTAATCTAAGAGTTGATGATAACCCAGTAACGAAGTCCATAGTAATGCAGTCCCATTTTTAGGTTGGCTCAGGTAGATGTTGCAATAAGCTTGCAAGTCTTTGTCTTTCCGCCTTCACTTGTTGATAGTTTAGACATTGAGACACATATCGAGCTACATTTGTTTTCATTCCCCTCCACCAATATAGTTTCTTTAAATCATGATATATTTTGATACTTTCAGGGTGTATTGAATAGGAAGTAGAATGAACTTCTTTTATTAATCTGTTTCTGATATCTAAATCCTCACTTTCAGGTACATACACTCTTCCTTTGTACCTTAACGTCCTTTCGGAATCCCAAGTGAAATCAAGAATGGTTTTCCTCTTCTCTAGATCCTCCTATACTGTCCACAGATAGGGGTCAGATTGGATTACCTTTTTTACTTCGTCGATTAGATCATGAACAATCTTCAACGTAGCAAACGTATTTAAAAACTTGGGAATAAACCCTAAGTCTGACGAACCTCCTGGTTTATTAATCACAAACAGTTCATTACCATAATCAAGTACTCTTGTCGCAACACACACGACAGCATTTGTGCTAGCTTCTTCTTCAGGTTTTGTTATCGCTTTTCGACTTAGCGCGTCAGCAACTACATTGGCCTTTCCTAGATGATACTAGATATCGCAATCATAATCCTTGAGCAATTTCAACCATCTCCTCTGTCTCATGTTCAACTCTTTCTGATTAAAGAGATATGTAAGACTCTTATGATCCGACTTTACCCAAAAATTTTCTCTATACAGGTAATGTCTCCATATCTTGACGGTATGTACCACTGCCGCTAACTCTAAGTCATGAGTAGGGAAATTCTTCTCGTGTGCCTTTAGTTGTCTTGAAGCATATGCAATTACTTGTTCTCCTTGCAAGAGAACACATCCCAAACCTAACCCCGAAGCATCGGTATACATGATAAATGGCTCTCCCGATATCGGAATGGTCAAGATTGAAGCTGATATTAGTCTTGCCTTCAGTGTTTGGAAACTCTCTTTACACTTATCAGTCCAAATAAACTTTTCTCCTTTCTTCTTTTATATGGTTAGAGGTACGGTGATTCTAGAGTAGTCTTCCATGAACCGTCAATAATACCCAGTTAAACCCAAGAAACTTTTGATTTTTGCAACACTCTTAGGTGTTTCCCATTTTACAATAGCTTCAATCTTTGCTAGGATCCACTTTGATTCCTTCCGCTGATACTACAAGACCTAAGAATTGCACTTATTTCAACCAGAGCTCATATTTCTTGAATTTGGCATAAAGTTTTTCTTTTCTCAATCATTATAAGGATGCTCTAAGATCTGTTGCTTGAGTCACCTCATTCTTGGAATATATCAATTTCATCTATGAAAATGATGACCGAAGAGTCCAACATGTCATGAAATACTCGATTCATGAGTTACATAAAAGATGCAGGTGTGTTTGTTAGTCTAAAAGACATCACTAAAAACTCATAATGTCTGTATTGAGTTCTGAATGCTGTCTTTGGAATGTCACCATCCTTGATCTTTAACTGATGATACCCTGACCAAAGATTGATCTAGGAAAACACCTTCGCTCCTTGCAATTGATCAAATAGATCATCGATCCGAGGTACGAGATATCGATTCTCGATCATGAGATTGTTTAATTTCCAGTTGTCTATAAATAATCTGACACTACCGTCCTTCTTCTTGATGAATAACACTGGCGCTCCCCAAAGAAATATGCTCGATCAGATAAATCCCTTGTCCAATAGCTCTTACAGTTGAACCTTTAATTCCTTCAGTTCAGTTGGAACCATTCGGTGTGGTGTTTCGGATACAGGTGCCGACCCTGGCAATAGGTCGATAACGAACTCTGTAGCTCTATCAGGTGGCAAACCAGGTAAATCTTCAGGGAATACGTCTAAAAATTCTTGTACAACTCTTTATCATCCATTCATGGTACCTCTTTGGTAAGGTCCACGACAGACACAAGATATCCAACTCCACCCTTCTCAAGGCATCTCTTGGCCTTTAGTGCAGAGAGGATGAGTTTCCATTTATAAAGGAGTTTGGACCCTAAAAAGCTGAGTTTTTCACTGTTCTGGCCTTCAAATGTCAATTTTTTTTTTGCACACAATAGATTGGCAGAGTGTTGGGCTAACCAATCTATTCCTGATATGACGTCAAAGTCTGTCCTCTCAAGTTGAATTAAGGTTGCATCCATAGTCTTATTAATAATAACTGGACATGGTCCATAGCCTTTGTCTAGCTCCACTTCTAATCCCATTGATGATCGTACTAATATTTTACAGTCTAAAGATCTGAGGGGTAGACTTAGTTTCTTCCCAAATGATACTGATATAAAAGAGTGGGTGCCTCCAGAGTCGAAGAGTACTCTGGTGGGTATATTATCTATAGGTACGATACCTAAGATTTCCTTCCAAATTAATCTACATGCTCACATAAGGTATTACAAAAACAAAAGGTCAGGTCATACTTTTGACTACATCAGGCGATGCAGTAGCGTCTTTAACAGTCACCGCATAAACCTTGCCTTGCTGCAGTTGTTTCTTCGGTTTAGGATAGTCCCTTGAATAATGCCCTAGTTGGTCACGATTGTAACATTTCTTTTCAGTATTTCCTTCCTTTTGTTGGGGTGGAGCCGACTGGGTAGTCTAGGCTGCAACATTAAAGCCTTGGATGTGAGAGGGTTTGAACGTCTTTGAATTCCCTCCGTTGAATGTATTCCCATTCAGCCTCTAAATACCCTTGTTCTGAGCAAAATAGTTTTTCCTTTGGCTCGATTCCAATACTCGAGCAATCTATACCGCTTCATTATATATCTTCTTTTTCAGTCCCAATACATGCCCTCGGATGCTTCTCCTAATTCCCATGACAAACCTATGGGTTTTGGTATCTTCTTCCTACATGCTAGAGGAAGCAAAGAAGAACAAATCTTCATAACGTTACTGGTAAGCATCAATAGTCATCTATCCTTGATATAGGCTCAAGAACTCCTTTTCCATCATATCTCTGAAACTTTTGGGGAAATACTTTTCGAAGAAGGCTTCCTTGAAGATAGCCTAGGTTAACTGGGTGTGCTTGGTTAATAAATAACCTCGTGTAGACTTCCACCAATGATGTGCATCACCTTTCAACATAAAAATGGCACATAGCACTTTCTCTTCTTTATTAATAGTCATCAACATAAAGTTCCTTTCCATCTCGTCGATCGAGTGAGGTGGCCACAAAGGATCCATTGGCTTGCCCATGAACTCCTTCTGTTTCATCTTCAGAAAGTGCTCAATGAGCCTGGAGTGGTCCAACTGGTTCTGTGCATGTGCTCCATACATGGGTGGTTGGTACTGATAGTTACCTAGGTCATATCCGCCTGGTGGTGTTTCAAGGTTCTACACTTGAGCTTGTACTATTGGGGTTTTTGGTACTTGAGGGACTGTATTATTCATAGTAGAGGCTTGGGGCACTATATTGCTATCCCCAGGTACAGTACTAGCTTGCCCTGCAGGTATAGGTGTTGCATTCACAGTTGAGGGAGCAATTCCCATAGTAGCTTGCATGTTCACTTGCATTTGTTGTATCTGCTATACATGCTATGCTAAGTTCACAACAACTGTGGCCAAATCCATTGGTGGGATTGGCAAATCTGTTGGATTGGCATGATTGTTGACTCCTGGTGGTGCTATATTTTGGTTCTCTTGGTTTTCCTCCTGTCCCTTAGGGTTTTCATTGGCATTTACCTCCACAAGTGGTGGTGGAGGTAGACTTGATGGATGAGAGGATCTGCGAGGACACCTTCTCAGCTGACCTCGACTAGGAGGCCATCTGTAGGATGGGGATGTGAGATGTGCAGGTCAGTGACAAGGTGAAAAACACTCTGCTGCATCCTCTCACTCGAGTGGCTGCAGCAGATGTGGAGGCAACAGTAGCAGAGGCATCAGAGAGTAATGATGATGAGGATGATGACCGGATGTACATGGATGTGGATGCCATCCCTCCTTCATCACCGCAGCATTCTACAGGAGTTGGCCTTTCTCAGACTTCTCACTCAGCTGGCCCTTCGCCCCTACCACCAGATGATATGATGGCACTACTACGTGAGATTCACGATGCTCAGCGTGAGACTGATGGGTGAGTAGCGAGTCTCTCCGAGAATCTCTAGGCGACCTAGACATAGGTAGCCTGGCTCACGAGGGTTTACGCCGAGGACCGTAGTCGAGTTCGAAGGCACCTCCTTCTCCAGTGCCATGATATGTTATATTTTCCTTCCATTAGTATTACAGAGTAACTGTCAAGACTGTAGACTGTACTCTGGTTCTAGATGTGCATCTTGTAATTTTAACTTCAGGTATATATATAGACATATGCATATTTGTTTCTCATTTAAATATGTGCATTATGGAGCATCGACGCTCTTCCCAATCACCATCCAAAGAGGTGCCTTGAAGGTAGGCTTCCCATTAGGATGGTTAGACGGCGACATATATTTTGGCCTGGGTGCAGATCTGGAAAAAGTATCAATAAATCACCCAAGGTTAGTGTCAACTTATCTCAATAACGTAAGGGAAATGACATCATATGCTAAACATATCTACGAAATGGTTGAGAGCTAAAGTGGAAATCTCTACAGAGCATTCACATAAATTCAAGTGGTGTGGCAATCTTTGATCTCACTTTAACCATGGGGTAGGGTGCCAATGGTTAGTATGCAAAATTTCCATTGGGGTGCCCCCAATTTATAAGAATAAGTCCTACACAAGAGGGTAAAGAAATTGGATCATTTCTCAAACCAAACAGGTCTTTATTCTATCAACCGATAGACCTACCGGTAGCTCATACTTCCGGTTAATGCCCTTTAACTGGTTTTTTCACTGTCAGAGTTTTAACACTTTCAGAAGGCTTTTTGAAAGCAGTGGCGGATGCTCGGTCATCCAGTTATTCATCCAATTATTAACCCTAATAGGACCAGCAGATCTAGATAGGGTAACGGTTTACCGGTTATGTTTGTAAATCTGGTCATTTGGGCGGTAAAACCCTAGAATTTTTTACTATTGGTCTAACCGGTAGAACGCACCTGGCAGTGACGGTTAAGTTACTAGTTTACCGGTACTGCGGGAAATCCTTTTTATAAAAGGGCTTGAGGGCCCTCATTTGGTCCTCACTCTAACTGTAAGCAGAAGAACACCAGAGAACAAGACTCCGACATCCCTTCAAGAGTATGCTTTCTCGATTCTTCAGCAGCACTTTGCGATTTCCATTCCCAATCAATTCTACAGGTATCATTTTTTTCTTCTTCTTCATTTTCATCCACTAAAATGCACTCACTCACTTTTTCCTTGGGGTTTTCATGTTTTCTTTTTCCCCACCATAAACAAACCCATGCAGTTAGTTGCACTAAGCGAGTAGGGTTTTCTTCATTCCCCATTTCAATGGCTTGCCTAACTGCTTCGGCCAGGCTTATTGGAACCCAACACCTAAGCTAGGGCACCATTGCCCACTGTCGGTGTGTCTCTGGTCTCCTTGGTGGGACCATTGGTCATGTACACTGAGGTATTGCACCATTTCCATCTACAAACTAGGGATATGGGCCCCCCCAAACAGCCCTGCCCAAGGGCAGCCATACTGACTCGGTTGCCTGTATCTAGCAACATTGGTGCTTGGCCACCATTCCTCCTGGCCATGCTGTATCAGTTAGTAAGGCTGGCCCACACATTGGGTTGGGTAGGCCCAAGTGTTGACCAATTTCACTTTATTGCATGATTGAGATATCACCATACCTACTAGGGGCAGCGGCGAGCACTCAACTTGACCAAATCCAGATTTCTAGGTCAGCCATATAGTCCCATGGTAGCATCATTGGCCACTTAGTGCACCCAAAGCCTTACAGGTTAGCTGCTCACTATTGTCTCCTGTACTTGGTGCACATGTTTGGGATTCGGCTAGCAGGCACCTATGCTTACCCTGGTATAAATGGCTCCACCATAACATAGCTCTAAGTCCCTAGCTGACCAACTAATATAGCTTTGATGCAATATTTTCATCATTCACTGGCCAACCCTATAAACATGCACAGTCCCGTACCTAAAAATTTTCTTTGTATTTAGTTTAGACATGCACACCACAAGCACTGCATGTAGCTCTTGGCTTAGTGCATTGCACGCTTCAAAATCAAACCACTGTTTGCCTATGAACTTGGTTGGACATGCCCACTTTGGTTGACCCAATGTTGTTCAGTGGTGAACCATGCTATTGACTTGGTATTGGTCAGGGGTGATCACACTAAGTACTCAACTTGGGCAGTAGTGACACGTATAGGTGTGGCACTAAATTGACCAAGCCATGTATACTATCATGAAATTCACTTCACACTATCCTGGCTAGTGCACATTCACACACAACTCGCTATTTTCCCTATTATGACACTAGGCCTTGCACACATTGACCCATCATCATATTGACTATTCATGCCGTAACACTTGGCTTAGTGTATTATATTCTTACCTTGCATGTTTACTATTTAATTCCTTGTAGGGAGGGACTTCTTTAATTTGTTCAGGTCAAGGGTCTTACACCCCATTTAGTTACCCAAAAATATATCTATCTCCCTTACCTAATCAAGTTAGGCCAACTCACCACATCACACCATTATCTATGGTAACACCTTGACTACCTCTGGACCAGTGTTACACCTACATGATGTGACACCATTCATGTCACACCCCAATTCTGGTCTAACCAAAATGGTGTGATGAACCGCCAATAAACCAACGGTTCATCCACGATCTCGCAAAGGTCGTACCCACCATATCAAACCACACACACATTCCATATTAATAATCAGAGGTAATAAACAAATAAGCGGAAGTCGTACAGATAATGAACTGAGAGTTTAATAGTAATAAATAAATATTTAATCTAATTATCTCAAAACCACAAGACTTAAAAATAAATAATCAAATTACATATCCGATGTTCAAACTATAACTAAACCTAAGCAAAAATACATTGGTTGCACTGAATCATGCGAATCTTCTTTAGCTTCTACATCCATCGCAGCAACGTGTCCATATGTCGACGCATTCATATATTCTTCAACGGTAGGACCTGCATCATCATCTAAAAATATTCGACGTCGAAAGGGTGAGCACACATCATGGCTCAGTGGACAAACAAAACAATGCAACAAACATATGCATGCATTCAATTCATATCTTTGGTCTAGTCTATAAGTTTGCAATGTACTATAGAAAGGTTTGGTGGTCGCTGCACCTCTATACACAAGTGTGTGAAGCTGCCCAATGGATCAAACACCATTGCCGCCCCATATACACCCATCATGGAATACAGATAGAGCTAAAGTGTCCAGATCAAACACTGCATAACACTTCTCCTGATGCTCTAACCATACCAACACGTAAGCCCCTATTGGCGAAGGCTTGCAAACTGGGTCGCAACTAACCAATCCTAATGCCAAACAGTGTATCCAAGGCCTCACCCCCAGCATCCTTCAATACGTCTATAGAGATAGAGCTAAGGCCCCCCGACAGAGTCAGAGACCACACGGTCTGAGACCACCTCCCCTGATGCCCTACGGCGTAATAATTCTGCTAAGGTTATGGCGATACGACGATGTTAGTGGGCAAGACTTTAGTAGAGATAGAGCTAGAGTCTGGTGACGAGGTCGAAGACGACCATGCCACGTCCTCCCCCTAATACTCGACTCGCATCCAACACACCAACCACACACATACATTCACATACCTATTCCTAGCATCATCATCATCATCATGTTATAAATAAACAAAATTAAATATGCATGAACAGTAATAGCAGAAATATTAGATGACATGTGAGATGCACATTACAAGCATTGGACTCAATAAAATAAAAAATTTGTTATTATCCAATTAGTTTAGGTCTTATTCCCTCACTTGTTAGCAATTCACGATGTCCTTCCATGCCTTGTAATTCTCTTTGAATTGATTTAACAACCTAAAAGTTATATGAATTTAAGTTAGGGTTCATATGTAACATGTTACAGTAGTCAAAAATCGAAACAGAGCACTGATAGATACCTGATTGGTCCTATGGTCTCATGCTGTATCGACCTTACTGTCTACGGTCGATACTCTACGATCGCATATGGTGCGACTGTAGCTGCGACCATATGATATCTGAAATCTTCCCAAATGCCTATGGTCGATCCTCTAGTCATACTGGTCATGCTATGGTCGATCGTAGCTGCGACCTTGAGATTTTTGGTCACAGTCTACCTAAAATTCGAGTTCCTCCTGGGTCAATTCTTCTGTTCTTTAATAAGATTTATTCTAAGGTCATCCTATGGCCATCATTAGTAATTTCTTATCAACCCTAATCATCAAATTCACTCCTCATGGTTCTCCTTGGGATTTTCTTAAGGAAATCACATAGATCATAATAGGTTGATATGGCCTATCCTCTATAGAAGTCTTATTCCTTAGAGTTTACATCTCCAGAGATTCGTTTCATACCTTTGCCTGTGATAGAGAGTCAATCCCTTCTCAGCAAACTCTTCTTCTTAGCATTTTCTTCTTTTCCTTCTCTTCCTTCTCTTTCTCTAGGGTTTACTAATGTTCTAAAAGAGTGAAAAATGACTGAGGGATGTCCTTTATATAGAGAAAAACTCTCCATATAAAGTCCTCTTTCAATTAGGAAAGCAATACCTTACTTTAGGAAAGTTTTCAAGACTCGGAGTCTGATCTAAGTTCTCACTGTCGATCATACGATCGCATAAACCGTCGACTGTAAGGTCAAAATCATCGACCGTGGGATTCTAGATTTGAGATTTTTGGTTCCCTTCCTTATGGTCGACCATACCTACCCAGACATGCAACCTTAGGTATGTTTTTAGTGTTTTTAACTCGATTCTCATACCTGGTTTGTGATCTATCTTCACACGCTCGGTCCACTTGGTCCAGGAATGATGGAAAGACCTGGCACGACATGATTAGACCAAGTTAGTGGAGTGCGGGTCTTACAATTCAGCCACTATAGATATCATGGTATGCACTTCATTCTGCATTATACTCTTATAACATTTCAAGAATTACCCTAGCATCACAATCTGTACTCCATTTTATATTTATCTTAATAGCATTTTATAAATCATACTAACCTCCATTTGGTGAAGCAACTAATATGGGTGATCAACAATTTCATAGGCTTAACTAATCATGTACAGCTTCCTCTAACTTGGGGCTTATAGTTACCCCCAATTTATAGGGTAACCATAGTCATTAAAATCATGCATTGCACTTATGCATTCCATGCATCCTTATTAATGCATCTTACCAATTTTATGCTTATCTATTTGCGTAGTTAACTTTTCCATTCTATTTCTCTTTTCACACATCATGCCACCTAAAAGAGAGGTTGAGCCGACGGCCCAAGGCTATGATGCTGATTGATTCATTTCCTATCGTGCCAGTAAATTTTAGGACTAATTTGGTTAGAGCCTAGTGATAGCTGGCAGTAGCGTACATTTTGAGGAGTTGACCCGGTTTGGCCTTCAGAGCATTTGATCACTTTAGTTGGACAGTAGCCATGTGCATTCAGGAGGACACACATCCAAACCTGGTGCACCATTTCTTCTATAACATTGGCCAGCAAGCAAATAAGGAAACTAGCAAGTTGATAATGACCAGTAGGGTCAAGGGGGTTGATATTATCCTGACAGTTGCCACTCTGGCAACCATATTGGGTGTCTCATTAGAGGCGGAGCAGATTTATAGAGCCCCCAGGGAGTTACTGGGCATGACAGAGGAGGATTACATGCGGATGAGACAAGCACTCACCCGACCTAGGATGATAGGGTCTAGGTTTGAAGATTGGGAGTCTTCCTTCAAGCCCCCTCCCAGACTGGTTAGTTAGATCATATAGTACGATGTCATCCCCTGATCTGATTACAGGATGGAGCTAAACTAGTTTTGTGTATTCTTGATAGACCGATTGGAATAGAGGAGAACCGTATGCCTCCTATACCTGATTTTGCACACCATCCTTCATTCATTCCATCACTTGCCCCACAGAGGCCATATTCCTTATGGACGCCTACTGACTCACATCTTCGTGCACTTCGGAGTGAGCCTCGAGGGAGAGGTAGTAGAAAATAGGAAGGACTCATCCTTGCTCAACTGGGTCACCATCGCGTGGATGCATCTGGCTGATATAGCTATGGAGGATCCCATTCTTGAGGTATGCTCCGGACCACCTAGAGTAGCATAGCCATCCAGGAGGGCACTAGCAGCAGTAGTAGCAGCTACTAGGGCAGGTACTGGAACTGGTGAGGGCACTGGCCGTGGCATTCGAAGAGTGACTATAGCACAACGGTCATCATCTAGTAATGAGGAGCAGTATGATGATGATGATGATGACAACGTGCAGGGCGAGGGAGATGATGATGGCAGTGATAGTGACGACCAGATAGATGTGGACACAACTGCCTCTACAGGAGATGCACCTCCAGCTGCCAGCACCAGAGTGCTACTATCCACAGCTAGTAGCCACCTGTAGCTACTCCTTCACTGACACCTACAGCAGACTTGGGCCAGGTATTAAAAATTCTCTGGCTGATGCATTAACAGATGTTTACGACCGATCATTTGCATCACTACGTAAGGTGTAGGCCTGTTATTACCCAGCTCCTTCGAGTGTTCCACCACCAACACCCAGTAGGACTCCCTCTAGCATTTGCAGTTTCCAGCACTACACAGCCATCTTCTTCTCATGATGCACTGGTGGCACCTACAGCTCAGAGTGATTCTCCCCCATCACTCCCTGATTATGTGCCTTCTTCTGTAGCACCCGCTACTAGACTTGAGCCCCTTGTCTCGCCGAGTGGTCCTCAGTAGACAAAGACCTAATCTAGCACTTTACTTTTTTTAGTTTCTGTTGATATCTCATGCACATATAGGTTAACTATCTGGATTGTAGACTGTATCCTACTTTGGATTTATGCACATCATGTCTACTTCATCTTATACATGTACATTTATTTTTTATGCTTATGATAGTACTTGTATTGATCTTTCATTTGATTAGGATTGTATCTTGAGATAACGGTCTAGATTGTAAACTCTATCTCAACTTTTGTATTAAATCAGACACACATATATATACATATCTTTACTTGTCCTTAGTTCATAATGTGTGTTATGCTTTTTCTTTTGTTCTTGTAATGGGATCTAACCTAACCAACTGTTCTCCTTACTCACTACTTATTGGTTCGTAAAAGCTTTTAATTAGCCAAGTCATCTATTCTGACACATGAAAATACATGTGTAGGGAAAGTCTGTAGGTAGAGTCAAAGTGGTTGTGCTCTGATACCAGTGTTGTTATAGCCCATTCTGGGGAATCGAACAATATATCTGAGTCATCCAAGAGACAACTCGAATCTTCCAGCCACTGACAACCAAAGTAATAGACCAACAAACCCCACAGTCTACACACACAATATCTACCATAATCAATAGTAGATATTAATATAATTGCAACGAAAATAGAGTTATAGCAGAATCATCATATAGAACAAAATGCCATCTAATGATACGTTAATAGCATAAATCAGTTATTCATTACAACCGTTTCACAATATCTTTACTATTACATAAGTTCCATACTAATAACTAGAATAAATATAAATATGTTCCTGTGGATAGATCAAACCATCTTCTATCGACAGATAGCAAAATCAACAGCATCAAGAGGCTGACTCAGGTCCCGTAGAGGCAATCCCTATAGGTGTAGCCCTTGACATGGTCTCTCAGAGGAACCCTTCCAAGAGAAGTGCCCTCATCATCAACAGCATCCATAGCTGCATCAGCAGAGAAGGTACTTGCAATCAAAGCTAAAAAAAATTTAATATCGAGGGGTAAGCTCACATCCCAGCTCAGCGAGAAGTCAGACATCCAATGCAATCTTATGCAATAATTTATAAATACAGTATAGAAGTAAATAAACATGCAATTGTGAGTGTCATACAGATGTGTAGGCAAATCATGGTCGATCTGTACCCTAGCGAGGATTTGCTCGGTAGCCTACCGCCTGAGCAATTGCCTTGTACCCTACCGGCTAAGCATATACACCTGTACCCCATCACCTAGATGATTTGTGCCCGTATCCCACTGCTTGAGTATTTTGTACCCCACCGCTTGGATAACATTTCCCTCATTAAAGTATAAATCACTTGACCAAGTTGATGCATGATACATGAGCATGTTATTAATAGGGTTACACCCCAGCAAAGATCCCCGTTCCACTCCCATGGATTGACCATGTCCCTGCTAAGGTGAAACTAGACATATAGACATGTATCGTGCCCCCACACATTACATGATAATATACCCCACACAAAATCATAATCAAATCAATCAATCATCCAACATGGCATGTGCACACAGTAAGTAAAACTATACTCTACTAAGAATCCCCGTTCTGCTCCCATTGTACTAACTGTGTCCCCACTAAAGCATAAAGTACCAACATGGCACGTGTATCGTACTCCCATATTCTACACAACCATCATACATGGTCTCAATCAGATTGCTCCTAGCAGAGAGCCCCAACTCCCCACTCTCATTGTTCGTTGTGCCTTCACTAAAGTACAGCCACTCCCAACGTGATTCATGATGTCACTCGTTACATGAACCATCATACATGGGTGGCATACTAACAGAGAACCCCAGATTCCCACTCCCATGGATCACCGTGTCTCCACTAGGATACCGACACACCAATATGGTACGCATGCCCGTACTTTTATATGTCACATGCACCATCATACATGGTTATGTGCACCAATAATATCAACAACTACTCCTTGCAGAGAATCATGGATCCCGACTCCCATGGTTCACCATGTCTTTACCAAGGCAACAACAACTAACAACATACATAGTTATAGTTATATGCAAAAACATGAATAGTTATATACATTTCATTGGATGATGTGTTATAAAAGAGAAACAACAATAAACACATAGCAAACACATACTCAGACTCTAGGTGACCGAACCCCTCACTTGTAGACACTAGAGGTGTTGTTGAACCTTGAAGCTGGAAGAAGGCTCCGTCCACTACCTGCAGTGTTTTACCTAATTTAATTAAATAAGCTCATTAGGTTAGTGAAGATCTTCTAAACCAGCATAGACAAGTCTTAGAGTCCATGCATGGTCCTAGGATAAGTCAGGAACCAAAAGGATAATCTCCCTAATCATTTCTAGGCTTATAAGTCAATACAAATAGAATCGACAGATAGAACCGGTTACGCATTCCACCGATACGTGGTGCTGATTAACAATTAATCGATTCTTACGTATAATGAACCAGAAGATAGGTCAGATGATTGGTCATCCGATTGGTCATTTGCTTCATATACTGTTTATAGTAATGGAATTCCAGTGGGTCATTTGGAAGATAAGCCGGGTGATCTGTCATCTGGCAATGGCTCCGCTTAGAATTAAGCCTACCTAGAGGCACGACCAAACGGTGCCATGCACATACCCGATGTGACGCACCCGGTGGCTCATTCTTCTGGTACATGATACCGATTAAGGTGGCACCGGATGTCCCTGGTCTAACATGCTACAATATTTACCCTGATGGTAAGCTGGTCATGAGTCAACAGGTATTAGGGCCACTATTAGTCTATCCGTTCGTGCTATCGGTTCCGGCCCAGAAGATAAACATCAACCAAAGAGGGTTTCCTTCTTTGGTGAAGGTTTCTTACCATGGTTTCCTCCACTGTAAATGGTGGAAAATTACTACCAACCATTATTGAGGACAATAGGAGCCATTTAGGCTCATTTAACATCCCATCAATGGAGAGGGTGAAAACCTAAGCCTTTAGGTCAAGTTCGGTCTCCATTCATGGAGGCCATCAATGGTGGAGTTCCACCATGGTCTCTAGCATACATCCCTATAGAAATGGAAGAAGGAGAAGGGATGAAAACCTACCTCCAGAAAGATTGGTTCTTGAGCTTGAGTTCCAAGCTTAAGCTCTAAGCCTCTTTCTCCCAAGCACTCTCACTCTCCCACGGTTCAGCAAGAGGGATAAAGGAGAGTGAGTCCTCCTTTTATAGGACTCATGGAGAGAGAGAGTGTGTCTTATTCTCTCTCGACCTGTAGAAGTCAAGCGGAAAAATGTCCCTCTGGTACATGCCCCCGGTTGAACTTAAAGCTTATCTAGGCCTAGTTTCATGGGTCTAATTGGATGGTGTTGCTTCTTAGACTTCATTTATCTCTTCCCACCTGGTCTAGTACTCCTATGTGACCCAAGGGACTAACCCACATCATGTGTAGGGTCCCAAGACAGTGTGCCAAGGGTTGGCACAGTAAGACCCGATATGGAGAGATCTGAATCATGAGGATCTCAGAGTGGGTCTTATATACATGGTCTTAATAAAGACTGCATCCAGTAGAGAACCTTAACTCCTACTCCCATGGTTTGTGTGCCTTTACTAAGGTACAACCATTCCCAACGTGATTTATGAGGTCACTCATTACATGAACCACCATACATGGGTGGCATCCCAATAGAGAACCCCGGATCCCCACTCCAACGGATCACCGTGTCTCCACTAGGATACCAGCACACCAACATGGTACGCAAGCCTATATTCCAATACGTCACACTCACCATCATACATAATTATACACACAAAAACATCAACAACTACCCCCTTGCAGAGACCCTGGATCCCCACTCCCATGGTTTATTGTACCTCTACCAAGGTAACAACAACTATCAACATACTTAGTTATAGTTATATGCAAATGCATGAACAGTTATATATATTTCATTGGATGACATGTTATAAAATAAAAACAACAATAAATACATAACAAGCACTTGCTCAAACACTACGTGACCCGACCCCTCACCTACAGACACCAATGGTGCTGCTGAACCTTGAAGTTGACAGAAGGCTCTTTCCACTGCCCGTGGTGTTTTATCTAATTTAATTAAATAATCTTCATTAGATTTGTGAACATCTTTTAAATCAGCATAGATAAGTCCTAGAGTCCATACACAGGTCCCAAGATAAGCCGAGAACCGAAAGGATAGTCTTCTTAATCATTTTTAGGTTTACAAGTCAATACAGACTGAACCAATAGATAGAACCAGTTGGGTGTTCCACCGGTACGTGATGTCAGTTAACACTTAGTCATTTCTTATGTATACTGAACCGGAAGACAGATCAGATGATTGATCATCTGCTTCACATATTGTTTACATTAGTAAGGATTCCAGTAGGTCATTCAGAAGCTAGGCCGGATGATCAATCATCTGGCAATGGCTCCACTTGTAATTAAGCCTACGCGGAGACAAGGCCAAATGATGCCATGCACATAACCGGTGTGACGTACTCGATGGTTCGTTCTTTCGATCACGTGATAACGGTTAAGGTGACACTGGATATTACGTAGTCTAATGGCTTAAAGTATTTGTCCTGGTGGTAGACTGGTTGTCAGTCAATTGGTATTAAAGCCAGTACCAGTCTACCGGTTCGTGCCTCTAATTCTGGCCCAGATGCCAAACACAAACCAGAGAAAGTTTCCTTCTTGGGGGAAGGTTTTCCACCATGATTTTCTTCACTCTAAATGGTGGGAAAACATAAACCTACCATTATTGAGTACAATGGAAGTCATTTAGACTCTATTATCATCTCTATTCATGGAGAGGGCACGAATCTAGGTTTCTAAACCTAGACTTCGGTCTCCATTGATGGAGGCCATTAATCTTAGAGTCCCACCATGGTCTTTAGCATACATTCCCCTCAAGGTGAAAGAAGATGGAAGGATGAGAACCCACCTCAACAAAGATCGGTTCTTGAGATTGAGTTTTCAAGCTTGAGCTCCAAGCTTCACATTCCAAGGTCTCTTTTCCAAGAACTCCCACTCTCTCATGGTTCAGCAAGAGAGATAAAATTAGAGTGAGCCGTCCTTTTATAGGACTCATGAAGAGAGAGAGTGTGTCTTACTCTTGGTCAACTGGTAGAAGTCTAACAGAAGAACGTTCATCCGGTCATGCCGGTTGGACTTAAAGCACATCTGGGCCTAGTTTCATTGGTCCCATAGCTTCAAAATACCTCCTCCCACATGATCTAGTACTCCTAGACGACTTAAGGGGCTGGCCGATATCATATGGACAAGACTGGGTGCCAAGGATTGGCACAGTAAGACCCGATACGGAGAGATCCGAATTATGAGGATTTTAGAGTGGGTCTTACAATCACTCCTATTCCCTTGCTGTCCAATTGCCTGTGGTGCTAGTACTAGGGTCAGAAGGGTTCTCAGATCCTTAAGAAATTTTCATTGATTCTTTTGGCAGCTCTTTGCTGCTCTTGACTCACTGTAAGAGCCACATTTTGTATGATAGCAGGGAGGTTTTTAGGGGTTACTTTAGGTGGTGGAGGAACAGTTCCTAGCTGGGAGGATCCTCCTACATGGGTAGTGGGTGGTTGGGTCTCATCCAGACTAGGTGTATCAGTCAACCCATTACAACCTATACAATTCTTGTAGAACAGGCATTCACATGGTTAGTAACATGTTAAGTGACGTAACTAGAATAGGTATAAGAGGACACCAAACAAAATCAAGAAATAGTAAATCCTAGGAATGTGTGTATGTCATCTATTAATTGTCTAGTCTACACTTTCGGACTCGACTCGTTCCTACTGGTAGTACGTCTGGTAGGTTTATTGAACTCTTCTGGTGTTTATAGGTCAATGGGTCGGTTGCTAATGACCATCGTTCGCCCTTCCGTCCGGCTACTTCTAGAATGTCAATTTTACTACGCTGGTCGTCACACCGGACTATACCTCAAGTTGGGATTCGCGACCGGCTGGGGAATCTTTCTTCAAATATAACCTAAAATGTGATTTCTTCTCTCATTTTTTACTACCATTTCCACTTTAAGTAATAGAGAGCTTCATCTTCACCTCTGGAAACCTTGGTTTCGCATCTAGGAATATCATCCATCAACTAACCTTCTTCCTACCAACATCATTATGAATCCCAGGTATGATCTTCCTCCTTCTATCGTTAAAACCAAGTTCTAGGGTTTGGAAAAAAACAATATAATGATATCTTTTAAGCTTTCCCTTGGAATATTGTTTACTCAAGCTTGGTCAGCCTTGTCTGCTATCCTTGTAGGCCATCCTGTCCAAGGAAAACTACCATTAGTCGACCACTATGAAATGCTCTACCGGCTTTTAATACATTGCGGTTCATTTCCTTAAAATCTCAGCAAGCATTCCCAAAATTTGAATACAAATTCGTCGAATCTGGGCGTATTGTTCAACGAGTTAGAACGGTTTGACGTCAGGGCTACCTTTGAAGCTATGGGATGGTCTCCCATGTTAGAGATTGACGTAACCACGAGGCTTGACCTGATACGACTTTTCTACAATAACTTGCATGTGACAAGTGAAATGGATGACATCAATGATGTTGCAAACCTTCACATAGCCAGTCGAGTATCGGGTCGAGATGTTTCTTTTGATACTAGACAACTGGCCGGTATGTTAGGTATATCCATGGGTGGAGATGTAGCATTTTGGGGTCCTAAAGATGAGGACTCCCTGTCTAAGATCATGCAGGTAGAGATCACCAACCAGATCCTCACACCGTGTAAGCATCATAAGACTGTCAATTATTGTCCCTTACCCCAAGTATATTGTAGAACCGTACAATTCAACATCCTACCGCAGGGTGGTCACTACAATGAATTATCTTCTTCTGGTCAATTCCTGATCTATCGGCACGTAACCAGGACACCAGTTTATCTTCCTTACATTCTCATATGGAACTTGATCCTGGCTTCAAAGGGTACTAGATCTTTAAACCTTCTGTATAGTAAGCTACTTACTCACCTCCTGTCACTTTTAGGGGTTGACATCCAAAATCATCCCATATATGAGGAAACAGTCTCCTCTCACTTTGGTTGGTACACCATTTCCAAAATGCATCTTGCTGATGTAGTTTTGTTTGATGATGAGTTAGAGTTCCGTCCTCATCTTGGAACACTATCAAATGAAGAGTCAGAAGACGAAGAAGACGATGATGTATAATTGGGTGCAGAGGATGAGGGTAGAGACTAAGCAGGTCCTTCACAACCTCCCCCAGACATGAATATACTTTTGACTGAGTTGCATGGTATTCGAGATCACCATAGGCAAGTTGCACACTTTATGGAGAATAACTTTAGGCGAGTGTAACATGCCTAAACTTTATTTTCTTCCTAGCTCAGCATCATACAGACGGTTATGGCAAGGGTGGGTATAATGTCTGAAGATGACCTCAGGAACGCAGCCATGGCATCACTGGTGAAGACTTACCAGCGAGCTCGTGAACCCACGCCATCATATTCAGAGTGTTCTCGTTAGTTTCCTCCTTCCTATGTTGTTATTGTAAAATTAAGTCTTATTTTCCTATGCGAGTTGTAGTGCTTAATCTCTAGGCTTTCCCTAGTATCTTATGCTCTTTCTTGTTGTTATCATACTGCACACAAGTTTGGTTCTATATTTACGAATTATACTCTTTAAGTTTTTATTATCCTATTGCTCAAGTTATTGTAGGCTATTGTAGTATTGGCCCAGTTGGCATAGTGTAACAGAGCTATTCGCTCTGATACTAAACCTGTCACACCCCCCAAAAAATACCGATCTAAAAATTTTTCTTTTGGGATACGACTGGATCAATACCTTAATTTGGAAGTGATCCCACTAGGACCTCATAAGCGATGCACACACATACCAACCACTACCAGCACAATGCCACAATCATAATTCAGAGTAATATATAGCGGAAAATACTAAATAACCATGAGCACACTAATGATAAATAAAAGTAGTTATATCAATGTGCTACATCCTTTAAATGATGTTCATCAGCTAACTCCATATACCAAAACCTTAAAGTAGCATTGCCCTATAAATCATGGACTAACCAAATATAATAAAATAATCTAAGGGAAAAATAATAAAAGAAAACTATTAAATATTTTGGAAACTCCATCAAGGATCTATCCATCGAAGACACATGCGTCACACTCGAAGTCTACATCATGCGCTACATCCTCATACGACATTCCGCCTAGCATATCCAACTGAGAGATCACGGGGGCAATCAGATAATCTACAACCATGTTACCTGCAACATCATATAAAAAGAATGGGGTATATGAGGGTCAGCTCTCTAACATGAGCTCAGTGAGAAATAAGCAGGCAAGCAATAATTATCCATGATTAGTTTTACTACACACAACAATGCAATAGCCAGGTATCATGTATGTCATGCATTATGGTAAGGCCTAGCCACACCTCCCAGAGGCTGACTACAACTTTTATGCACGAGAGAGTTGGGTACTCACCAGCTTACACCAATAGCCCTAGTGTCCCCATACGACGTCCCAATCAGAAAGGTGATTAGGTAGCAAGTCCTACTAGTGACGCTTCAACAAACACTGCTGACCATTTTCCCTCATCACTCCACTCTACTAGTACCTAACCTCCTATTGGCCAGAGTTACATACAGGGATAGTGTCACTAACCAAAACCCTATATGTCATCTGATGTATCCTTTTCACCAAACCTGGTAGGAATCCTAGGCTACCCATTTTGCTCCCCCAAGATGCAGTGATCTTGCTAAGGGTGAGTGACATACTCATCAATAATCATATAGCAAGTCGGATCCAGTGGTCCTTGACCAATTCACTACTTCATACTAGTTTTCAGTCACATACATTCACACAACATTCATAGTATAAATGCAAATGCATGCACAAGGTAGTTATTGGATCACATGTTATCACAACAAGCATGTGGCACAATAGTCATGTACTAGAAACACTTCAAAATTAGTCAGGGCATCTGTTCCTCACCTGATATGACTTGATTAAGATTATCCCCGTTAGCAAAATCTGTATTCATGAGGTGTTCTATGCTTATACAAGGTAAATGGTTATTAATTTGAAGTCCTACATGATTCACTTTTGATTTATACAAGTCTGGGGCTTGTTGATCGTTGAATTAGTCGCTACCTTTGTGATCAGCATATGGTCCCACAGAAAATCTAGACCTTCTGCCATTAATCGATCGATATACTGGTCGGCACAGAGTATCGATTGTGACATCTTCTGGATATATCCAAAGACCTTTCTCGGATTGGTCGATTGCTCTGCCGGTCCCTACAATGTATAGTCTGGTGTATCGACTGCCCCCTCCAGATGGTTACTTTTCTATTTAGTACTTTGGGATTTCTTCTTATGATTCAGTTCATTCCTTGCTAGCATAATGTAGTCCGGTGGTGGGATGTCTCTTAGGTCTAGGTGCTATCCTAGCAAGCATAAAATCGATGGTTTAACTAGGCCATTCATTAGAAAGAGTTGTTCTCCCTTCTAACAACCTATATTAATTCTAGTATTGAAAAGGATGAGAGTTTGTCACATCAGATTTACATCTTCCCTTGGTACATCAAGTTTTGCATTAGAATTTATAGGAGTTAAGGGTTTTACTGACAGTGGCTTGATCAATGCTGATTGGCGGTGTACGTTGTCGGCAATTCTCCCAATACAAGTGCTGCAAAGCTTCACCTTCTTCTTCTCCCTCCTCCCTTTCTCATAAGAATGCGTCAGAAATTTCTGAGATTGATACATACTTAGAGGAGGGCGAAAGGTAGAGTTTTTATTCTTTTAAGGTTTCCTTGTTAGGGTAGAACTCTCAGTTTGAATGGGAACTCCTAAAAGGCTGCCAAGTGCAAGAGTTTGAACTTAGGGAGGGACTCCTTCCCTTCTACAACTCTAAAGAGATTAAGATGGGTGTGGGTTCCTTTTAGATTCATATACTGGTCCTAGGATTATTCTAAATAGTCTCCTAAGATGAATTCAATTGTTAGTTCTGAGAACAGGTCTATTTTTTGCCTGGTCGGTCCTTGGACTATAGGGATTCTAGATTGCCTGGTAGTGACCGGTTCCCCTTTAAAGCTACAAACAATATATTAGGAAAAATATAAGGGTTTTAAAGGGTACCTATCGCGTTAGTCTTCAGTTGGGCATCATATCAGGTTCGGCTAGGGTGGAAAACTCTGGCATGAAAAAAAATCTGAGTTAGGCCTTGTTTTCTGGGTGTAGGTTTTACATATCCTATCTCTCGCACAACCCAGTCGCCCACACCCATCATCTGCACATTGATGGAAACATATGTTCTATTGAATATCAGGACCATTGACCCAGGGACCAAATCTAATGACCCTAGGAAATTAAAGGTTAATGAGGATATTTAGACTTAATTAAAGCATAACCAAATGATTCAAGTATTAATTAAGTGCAAACCATGTAATAGGTAAACTGACATGTGAAACAAAAGAAACCACTCTGACTGCCTCGAAGTAGTATTGGTGCTTACCATTAGAGGTGAGGGGATTAGCTTAGTTTATTCTACTATTTTTCATATGTATGCATTGCTTGTAGTTGTACTCTTGTTTGATAACATGTCATCCAATATCTATTATATCTGTCATGCATTTGCATTTATATTTATATCTTTGTTGGAGGCATGATGGTGTATTGTTTGACATATGCTCGTATCCTAGTGGATCTAAACGTCTGGAATGGGACGGATGTCTTGGTCCGTAAGTTGGGATATTGACTTCTGCATTAGTAATTGAACTTGGTTAGGATTGTAAAATTTCGAGGCATGTAACCCTTGCCAATAGGTGCTTAGGTATTGGCATAGGCTTATATATACAAAAGTTTTGACTATGGGACGGTAGCATTCCTTTTATGTGCTCTTTGCTTAAGATATAGGGATGAGTCTGATTCTAAGTGCTTTTTAAGATTGACTGGGCATGTTACCCAATGAAGGGTGGTTTCCTCAAGGATTAGGCACGTACCCAATGAAGTATAGTTGAGGCTTAGTGTCACACCCCAATTCTGGACTAACCAGAGTATGTGATGAACCGTCAATAAACCAACGGTTCAACCAGGATCTCGCATAGGTCGTACTCATCATATCAAACTACACACATTCCATGGTAACAATCAGATATAATAAACAAGTAAGCGAAAGTCTTTATAAATAATGAACTGAGTATCTAACAATAAAAAAATAAATATTTAATCCAATTATCTCTAAATAACTCAAGACATAAAATAAAATAATCAATTACATGTTCGATAATAAAATAGCTAAACTAATCAAAGACATACTGGTTGCACTCGCATGACAGATCATACGTATCTTCCACAGCTTCTACATCCATAGCCACCATGTGTCCATACGATGGTGCATTCACGAAATCTTCTATAGTAGGTCCTGCATCATCAACTAAAAATATTCGACGTCGAAAGGATGAGCACACATCACTGCTCAGTGAGCAAATAAAACAATGCGTAAACATATGCATGCATTCAATTCAATATATTTGGTCTGGTTTTTAAGTTTGCAATGTGCAATAGAAAGGTTTGGCAGCCACCGCACCTCTATACATGAGTGTATGAATCCGCCCAATGGATCAAACACCATTGTCATCCCACATGCACCCATCATGGAATAGAGATAGAGCTAAAATATCTAGATCACACATCGCCAACACTTCCCTTGATGCCTTACCCATACCAAAGGATCAAGGTGCCGGTTTCGAGACCTCTTTCGATCAGGCTCGAAACTGGCACAACTCAGCGAAACCATCGAAACCAGGCCGAAACCTAGTATTTTCTACCAGCTTTATTGACTCCATGGTTTCGAGGCTTAAAAATGTTTTTTTTTTGGTCTGATTTTTTTTGTGTACCCTATTTAAACCATTTTACACCTATTTCTAATGTTAGTTTGCAAAAAAGACATAAAAAAATAGCTACATGTGATGTGGACCAATGTTTAGTAGTGTACGCTGAAATATTACACAAATGTCACAATGTAGTAATGTACTAAGCTACTAACTACTAAGCCACTAATTAATAACATTCATTAAAAATTAATACATTGATGATTGAACTTAGAAATTAGAAATCTCACCAGTTAGTTCCATGTGGAGCTTCATGGTACATTTAAACCATGTACAACATACCACTGATGGTGGCGATAACGCTCCTCAGATTGCAGCACGTATGTATCCCAGGACATGTTATCACTCTAATTGTTCTGATAGTCTTCAACAGCCTACTAGTAGATAAAGTCATCAACATAATATAAGTACCCTTGTCGAGGGTAAGGCTGATCGAGTGTGTGTGTGGGGTGGAGCAGGAGTAGGCATGAACGTCGGAGGAGGAATATACTAAAATATGGAGTCGATGAACGATGATCCAACAGTGCCACTGCCAATATTTGAGGCTAAGTCATCTCTAAATTGATTGCTGGGGTAGGAACTAGAATAACCCCCATACCTACTACCTCCAACCCCACTAGCCCCAGTAGTAGACCATCCAAATCCACCATGTGCCGTCGAACCGATACTCTCGCCACCACTCTCTTCAGGAATTACTGGGCTCGAGGTCCGTGTGATCATGAATTCTGGTGCACACCAATGCCCAGTCCCTCCAGTCTGAGAACTCTCCCCTAAATGCTTCCCTTTCATGCTGCCAAACATGGTCGATATATCCATGGGATCTGTTTCATCCATCTCCTCCTATGGCATGAACCGCTAGGGTGATCCTCTAGTGTACCCTGTACTATTACCACTAGGTCAGGCTCCGTGGTCAGTATCCTGTGTACCATGATCATACTGAGACTCCCCTATGAATCTCAAGGGAGGTGGCAATGGATCTAGCTGCAGTGGTTGGTCATACTGATCGGGCTCATTGCGTAAGGCAGCATATCTGTCATCACCACTGCCATCATCATCATTATCCCTAGTACAACTAGGTTCACTAGTACCAGTACCACCCTGGGTGGTAGAAGATGACTGTGTTTCTCTAGAAGAAACTAGCCAATCACTCTCAGTCCCATCACTATCACAGTCTGAAATAGACGTCTTGCATGTGCGTGGACTCTACCCTCAGTAGCCATAAACTCTCCCACATCAGCCTCCAAGGCTCCAACAATAAGACGACTTGGTCGACCACCAGCCTCATCTAATTGAGGCTCTCCACGATCTGTAACACACTAGTTCAAAGGATCAACTTTCTCTCCTTCCAACTCAAAGATCTCACTCAGCTCAATGGGGGTTTTAGCATCTTTGTCCCTGCTAAACCGTATGTGCTCTTCTTTCAGTCTCAAATTATAATGCACATACACCAAGTCCTCAAGCATTTTTGCACCCAACCAGTTTCGTCGCTTAGTATGTATAAGCGAAAATGTGCTCCAGTTTCGTTCACATCCTGTGGCGGAGCATGTTTGTGATAGCACCTTCACTGCTATTACACGAAGGTTGGGTGACTCCGATCCGTATAGGACCCACCATTCAGCTGCAAAATAGCATAGGAAACAAATATTAAATGATGAAAAAAAACCCACAATGGCATATTGGCATCCATAAAGTAAGTATACATACCAGGGGGTGTTGATTGTTGACCAGATTCAGTCGTCGCCCTACCAAAACTCCTAGTGGCATTTCTAAAGCTTTTGAGCTGAACCAATTTTGATGGGTAATAGTCTTAGTAAAAATAAAATTTTTATAAATTATGTTGACAACAAAGTAAGTAAAAGTCTTACTTCTTGCAAAACAATAGACTGTGCTATTGCGTTTGGCTCAAGCTTGGCAACCACTTCTTGTACTGCATCTATCAATTCTTGACACATTCCCAAGTTGTCTTTGTATTGATACTTAAGATTCAGATAATATGCTAAAAATTGATAAATATTATAATTACGTCAATGCAAGCTGATGTAATTTTAATTAGTTGAGAAACTGAAGTACATCAAGTAAAAACTCACCAGCCTTATGTAGTGGGTGCTTGAGCTGTCGCTCCCAACGATCTTTGATGATGGCAATATATTTTGAGTTCCCGCATCTGTAAGCTTCTTCTACTTGCACCTTCATCATATCTATGGCAGCCCATAAGTATGGAAAGGTGGCCTTCCTTTGTCCATCAACCATTCTCAGCACTTTCACAATGTGATCTAATATCGCCACAACTTTTTTGACATCATCCCAGAATTTATCGCTGGATATGGTTGCTTGTGCTATTCTACCAGCTCGAGAACTAAACTGAGGCCACTCAAACCACTCCTCTGAAGCAAACATTGATCTCAAGCTAGACTTCTTCATGTCAAAACTCTTGAGGGCAATGTAGTTTATTGCAAAACGCCTTAACCCTGGCCTCACCAAGTCTCCACCACACTTGGTTCTCATCATCTCTAAGGCATATCCATGGTTATAAATGAAAGTGGTTACTTGCCTTGCATTTTCTATAGTCTCTTTTACCAGTTTTATTTCCCCCATGTCCTTCAGCATCAAATCAATACAGTGGGCTGCACATGGTATCCAAAAAAATCGGTGTTTTTTATTATTCATCAACCTTTCCCCTGCTTTTTTGAAGTTACTACCATTATTAGTGACCACTTGTACTACATGATTTATCCCCACTTCTTTCACCACTTTCTTCAAGAGACCATAAATGTACTTGGAATCCTTAATATGATTGGATGCATCAATAGACTTCAGAAACACTGTTCTACCATCACAATTCACCAAAAATTTGATGAGAGATTTTTTGGTGGGTCCGGTCCACCCATCACACATCATAGTCACCCCATATCTTTCCCCTTGTGTCTTCAAAGAATCTACATATTGTTTCATTTTTTTTATGTCTGAGTAGGTAGGTGTTGTACAACTCCTAAGCTGTAGGCCCTTTAACTCCTGGACCTGCCCTACCTATTTCATCCAACATATTCTAATAGTGAGGTCCTGTTGTAGCATTTGCTGCAATGCCATGGTACATCATCCACTTGGAGATTTTGTCTCCTACTCTCATCTTGACATCAGTCCAAAAATGGGGCAACTTTTTTTGTTTACTATTCTGTCTGACAAATAGATCAGGATCCGCCCTCAGGACCTCGAGATCTGGGTCACGAAAAGGTGGTGGTGCCTGTGCAGTAGCTGGAGTCCTAACACTCTGAGTCCTCCTAAAAGGTATCTCAGGGGCACCCCTACTTCTCAGCCTCGGCCTCCTCCCCTCATCTTCTGTTGCTGCCTCTTTAGATGACCCAGCTCCTCTAGTCCTCTCAAACTGTCTTTGTCGATCTATCTCTCTTTGCTTTATACTTGCTATCTTTGCTCTCTTCAACTGTTTCACCTCTGCCTCTGTCATTTCTTGGTCTACCCCATCAATGTCAAGGCTAATGTCATCTTCATTAACCCCTAGATTGCCCTCCAGACAAGCCTCCTCAAACTCCTGTTTATCTGCCTTCTTTTTATTTCTTCTATCAATATCACTCTTCATTAAACTTGCCATAGCATTCTTCACTTTACTTGGTACGTTGGGGCAACCCATAACATCCTTTTTACCACCAGCAATATGCCACTTCAATCTAGTGGCACCACCTCCTTTTATCTTCTTGCCACAATAATTACATTGTGACTGTTTCTTATTGGTAGTCAGTGGTATCCCATGCCTCCATGCAATGTCACCACTTGCAGTTGGTGCATCAACCATTTCAAACACTTATACTGTTGAAACAAAAAGGCAACAATTACTACAATTGAAACAAACTATATTTTCATTTCTAACAACACTTTATTACATAAATAATATCTTATAACTAAATAATACACCTTAAAGTAAAAAAACAGCATAGGTTTATCATTTTTTCATTGCATTATTACATAAAACAGCAACATATTATAATTTCTAACACATTTATAATTTTTCCATAAGTTAAAAATATTTTATTAATTTTTCAGTAATTAAAATGCCCTTAAATCACCATAAAGAATTAGTTCACATTACTTTTATTACATAAAACAGCAACCCACCATAAAATAGCAATACTTTTAAAAATAATCTTATTTATCAAGATTTTCAAAGTGAAAATAGAAATAGTTTATCATTTATTTATGTTTATTTTCAATTTAATTAATTATTTTATCAATATCCAAAAATTAAAATAATTAAATAACAATAGAAAAATAATTCTACTCCATAAAAAATGTAAATCACCCTATTTTGTTTAACATATAATTAATTCAATGCTATACAACATGTGTAAGACGTAATTTTTTCAAAAAATAGTTGTAGGAAAATCTTTTTTTTTTCAAACGGAAAATCTAATAAATAAATTATTTGTCAAAAAAAAAAAAACTACTTCCATGGATTCATAGATCGGGTGTTAGAATCAAACATATAAAAAATTGGAAGCCATCCATGATGTTTGCATACCATTTCATTCAAAAATACAAAAAATAGAGAGAATGAGTTACCTTGAAGAGAGAGAAAGGAGTTGAGAGATGAAGAACCTTGAATAATCTTGACTAATGTTGAGATCCCTTGAAGAAATTAAGTTTTAGGGAAAAAATGGAGAAAAATGAGGTTGGAGAGCAAAGAGGGGAGAAAATTAGAGAAAGGAGTCAAAACCTACTGATTTTGAGTAGGTTTCGACTCTAAAAAGGGGATGGGGGTTTATGTTATGGGTTTCGACCGAAACATGATCGAACCCAGTGGTTTCGAACCGAAACCATGTACTGGTTAGTTTCGAGCCTGGGTTTCGTCTCGCCCAGGCTCAAAATCGAGTTGTTTCGGTCAAAACTTCAAGTTTTGACCGAAACCTCGAATAGTGCCCATACCAACACGTAAGCCCCTATTGGCGAAGGCTTACAAACTTGGCTCGCAACTAACCAATTCTAATGTCGTCCAATGTATCCAAGGCCCCCTAGTAGAGTCAAAGATCACACGGTCCGAGACCACCTCCCCTAATGCCCTACGAGGTAATAGTTCTACTAAGATAATGGCGATATGATAATATCAATGTGAAGCATGGTTTAGGGATAAAACACCCTTTCCTGCACAACACACCAACCACACTCACAAACACATGCCTATTCCTATCATCATAAATGAAACATGGTAGTAACAATAAAGTAAATATCCATAAACAGGAATAGCAATAATATTGGATGACATGTGAGATGCACATTACAAGCACACAAGCATAAAATCATTCATGGCATTGGACGAAATAAAATAAACATAGTTTGTTATTATCCAATTAATTTAGGTCTTGTTCCCTCACCTTTTAACAATACTCAATCTCCTTTCAAGCCTTGTAACTTTCTTTGAATCAATTTTGTAACGTAGAAGTTATATGAATTTAAGTTAGGATTCATGTGTAATATGTTACAGTAGTCAAAAATCGAAACAGGTCACTGATAGGTGTCTGATTGGTCATATGGTCTCATGCTGATGTCGACCTTACTTTGTACTATCGATACCCTATGGTCGCACTATATACGACCATACCTACGACCATACGTTTCCTGAATTCCTCCCGAATAGCTATGGTCGATACTCTAGTCATTCTATGGTCGACCGTAGCTACGACCATGCTAGTTTAGTGTGGTCTCTTACTTCCAATATGTATTGCTCCTCTTGGCTCATCAATGGGTCCTCCCTATTGATCATTCTAAGGCCAAAATTCTTAGTTTTACCAAGCTAATTATCCTAACCCATTCTCCATGATCCGCTTTTGAGATTTTCTTAGAAAATCCCATAGTTGAATCCTTACATTGGTTTTGGTATTACAATTTAGTTAGAAATTACTACTCTTAGTGTTCTAAGGCTATAGAGACAAGGTTCATACCTTACTTGTTGCATAGAGTCTATAGAACTCCCTCTCTCAGCCTTCTTCTTAGTCTTCTCTCCTACTCCTTCTCTTCCTTCTCTTCCTCTAGGGTTTGATAATGTTTCAAAAGAGTGAAAAAGGGTTGAGGGACGTCCTTTATATAGAGAGAAACTCTCCATATAGAGCTCTCCAACAATAGGAAAGAGATCCCCCCTCTTATTTGGAAAGTTTCCAAACTCGAAGTTTGATATTGGATCATACGGTCGGACGTACGGTCACAAAATCCATCGACCATAAGCTTGAAAACATCGATCGTACGGCTATTGGTCAGTGGTCTTTATCTATTCCCATCGTATGGTCGACCATACCTGTAGTCGACCATACACTTGGTTTTTAGTGTTTTTATGTCGATTCTCACACCTGGTCTCGTGATCCTTCTTCACATGGTCGGTCCACTTGATCCAGCAATGGTGGGAAGATATGGCATAATATTGTTAAACCGGTTAGTGGAGTGCAGGTCTTACACTTAGGATTGTGATGCCAGGATGAAGCCTATTTTGAGGAAATGCTGAGAGGTGC
This sequence comes from Protea cynaroides, assembly GCA_028583415.1. NCBI lineage: Eukaryota > Viridiplantae > Streptophyta > Magnoliopsida > Proteales > Proteaceae > Protea > Protea cynaroides. The sequence goes on from CM053272.1 coordinate 67,480,007, forward strand.
CTTGGGTAGCCTTGGTGACTTATCTTCATTCTTTGGGTATTGGTTTATATACTGTTGGACCAAGTATTGATCAATTACCTCACCCGTGCTTGAGAGTTCATTTCTATGCTTAACATATCTTGATACAGTGCATGCATGTTTTTCCACAGGCCAAACTACTAATAACTATTCATGTATTTGATCGCTTGTATGAGCTGATTTTCTCACTGAGTGTGTGATTTTCTCACCCCTCATACGTACATATTTTTAAATTGTCTTGCAGGTGATTCTGTTACTACTGATTGTGTTGATGTATCTAGTGAAGATGAAGGTCCAAAAGATGAAGTTCATGGATCTACATGTGAGTGCGATGATTGTCTCTATGGTTGAGAGACAGAGATTTGTCTTAGTCTAGGCTAGCTTTACTCTTCTGGTTTAGATTGACCCGTATTGTCTAGGCATAGTTGCTTATGTGTTAGGATTTATTTACTTTTAGTTATTGCTCAGATAAACTTTTATTATGTAATTATCACAACTAGTTCTCAACTTAGTATTAATATATATGACTTCCGCAATTTAGTTAAATACTCTAATTTCCAATCATATTTGTGAATGTAAATGGTGATTGGTTTATGAGGAGCACAACAAACTTGGATCTTGGGTATGGACTACTTGCTACTGCAGGGAATCCAGTCGCACCTAAGAGATTCTGATTTTGGGGAGTGATAGAAACAGAAAAAACTGTAGATTTTCTTCTTGTCTTCTTGAATTTAAAGAACAAAGGGTTCTCTTTCTAAAATCTTAATTTTATTAATGTTTGCCAATTTGATTCAAATTAAAATTAACCAATTCTGAAGTTGGTGAAGCTAAGTGTGGAGAAAATCAAAGATGCTATTTTGATTACCAGTAGGAAAATGGGTTGTTTCCATTTTTTAATGGTTGTGAGTTTATTGGAGGAGCTGTATTTTTAGCAAACAGTTGATAACCTTATCAAGTTGTAGGGTTTTTTTTTTATATATATATTTTTTTTTAAAGATTCACGAGTGGAGAAAACCAGCTCTACAAGTTATACTTCACCTTGTAGCTGTGTGAATATTTGTAAATTGAACTTTTTCTATTGAAAATAAGTCCTATATGATGAAATGCGCCTTTTGATTTGGTCATTGTTTATTTGGAGAATGAGATTATAACTCAATGGGACACTATTTGTGATTGCTATAAAAGATACATCTAGGTCAAACGATCTTAGACTAGTCTCAAACCTTTTCATAATAAATTTTATTCTTTGTCCTAGGAAGAGAAAAAAAAATAGATATCAAAACATTCTTTGGGACAGTCATACTTGGATGAACACATCAGTGTATGAGTTTAAATACAGTATCAAACAACTGAAGACTCATACATATACCCTTTACTTGCATTAACCATATAAAACTTTCATGCAAATAAATATCATTTTCCAAGAGTTAACCAACTACACATTCTCCTTTGGGATAAATATGCAGTGGTCTTCTCAGTTTCTGTGCAATAACTGCCAAAGAATAATGACTCTCGAAAATCCCACCACCTTTGGGTTAATGAGACTTCCTAAAGTCAAAACCCTTTCATACAAATAAATGTCCTTTTCCAAGAGTTAACCAACTACACATTCTCCTTTGGGATAAACATGCAGTGGTCTTCTCAATTTCTGTGCAATAACTATGAAAGAATAATGACTCTCGAAAATCCCACCACCTTTGGGTTAATGAGATTCCCTAAAGTCAAAACCCTTTCAATTCATGTGCATGAACATACCTTTAACTTTGATAATGCCACCTTTGGGTTAACACTAACTTTCTTAGCTGCTTTTCACACCATAAAGAATAGTGTATTCAAATATATCCTTTTATTGTATATGTAAATGTACAAATTTGGGATTTGAGGACTACCATGATGGAACTGAGTGTACCACTTTGGCGGATTCCACCCAATCTTCACATGACACCCACAAACCTTAATTTGATTAAAACTTGACAATACCACCTTTGGGTGTACAACGCCTTTACACAAGCATTTACAAATACATGAATTTTGAATTTGAAGACATCATGATGAAACTAGATGTACCACTTTGGTGGGTTCTACCCAATTCCACAATGATATCCCAAAAAACTACTTTGCAGCACATTGTGGGTCAATAAATAAAATTTCATGCATACATAACCTTCTACATGCATCTGGTACAAAAATAACTGATAAATAAGCAGAAAACTGCAAACCGGATTAATTTGGGGCACCTTTTAATCAAAAATAAATTTTCCAAATCACTAAACTGTATCAAACTATGTATCAAACTGTAGAGCATCAAAATATAAAACCAACGCAAAAAATCGCGTCAAAATCCTACGCTCCTAGCTCTCACAATCGCCGTTCAAAGTTGGCTTAAACATGCTTGAATCCTGAACCGGCTAGGACCGGTTCATCCGGTTCGGATCAGTCTGTCCGGGTTCGGCTATGGGCGGACTGAACCCACAAAACAGAACCTTTTTTTTTTTAATGGTTTGGTCCAGGCCAAACCAAAACGGTCTGGACCTAAACCAAACCGTAAATCGACGGTCCAGCCACCGGTCCAACCAATCCACAATCCGGGTCCCCGGGTCAAATTCTCGGGTCAATGGGGCGGGTTACTGGGTCATAATTTCGGGTCAATGGGTCGGTTTTCGGGTTGACATTCCGGGTCACTGGGTTTGGTTACCGGGTCAAGCTCCTGGGTCGGCGGGTCGGGTTACTTATTTGGCCTGGCTGGGTTTACCCCCCTTGTCCGGGATTGGGCCCTTGGCCAGCCCCGCCCGACTAGTCCGGGCACGGCAAGCGGCTGGGGGTAGACTCGGCCCGAGTCAACCCAGCCAACCCGTTAGGGTTCACGAGTTAAGCGCCGAGTCGACCCAGCGATGACTCGGCGCCGTCAGAGTTTTTTTTTTTTTTTTTTTTTTAAACTTTTCCAACCCGGCACGTGGATCTCACTCGCCTTTTCAGGCGGGGCGTGAGGCCGCGTGGGTTAGATTCCGGCGACAAACTTTATGTCGCCGGCTCCGTTTCTCCGAGTCCTACAATCCTGTATAATTTATTTTGCTTTTTAATGGTCCGAAAAAAATTTTCAAGGTCCAAACCCTAGACAAGTTCGAAGAGAATTTTGAAAGAAAAATCCCTCCCTTTTTTTGAATTCATTCAAACATAAAGTTTTAACAATGTTTTCCCATGATTCTAGATCTGTGTAGGTGGCTCTGATACCACTGTAAGCATTTTAGATAGATCCTCTTTGGGTTTTCCCATGGGATTTCCCATGAACCCTGACAAACACACTACACAGATTACTAGAATACAATGAGTATTAAAAAGAGATGATTAGAGACATACCTCTTGCTGTAGATTGATTTCCGACCGTTTTTCCTTTGGGTTTGAATGCTTGGAATGCTTGGATCAAAGTCTTCCACAGCCTGTTGGGATCCCTTGACCTTCTTTCTGCGTATGGGAACAGGAGAAGAAAATAACACCGTGGCTGTGGGGACTCTAACCATTGGTATTTATAATACCACCCCCAACCCTGGACCAGTCCCACAGTGGACCAGGTTGGTCCATCTCCAATCATACTTAAACCGGTTTACCCGTAACTAGACTCCCACTGAATCAACTAACCTTATAATTAATTAAGCCCATAAAAATATCTTACATGAGTTTATTGGAGGAGCTGTATTTTTAGCAAACAGTTGATAACCTTATCAAGTTGTAGGGTTTTTTTTTTATATATATATTTTTTTTAAAGATTCACGAGTGGAGAAAACCAGCTCTACAAGTTATACTTCACCTTGTAGCTGTGTGAATATTTGTAAATTGAACTTTTTCTATTGAAAATAAGTCCTATATGATGAAATGCGCCTTTTGATTTGGTCATTGTTTATTTGGAGAATGAGATTATAACTCAATGGGACACTATTTGTGATTGCTACTTGAGGTTTTCATAACTTACTTCTAAATTAGAAAGAGCTGATTTACCCATCAATGCATCTTCAAACACTGAGTTAATTATGATGTTTTATGCTTCAAAATAATATTTTGTATGTTCGCTAAGCATTTTCATGCATATCTTGCACAAATCCTAGCTTATATAATGTATCCTCAATATGATACTGGATACCAATCCTTAAAACCATGTAGGTGAGCTTTCTTTTACATGGCTTGGTTTTGCTAATGGTTAAAACATTGATTGAGGTTCAATCATTTCCTTGCATAACATTTCAGGAGGGCTAAAACAATATGGAAGTATGGAACAACTGCTATTATTTTATTTCCTGACTTAAAACTGCATTGTTGTTTGGCTAACTTGTGTAAAGGTGATAACATTATGGGGACCATGCCAAGTAATCTTCCCTACAACATTGGATGAAAGCAACATAAATCATGATTCTGAAGATGGTTATTTACAATAACTTTTGGTTGGTGATAAAAGAATGGAAACATGGCATCATTTTACCATCCTTTTTCAAATTTTTATGTGCTGATGAACTTCACAGGAATAGTTTTATCCTGAAAACTTTGTTTTGTGATTTTCATTTTTCCACTTTGTTCTACTGTTCAGTGTGTTTGAATTTCATATTATGTTTGCTAAATGTATATTAAAAATATGTTTTCTAGGGGTCTAGATTTCGATATGCTGGATAGCTTGGGCTTTCTAAATTTGAGTTTCCAATTCTACTTGGCACCTGTTTGATTTGTAATCTTTCTCATTGTTGTTGATTCAGGAAGAAATTGAAATTGAGGCAAAAGTGTTACGTGTTGGGAAAGCAATTGGAGTTGTCAATGTTGAGCTAAGGAAGAAAAAGACTGAGAAGATAATTATTTTCATAACATGTTCAAAGGCATCATATTTGAGCCATCATTCATTACGAACGGAAGAAATTAATTGATGAACCAATAATTTAGGTGACAATCATGAGCTAAATCTATCCATAATTTTTTGCACGGTTGGATGCGAAACGTGTTGAACACTGTTATCAGGAATAGTTCCCTCACAAACTAATATCCCTCACAGGTTATAGGGGTGAAAGTTTGGCCATGTTGGCTCGAGTCCACCCTGGCCAGCCTTGAGCACGAATAGGGCCTAGGCTTAGATACTTGACACAGAGGGAGGGTTAGGGTTGCGAATTTCTGGCCCTGAGTCAAAACTAGACTGAGCCAGCATTAAGGTTTTGAAATAAGCCCGACATAGTCCAACCCGGCCCTATCTTCTTTTTCTTGTTATTGTTTTTTCTTTCTTCTTCTTTTCCCCAGCCTAACCCAGCTCAAACATTTCGCTTTCCCTTCCTCATGGTTTGAGTTAATCAGGGTTACAACCTGAGCATGGATCAGGGTTAGATCAAAAACACCATTCATGAGTGGCACAAAATGTTTGAGGTAGTTACCAGGGAAAGAGAGGATATGCACTCAAGGGAGAGAACATGGGTTATCTATTTTGTTCTTTTTTTTTTTTTGTCACATCACGAGCATGGGTATGATAAAAGTATAGACGAATGTTAAAAAAAAAAAAACATTCATTGATTAGCACAAAGGGTTTGAGATAGTTAATGAGGAAGGAGAGGGTATGCACTCAAAGAGAACAAGGGGTTATCTGAATTTGTTTTCTGCGATCGTCACATTACTAGCATGGGGTACGATACAACTATAGACGAATATAAAAAATAAACACCATTCATCGAGCGGCATAAAGGGTTTGAGGTAGTTACTGGGGAAGGAGAGGATTTACAGTTATGGAACAGAACAATGGGTTATCTATTTTTGTTCTCTATTTACCATCACATCACGAGCATGGGGTACAATAAAATTATAGATGAATTAAAAAAAAAAAAAACACAATTTAATGAGTAGCACAAAGGGTTTGAGGTAGTTACTAGGGAAGGAGAGGATATCCAGGAACATAACAAAGGGTTATTTATTTTTGTTCTCCTTTCACGAGCAAGGGGTACGATAAATGTATAGGCGAATATAAGAAAACACCATTCATTAAGTGGCACAAAGGGTTTGAGATACGTAGTTACAAGGGAAGGAGCAAATATTCACTCAAGGAACAGAACAAGGGGTTATCTATTTTTGTTCTCTTTCTACCATCACATCACGAGCATGGGTACAATAAAAGTATAGAAGAATATATAAAATAAAATAATAAAAAAACACCATTCATTGAGTGGCACAAAGGTTTGAGGTAGTTACCGGGGAAGGAGAAGATATGCAGTCAAATAGAACAAGGGGTTATCTGTTTTTGTTTTCTTTCGACCATCACATCACGAGCATGGGGTACGATACAGGTATTGATGAATAAAAAAAACACCATTCATCGAGTGGTACAAAGGGTTTGAGGTAGTTACTGGGGAAGGAGAGGATCTACACTTAAGGAATAGAACAATGGGTAATATGTTTTTGTTCTCTTTTGACCATCAGATCATGAGCATGGGTTATAATAAAAGTATAGACGAATATTAAAAAAAAAAAATCATTTAATGAGTGGCACAAAGGTTTTGAAGTAGTTATTAGGGAAGGAGAGGATATCCACTCAAGGAACATAACAAAGGGTTATTCATTTCCGTTCTCTTTTCACAAGCTTGGAGTACAATAAATGTATAAACGAATATAAGAAAACACCATTAATCAAGTGGCACAAATGGTTTGAGGTACGTAGTTACTAGGGAAGGAGAGGATATGTACTCAGGGAACAGAACAAGGGGTTATCTATTTTTGTTCTCTTTTAACCATCACATCAGGAGCATGGAGTACGATAAAAATATAGAAGATTATAAAATAAAAATTCATCGTGTGGCACTAAGGGTTTGAGGTAGTAATTGGGGAAGGAGAAGATATGTAGTTGAACAGAACAAGGAGTTATCTGTTTTTGTTTTTTATCGACCATCACATCATGAGGATGGGGTACGATACAGGTATTGACGAACAAAAAAAATAAAAAATAAATCATTCATTGAGTGGCACAAAGGTTTTGAGGTAGTTATTGGGCAAGGAGAGGTTCTACGCTTAAGCAATAGAACAATGGGTTATTTGTTTTTATTCTCTTTTGACCATCACCTGATAAACCTTGAATGACACTGAGAGGGGGGGTGAATCAGTGTGAATAATTTTTTCCTTGAAATTTCTTTGCTGCCCAGTGATATTCACAAAATAATCTGTCCCAAACACAATCGTATGCAAATCTACCTCACACCACTCGGTGGCGGTCTACCAGATTTGCACACCCATCCTGCAATTCATTCCACGCACTTCACAAAGCTCATAAACAAGCAAACCACAACACACAAAAATTACGTGGTTCACCACCACAGTGAGTGATGGCTAATCCACGGAGTAATGCCCAATGGGCTTCGTATTTACTCAATACTCAACTTTTAGCCCTTTACACGGGACAAGGATGCTCACCCTAAATTTTCCCAGGATAAAGCGAGAGGGCGTAACGGCGCGCAAGTCGGGCATAAAGCCGGTGTCCGGCACCCACCGAACACACCACAACGGATACAATTTTTGGGGCTTATAATGATGCCCTACAATTAAATCCCACCCTAGCAAGGCATTCAATATTTTTCTTCTCTTTTTCTTTGCCTAATGCTAGCATACAATAGATTCCCATGTACCATAGGCATTCAACATCATTATCCTACTTGAACATACAATAGATTGGTTCAATAAATAATAAAAGGGATAAGAAAATCTCACAACCAATTTTTCGATAATTGACGATGTTCTTCTTCATCGGTAGTCAATAAACCCTTGCCATATGCAATCAAGCTCTTCCAGCCTTCAAGAACACTTCAATGTATCGGCATTAGCATAAGCAACAATGGAGAATGACTGTCTTCAAATCCCAAAGCAAGAAAAATCAAAAAATAAGAGGTTTTTCCTCTTTTTCTTCAAAAAACACCCTTTCCGCATTTTTCTCGCGGCCAGCAGTCCTCTGAACATTCTCAATGGAAAGAGCATTAAAAACCTAGCTCGGTGCAACTTGGATCGTCGGATTTGGCCACCGGATGGCCAAGTTATGGCATAAACAAGTTCGGCCTCCGAAAAAATTCCAAATGGAATCTTTTAATTCCATATGGTGCGCTGCGTTGCACCGTAGCCCGCGCCCACCGGCCCGGGTGTCGCGCTCCGATTGGTTGAAGAAGGAATCAAGAATTTTGGCCGTCGGATCTCATTTAAAAAGGCGGGATTTGATTCGCCGCCCCCGGATCGCATAAATAGCGTCGGATCCGGTCGGCTTTGATACCCGCCCGCCGATCCGGATCATTAGAGTCGCGGCACCGTAAAGCGCGACACACACCGGATCGCGGCTTAACTTCCATGTGATGCGGCGCATGATTATGCGCTGCGTCCGGCCAATCGGCTCTCTCGCGATGGGATCGGCGCCTCCGCCCGAGAAACACCATAGCCCGCGTTGTTTAGAATCGTCCATCTAGAATCGACATGCGTGGCTCCATCTTGACCATTAATAGGGTATTTTAACTTTTTGTGAACTACCCAAAATACCCCTAAAATTCGGAAATGGCCTCCTCGTAATCATTCTTCAAGTTTATTAAAATCGTTGCGGGGTGGATTTCAGAGAGCTTTTCTCTCTCACGGAAATCCGGTCGAACACTTGGTGTGCGTGGCACGCGGGAGAAAAAGACCAGCGCGGCAAGCGAGAGAGCTTGCGGCGGGGTGATGCATGCGGGCTGGTTGGCTTGCGGGGCGGGGCTGGCCTGCCTTGCGGGCTGGCCGGCTTCTTTGCCAAGGCAAGCTGGCTCGCCTTGCGGGCTGGCTGGCTTGTTGGCAAGGCAAGCCCCCGCCTTGCGGGGGCTGGGCTGCCTTGTGGCTGGCCTCTTTGTGCCACTTGGCTGGCCTTCTTTGTCTTTGGCTGCTCGGCTGGCTGGCTTGTCTAGGTGGCATACCACCGTGGTGGGTCCCACCTTCTCTCTCCCGGGTCCCACTTTCTCTCTCCTCTTTCTCTCTCCTCTTTCTCTCTCCTCTAATTCTTTCACCTCTTCCATGCTTCACGGTACACGTAACAAAGCCGTATTACCCGTATCACTGCCATGTCGCTGTGAAGGTCCCTGAGACACTCTCTCTCATCAAAGCTGGACCCAATTGGCCCAATTTGCCAACAATTACAATATATAGGCCAACAATCTCCCCCCTTTGGAATTGTTGGCAACTACTCGGGCAACTACTCAATCCATGACATTTCTCCCCCTTTGACAACAAGAACAAAGGGATTTCCCACATAGGAGTGTCCACCGCATCTTTCCAATCCTATGGGTGCTCCAAAACATGAACATACCACAAAAACAAATACCAACAGACTCCCCACGAGTCCTACATAAGGAGAAAAAAATAGAACATGCAAACCACTGCTCCCCCTCACTCCAAGCTTCTCAATGCTTGGGAAAGATAGTCACTCCCAATTTACGTCTCAAGTAGTCAAGCTGATCTCCGGGAAGTGGCTTTGTGAAGATATCTGCAATCCGCTCTGCTTTGTTGGAATGAACTCTAACCGAACTTCTCCTTCCAAGACCTTCTCTCGCAAGAAATGATATCGAATGGCTATGTGCCTAGTCTCGGAGTACATAACTGGATTTTTGAGATATTGATAGCACTTGTGTTGTCACGGAACATAGAAATAGGCTTGTCGACTCACTTTGCCTAAATCCTTCAACATTTGTTTCATCCACAAAACACGTGTACAAAAAGAGGTGGCTGCAATATATTACCGTCAGCCGTAGATAATGAGGCTGATTCTTGTTTCTTCTTGTGCCAAGCTACTAAATTTCTGCCCGGATAGAAAGCACCCCCACTAGTGCTCTTCCTATCATCAACACAACCTGCCCAATCTGCATCCGAGTAGGATGACAAAACTAGATCCTTGCTTTTTGCATACCAAAGACCATACTCCATTGTCCCCTTCGGATATCCGAAGATCCTCTTCACGGCTACAACATGTGTTTCCTTCGGGCCTGCTTGAAATCTAGCTACCATGCATACGGGCCGAAGAATATCCCGGTCTAGTAGTGGTCAAGTAGAGAAGACTTCCTATCATTGACCTGTACATAGTATTATCAAGCGAGGGAGAGTCATCTTCTTTACTTAGCTTACAACTTGTCATCATTGGAGTGCTTATTGGTGTGCGGGTCTTCCATTGTGAATTTCTTCAACATTTCCTTCACATATTTGGCCTGTGATAAAAAGAATCCATTCTTTAAGCGGCTGATCCGAAGACCTAAAAAATAAGATAACTCTCCAATCATAGACATCTCAAACTCATCTTGCATTCTCTCGAGCAAAGTCTTGACATAATTCATCCTTTTGGCTCGCAAAGATGATATCATCTACATATACAACCACAAGCGTCCGAATTCCATCCATAGATTTAATATCTGATTACTATCAACCAAACCTTTCTTGAAGCCCAACTTACAAAGATAAGTATCCGATCCCGGAATACCATGCTCTTGGTGCTTGCTTCAACCCATACAATGCTTTCTTCAGTTTACACACAAGTGTAGGGTCCTCACTCGGTTGAAATCCTTACGGTTGCTCTATATACACCTCTTCTTCCAAGTCACCATTCGAGAAAAGCTGACTTGACATCCATCCGATAAACCTTGAAGTTCTTGTGCCTTTGCAAAAGCAAGGAACATTCCGATAGCTTCCGGTCTAGCCACGAGGAGCAAATGTTTCTTCAAAGTCAATTCCCTCAACTCGAGCATATCCTTTGCAAACTAATCTGGCCTTGTTTCTTACAATTTTGCCATCTTCATTGAGTTTGTTCCTATAGACCCATTTAGTACCAATAACATTCTTGTCTGTAGGCCTTGGCACCAATTCCCAAGTTTTATTTTTCTTTATTTAATCCAGCTCTTCATTCATTGCCTTGAGCCAACTAGCATCTTCACATGCCTCTACAACCGATTTTGGTTCAATCCGTGATAGTAATGAAAACATTTGTTTTGGTTGTCTCACCTTTCTTGTTTGCATACCGGCGGATGGATCACCAAGAATTAATTGATCGGGATGATTCTTTTTAACTACTGCTTGAGCCACTTTTGTTACGCCTATCTGCCTCCCGAATCGACTGCTCTTCTCTTTCTTCCGTCTCGGCCGCTGTTCTCTGTTCCGGCACATTTGTAACATCCTGCTCCTTTTCGATTCAATGTCATTACGCTCCTTTGTCCAGGTCTTCAAAAATAGGAACCTCATTATTTGATTACGTAGAAGAATTCTTGTGCTCATCAACTCTCACATCTGCACTTTCAACAATCTTGCCAAGTTTTTATTGTAACATTTATATGCTTTGCTTGAGGTAGAATAGCCAAGAAAAATCCCTTCATCTGCTCGATCATCAAACTTCCCTAGACCATGACTAGTGTTCTTGATATAACACTTACTACCAAATACCTTGAAGTGCTTTGCTTGTAGCCTTCTTGCCAAACCATAATTCATAGGGTGTCTTGTCTTCATGTGGCCTCAACATACATCTATTCCGAACATATATTCTTTGTATGCCTTTGCTTCTCTCCAAATTTATTCCCCATGTCATTTTCGGTTAACATAGTTACGGCCATTTCCGAAACAGTTCTATTCTTTCTTTCTGCAACACCATTTTGTTGTGGTGTTCTAGGAGCCGAAGTCCGTCTCTTAATGCCATTCTCGAACAATAATCCGCAAAGTCAATCCAGGTGTACTCTCCTCCCCTGTCGGATCTCGGACACTTGATTTTCTTCCTTGTCTCATTTTCAACTTGAGTCTTGAAGATCTTGAATCTTGCCAAAGCTTCGACTTATGTTTTAGAAACATTACCCAAGTCATTACGGAGTAGTCATCTATAAAAGAATGAAGTACCTTTCTCCTGCAATGCTTTGTGTTCTCACTGGCCCACATAAATCCGTATGAATTATCTCCAATGGTTGAGTAGTGTGATATTCCTTAGGCTTGAATGATGTTCTAGTCCGCTTCCCCCTTCGACAAGATGCACAAATATCATTGGAAGGCTTTTTCAATGAAGGAATATCTCTCACGGACATTTTTGTTAGATATCTTGGACAGATTTTCAAAACCAATATGTCCCAATCTTCTATGCCATAGCCATGTTTCCTCTTCTTGACTCATCATACAATTCTCTTCAAACTCTTGAGACCAGTATAAAGATTTCTGAAGTTCTCTTTCCGGTTGCCATCAATTTGCCATTGTCGGTTCTTGAATCTCACATCCTTGATCACGAAAATTAATCCGTGGCCCTTATCACAAAGTCGACTAACACTCAATAGATTATGTTTCAAGCCCGAAACATAGAGAACCTCATGAGATTTTAACTTCCCATTGTTGAGACTAATGCTTCCTTTCCCAACAATCTTTGCACCAATATCATTACCAAACTTGAGTGAGCCTCCTTCATCTTTGTTGAAATTTACGAAGCCTCTTACTATCTCTGTCATATGGCTTGAACATCCCCCGTCAAGAATCCGGGTGTAGAACTATTTTGAGCCTTGAGAGCCGTCTGTACAACCAAAGAGCTATTTTTCGAACCCGGATCCTCTTATTTGATTTAGATATTTCATCTTGCTTCGTCTTGGGATCTTGCTTCTAATTACGTCATCTTGTCTCTGTGAAGGTGGCATAGGGGAAAGATGGTTCTGCAGTTCCTTGCTATATGCCCAAAATTATTCTGATTATAGCATTCAACAAAATTTTCTTCAAGAGGGCAAGCCCGATTTACGCTTTCAAATCGACTTGACTCATATTGAACTTGCAAGTAGCTATTCCGTGACCATAGGTATTGCATTTATAACGGTAACCATGAAAATAGGATCTTGACCTAGAAGGAGTTTCCATGTATCTCATCTGTCTACGTGGTGCCCTTGGGATAGTTTTCTCTCGTAGAAATTATCATACTCCATTCTCTTTCCTTGCCATGTATTTTGTCTTGGCCTTGTATAGTTAGTCTTGGGAAGAGAAATTTTGTTTCCACTTTGGCAATGAACTATTGGGTCCTTACCCTTTTCAATTTCCTTCACAAAAGATATGGGCTCTTTTCCCTTTGAACTTACGAGTTTTTGATGTCCGTCCTTTTTCAAAACCAAGGCCAAACTTAATGTGGGAAGGTCTTTGAGCATTGATGATCTGTCAAGCTTGTTACTGCTGGGATGCACTGAAGCAGACTTATTTACCTCTTCATGTTGAGATAATTTTTGTTGTCTCTCAACCTCTTCTTTTTCATACTCAGCCACTTTTGTCTTTAGAAGAGTAAAATCATTTTCAAGTTCTTCAAATCGTTCAACCATAAGAAGTTGTTCTTCAAGTTGAACTTTCGGACTTGCATTCTCATTCAACACAATGGTGTAATCTACGGATGCTGTTTAATCCGAGTATTGAGATTTTCTATTATTCTCTTGGACTCTTCATATTGAGATTTCAGATCTTGAATTATTTGCTTTTGCTTTTTAACTTCTTGAGAGGCAAGCTTGTTGTGTTTTCTTTCCTTCTTAAGCTCCTTCATGGCTGCAACAAGTTCTTCCTCAAAATTTATCTCACCCTCTTCATCATTGCTTGAGAAATTATCTTCCTTATCATTCTCTTCATCACCACTTGAGATAGAATTCACAATTTTTTCTTTATCCCGTGATCTTCTCTTGAGCTTCAATGTACACCATAAACAAAGCCTCGCTAGGCTCATCTTCGGGAGATTTCATCGAGTCATCATCCGAAGTTTTCGATTGCTTCTCTTAGAGATAAAACTCCTTTTCTTTGGACTTGTTTTTCTTGAAGTTATAATTTTTCTTTCCTTTCAACTTGCTTTTCCGTCATCATCTTCATCATCACTATCAAACTTACTCTTCATGGGGCATTTTGCGACAAAATGTCCAACCTTGCCACCGGTTGAAACATTTGAAAGGAAGCTTATTCTTGTATTTACCTGTGCCCTTCTTTAATTTTCTAGTGAAATGAGTTGTGGCTTCATCTTCACTTTCTTCCTCATTTTTCTTTTCGGAAATCTTCAGACTTCTTCATAGCCTTAAAAGCAACTCGCTTATCACCGGTGGTTCTGGATCAATCCTCATTTCAAAAGCTGTCAAAGCTCCATGAATTTCATCAATTGTAACCTTGTTCCAAATCCTTGGTTTCTTCAAGTGCGAGATACCTTTGACTCAAATTTTGGGGTGAGAGACCTCAAAATCTTCGACAAACTATATGACCTTTCAAATCTTCACCAAGTCCTCTAATAGAGTTGACCACATCATTAACCCTTGTTCATGTATTGATCAATGGTCTCATCTTCATTCATCTTGATTCTCAAACCGACCTCCGAATGTCCGTAACTTGCAGATCTTGATTTTCTTATCTCCCTTCATATATGTTGATCGGTCTGTCCCATACTTCCTTTCTTGTCTTGCAGTCCATGATTTTAGCCAGTTCACTATTTGTCGGTCCCCCTTGAATGGCATTGAGAGCTTTTCTATTGTTCTCAAAATTCTTTTTATCTACAACCGTGAGAGCATTTGTATCATGTGGAGTGTAGCCATTCTCTCAGAAGCCCAAACATCATAACCAAGAGATCCTACATAGACCTCCATTCTTCTTTTCCAAAAGACAAAATCCGTCCCATCAAACAAGGGAGGCTTGTTTGAACCTTCTCTGGTGCCATCTATTATATTACGATCTTCTCGATTCTTGATTAAGCCGTCACGAGCCCTGGTGCTCCGATACCAATTGATAAACCTTGAATGACACCGAGAGGGGGGTGAATCGGTGTGAATAATTTCTCCCTTGAAATTTCTTTGCTGCCCAGTGATATTCACAAAATAACCTTGTCCCAAACACAATCGTATGCAAATCTACCTCACACCACTCGGTGGCCAGGTCTACCAGTTTGCACACCCATCCTGCAATTCATTCCACGCACTTCACAAAGCTCATAAACAAGCAAACCACAACACACAAAAATTACGTGGTTCACCACCACGGTGAGTGATGGCTAATCCACGGAGTAATGCCCAATGGGCCCGTATTTACTCAATACTCAACTTTTAGCCCTTTACGGGACAAGGATGCTCACCCTAAATTTTCCCGGCATAAAACGAGAGGGCGTAACGGCGCCAGGTCGGGCATAAAGCCGGTGTCCAGCACCCACTGAACACACCACAACAGATACAATTTTTGGGGCTTATAATGATGCCCTACAATTAAATCCCACCCTAGCAAGGCATTCAATATTTTTCTTCTCTTTTTCTTTGCCTAATGCTAGCATACAATAGATTCCCATGTACCATAGGCATTCAACATCATTATCCTACTTGAACATACAATAGATTGGTTCAATAAATAATAAAAGGGATAAGAAAATCTCACAACCAATTTTTCTGATAATTGACGATGTTCTTCTTCATCTGGTAGTCAATAAACCCTTGCCATATGCAATCAAGCTCTTCCAGCCTTCAAGAACACTTCAATGTATCGGCATTAGCATAAGCAACAATGGAGAATGACTGTCTTCAAATCCCAAAGCAAGAAAAATCAAAAAATAAGAGGTTTTTCCTCTTTTTCTTCAAAAACACCCCTTCTGCGATTTTTCTCGCGGCCAGCAGTCTCTCTGAACATTCTCAATGGAAAGAGCATTAAAAACCTAGCTCGGTGCAACTTGGATCGTCGGATTTGGCCACCGGATGGCCAAGTTATGGCATAAACAAGTTCGGCCTCTGAAAAAATTCCAAATGGAATCTTTTAATTCCATATGGTGCGCCTGCGCTGCACCGTAGCCGCGCCCACCGTCTGGGTGTCGCGCTCTGATTGGTTGAAGAAGGAATCAAGAATTTTGGCCGTCGGATCTCATTTAAAAAGGCGGGATTTGATTCTCGCCGCTGGATCTGCATAAATAGCGTCAGATCCAGTCGGCTTTGATACCAGCCGCACGATCTGGATCATTAGAGTCGCGGCACCGTAAGCGCGACACACTGGATCGCGGCTTAACTTCCATGTGATGCGGCGCATGATTATGCGCTGCGTCTGGCCAATCAGCTCTCTCGCGATGGGATCTGACGCCTCCGCCTGAGAAACACCATAGCCCGCGTTGTTTAGAATCGTCCATCTGGAATCTGACATGCGTGGCTCCATCTTGACCATTAATAGGGTATTTTAACTTTTGTGAACTACCCAAAATACCCCTAAGAATTCTGGAAATGGCCTCTGTAATCATTCTTCAAGTTTATTAAAACCGCTGCAGGGTGGATTTCCAGAGAGCTTTTCTCTCTCCTGGAAATCCGTCGAACACTTGGTGTGCGTGGCACGCGGGAGAAAAAGACCAGCGCGCGCGGCAAGCGAGAGAGCTTGCGGCAGGGTGATGCATGCGGGCTGGTTGGCTTGCGGGGCAGGACTGCCTGCGGGCTGGCCTGCCTTGCGGGCTGGCTGGCTTGCTGCCAAGGCAAGCCTGGCCTGCCTTGCGGGCTGGCTGGCTTGCTGGCAAGGCAAGCCTGGCCTGCCTTGCGGGCTGGGCTGCCTTGTGGCTGGCCTGCTGTGCCACTTGGCTGGCCTGCTGTGCTGGCTGCTCGGCTGGCTAGCCTGTCTAGGTGGCATATCACTGTGGTGGGTCCCACCTTCTCTCTCCTAGGTCCCACTTTCTCTCTCCTCTTTCTCTCTCCTCTTTCTCTCTCCTCTAATTCTTTCACCTCTTCCATGCTTCACAGTACCTGTAACAAAGCCGTATTACCTGTATCACTGCCATGTCGCCTGTAAGGTCCTCAGACACTCTCTCTCATCAAACTGGACCCAGTTGGCCCAATTTGCCAACAATTACAATATATAGGCCAACATCACCATCACGAGAATGGGATACGATAAAATATAGAAGAATATAAAAAAAAAACACACCATTCATTAAGTGGCAAAAAGGGTTTGTGGTAGTTAGTAGGGAAGGAGAGGATATACACTCAAGGAACAGAACAAGGGGTAATCTGTTTTTGGTCTCTTTTGACGATCACATCATGAAAGTGGGAGTACGATACAGGTATAGATGAATAATAATTAAAAAAACACCATTAATAGAGTGGCACAAAGGGTTTGAGGTAGTGACTGGGGAAGGAGACGATATGCACTCAAGGAACAGAACATGAGGTTATCTATTTTTTGTCTAGTGGCACAAAATGTGTGAGGTAGTTACTATGGAAAGAGAGGATCTGAAATGCATTTTAGGAACATGGGGTTCTTTCACATCACGAGCATGATTTCAATACTACTATAGACAAATATAATACCATTTATAAAGTGGCAGTAGACAAATATAATAAAAAAAGCACCATTTATAAAGTGGCAGTCAATGTAATAAAGGTAATAAACCCATTGCAGTAATATCATTTTAAATCTTCCAATACCCATCGAACCACACCACAACTCCATAGAAATGGGATCTGAATCCTTCATGTTGAGGTATCAACATAGGTAATTCAATCTGGCACTCGAATAATCCGACAGTGAGGATGATTTATTTAGTAGGTTATGGGAAGGGGATACATGAGGGACTCCTTCTCTGCCCTCTGCCCTTTTTATACCATTGCAAATATTGATGGAAAGCAGCTCTATCCTTGTAACTCGATCTGCTTTAGGATTTCCATGTCATCTCTGATCACCAATCCCTATTTACTTAAAGTTGTGTCTGGTTTGATTACTTTGTTAGTGCGCTTTCAGAGTGACAATAGAGAGTAAAGATGGATGTTACTGGATGAAAATCTACAACTAGAGATGGTATTGTTGTAGGCTTTGTTTGGGAGAGTTAAATAGAGAACTATGAGTCAAAGGATGGATCAAGGTCATCAATGATGAGTAAAATTCTAAGGAGATGGCAGCGACGATAAAAATATTTAGGTTTACTAGTGGTTGAAGCAAAATCAGAATGGCTAAGTGATTGGGAAGAGGAATTCATCATCGTCAACCTTTCATAGGGAAAAGACACTCCCAGAATTCGTAAATTGACTACAAACAAAAACTAGAGATAAACTCCATTGATGTGAAGTAGTATACAGATTTTGGATTCGTTCCATGCATCTTGGTATTCTTTGGCTTCTCCATCTTCTATGAAACTGTAGAAAGAGGGAGGAGCAACAGAAGAGGATATATTGGGTTTATTTGTAGATTTTTTTTAAGAAAAAAATGAATTTGCAAAGACAGAGGGAGACGTGGGAAAAGGTAAGGCGGTGGTTGCATAGGGTTTGTTGTAGAGGAGCTATGGACAGGGTGAAGGAAAGGGAAGGGAGTGGAGTTAGGGGCAAAGGGCAGGGAAGGAGTCCCTCACGTATCCCGTTAAGCTACTACAAAAATCACCATCACCGTTGGATAATTTGAATATCAGTTGTCGCTCATTGAGCGGCAACTTGCATTCCTCATGTTGACACCTCAACATTAGGGATCCAGATCCATAGAAATGTTTGTCGACTGCTTCAATATCCCCACAAAAAAAAAAAAAAAAAAAAAAAAAAAAAAAAGAAAAGAAGAAGAAGAAGAAGAAGAAGAAGAAGAAGAGTAAATTATATGAAGCATACACACTATATAATTTATTGGTCATAGAATTAGGAATTCTATTATTGCATTGGTAATCAACTTCCAAGCATGCCACCCTTTTAGATTTCACAACAGGGTCATTAGATTCTTCTGGCATGGATTGGGATAAGGCAAACATGGCTCCCAGTTGAGCCCAAGTAAAATGCATCTTTTGCTTCCACTTCATGAAATTAGAACCATTAAATGGTTCTATTAAGGGAATTTCCCACATCACCAATAACATGGTGACAACTAAGATCCAACCATCTACGTCAACATCTCCAAAAGAGTCTAAGAAGACATTCTTATAAATCCAATCAATGGATAGGGGTAACAACGTCATCTCTACAACTTTATAAGGATATTTTGGTCATCATATACAAAACAAGGGTAAAAATGACATTTGTAAAGAGACACTATTCACTATAAATACCACGAATCTTGAGATTTTAGGTACACTGCATTTAATACTCTTTCCAGGGATTGTCGCTGTGACACCTCGGACTGAGAATCTCTCACTTACCCCATTTAAATATAATAGTGGGCTCGGATATTGAGCCCATTGACTGTT
This sequence comes from Protea cynaroides, assembly GCA_028583415.1. Classification (NCBI taxonomy): domain Eukaryota; kingdom Viridiplantae; phylum Streptophyta; class Magnoliopsida; order Proteales; family Proteaceae; genus Protea; species Protea cynaroides. Next base: position 67,499,145 of record CM053272.1, read on the forward strand.
TACAGAGCCCTAAGTTAAGCATCGGAGTGGACCCAAGGCCATAGGCCTGCCTCCCCCTTGTCTTTTCTTGTGTCTTGTAGGTCTAATCAGCGTGGTGGATCCCGGATAAGGATTTGGGCCGAAACAGTTTAGCACCTCCCGTGGGGTCTTGGGTGATTCAAAGTTTGAAGATAACGTTAGAAGAAAGACTTAGGAAGATATGAGTCATCGGAGAACGAGGAGTCACACGATTAACCTCCATCCACCAGTACTCGAGTCACCATTTGTAAATCTACAAGAAACCAATAGGCCAAACCCTAGACGAATTAGGGAAAAAGGAAAAAGAGCCACAGAACCGTCCGTGACCTCAGAAGCGTATGTCACCTATGAGCAATTCGATGCTGTAGTACAACAATTGGAAGCCATGACAAGGGCCTTAAAGGGGATACAGCCCCCCGTGGCGGGAGTCACCTCTCGACTTCCCATCGGAGTTATACTACCATTCAATCCTAATGTCAGGGCAGATCCTCGTCCAAAGCCCCCTCAAGCAAGGTGTCTTCGGAGTCAAGCAGCTGGAGTTGGGGCAGAGAGAGCAGCCACCTCATTAGAAAGTGGAACTGATTCTACCTCGTAGCAGGGGAGGAAACCCGTTTGAGATAGGCTTGGACCTTTCTTGAGGCCTGAGGTCGGACAGAATGAAGAAATGTTAGAAGAGCCCTTGATACCACTGCACATACCGCTACCAATGGTCGACATCGGTGTAAATGACAAAGGAAAGGAGCCCATGGACCCTGAGGTAGCAACAAGAACAGAGGACCAGTTGATACTCTTACAATAAAAGGTCGAGACCATGGAGAAAGTTGGCATCGTGTTGGATGAAAAAAGAGATTATTTCATGGATAACCCTCTTACCGGCATTCTCATGAGAGTTCCCTTGCCAAAACATTTTAGAATGCCACCAGTTGACTCCTATGATGGATTGACCAACCCAGTTGAACATCTAAATATTTTTGTAGGTGCGATGGTTCTCCATGCCAATCCAGATGCAATCATGTGTAGAGCTTTCCCACTTACCTTGAAAGGTGCAGCGAGGATGTGGTTCAACAATCTACCACCTAGATCAATTGATTCCTTCCAAATGATGAGAAAGCTATTTCGAATGCAGTTCCAAGGAAGCCGAGAACAACAAAAAACCACGGCACACCTTATGAATATGAAGCAAAGGCTAGGTAAATCTCTTCGTGCATTCCTCGCTAGGTTTAACCTAGAAGTGCACCAAGTGAAGGACATCAAAGATCCAGTCCATTACACTTCTTTGAGGGCCGTTGTCACTGATGATAACCTTTGGTTCTCAATTCCAAAGAAGGAGCCAGCTGACCTCCAATAACTATTGGCTCGGTGTGAGAAATATGCAACTACGAATGAAATGTACAAGGCTAACAAAGGTGTGGCCAATGCTCCAAGCAAGAGAACAGATGAAGGAAGAGTCCCCGCATGCCCAGGAGAGCATAAAATGTCTCATAGAGAAGAAGCTAGAGCTTGAGGAATCATGAGGAGATTTGACGATTATACCCCCCCCTGAACTGTCCCCTTGGAGATATCTACACCCTCATAGCAAAAGATGGATATCTCCAGAGGCCTCCGAAGATTGTAACTAAGGCCCGGAGGAGGAATCCAAACAAATCCTGTCATTATCATCGCGACATAGGCCACACCATCGATGAATATTGGAATTTGCAAAAGGAAATTGAAAATCTCATAAGGAGAGGATACTACGGTCAGTATGTTGACAGTGATGCACTTAAGGTACTGGCGCCACCTCTGGAACAATGGCAAATACAACCTCCACCACCTCATGAAAGAACCCCCATAAGGGAACCCAGAAGAGAAGAAAGAAGAGAGGATAGAAGAGAGCACAGAGGGGAGGATAGAAGAGGGGAAAGAAGAGACGAGAGAGGAGAGAAGGGATCCATATCGTAAATGTCAACCGCGGAAAAACAAAAGGAGGAATGAAAGAGGTCCCACTCCAACTCAAAGAGACGTAGGAGTTATCCGTGCGCAGTTCACTTTCCAACTGGACCTAGTATCGCCATAGGTGCATTAAAAAGGGAGAACCCTCAAGTCACTAGAAAGCAGAGGTAAATCTTTGGTAAAAACCAATCCTCGTATTGCACGGAAGCGGCAAGACCAGACTAGGCCTCCTCTCTCTTATTTTATCTTGGATCCCCCAAAGCAACTCTTCAATTGTCCCTTCGACTACATGAACACCATCAAGATCATGGAGCCAGGATACATCCCTCTCATAAGGACACGGGAGCCAGGAAGGTTAATGATTAAATCGGAGCAAAAAATTTGATTCGAAAATGACCGACCTCTGTTGTCCAAGGTGGCCACCTCTGCCTCAACAGAAAATCTGGAATATGACCCCTCCAAGGAGAGAAGAAAAGGCATGACCATCTTAGGAGGACCTGCATCATGCAACACTTCCTTAAAGGCAAGAAATGCCTATCTGAGGAGTGTAAAGTCTATCGAATGGCCGAAAAAGAAGACGCGCACAGAAGATTTTCTAACCTTTAGTGATGAGGATCTGTATGGATTGGATGTACCCCATGAGGATGCCATAGTCATTACCATGAGGATAGAGGATAGTGATGTGTAGAAGTGTGAGGACAAAGATGGATTGATTTGTTGGGAAGTCGCCACCTACATTAAAGGTCTAGGGCCTCTAAAAATGTAATCTCACCCCAAGGTAAGACTTTAATTGACTCATGACCCTTAGATCGACTTTTTTGATCCATCAGAGATTGGGTAAGCTCGAAATCTATCCCTTCTTTGGATTAAAGAAAGAAGAAAGTGTCAGGTTACTGTTATGGGAAGGGGTTAGGCACCCAAACTGTCCGATGGAGATCGGTCTCCTATACCTTGCCTATGCTAGACTCTATTTATTGAATCGAACCAAACTAAGTGGTTTGATATCAATGAACCGAATCTGGATCCTTTCAGATTGCCTACGTATCTCAGACTTCTTCCAAAAATCAGGTTCACCATCGTAGTTCAGGTGTGATTAAAGTTTATGGCTGTGATTTATGCTTGTGCATTATTAGATTCATTGTTGAAGTTGAAGTTTATGCTTGAATGGATAAAAACCCTATGGGTCAGCCTCTGGATAGTCCATGGGGACTGATAGATGGTCATAGTGGATCTAAGAATGGATAACCCATGCAGGTGTGGGTTGATAGTCCAAGTGGGCCATGGATCTGAATTTGGATTGGTTGAAATTTGGATAACCCATTATGGGTTAGAATGGATAACCCTTTCTGGGTTGAAATGTGGATAATCTTTTCTGAGTTGGAATGTGGATAACCCTTTCTGGGTTGAAATGTAGATAACCCATTCTGGGTTGAAATGTGGATAACCCTTTCTGGGTTAGAATGTGGATAACCCATTCTGGGTTGAAACGTGGATAACCCTTTCTGGGTTGAAATGTGGATAACCCTTTCTGGGTCAAAATATGGATGGATATCCTAGTGGATATATGGATATTCCATGTGGACTAAGGTATGGATCCGAATTTGGGATTCTCCCAAATGGCCTACGTATCATAGGATTTTCCCTAGGAATCAGAATCTGCGTAGTTTAGAAATGGCTGGATAACCTGTTCTAGGTTAATGATTGAGAACCTGTTCTAAGTTGATAATTTAGACCATGTTCTAGGTCTAAGGAGCAACCTATTCTTGGTTGAGAATTTAGAACCTGTTCTAGGTCTAAGGAACAACCTATTCTAGGTTGAAGTATGCTGAGGGGTGGGTTCATCCTAAACTACCCTTTCATCCTAAGCTTTAATTTTGGAAATGTTTGGTAAGGCATTCTCTTTCTTTGTTAAGATTTTTATTATTTTCCATTATACCCTTCCCAAGAATGTGGGTGCCTAAATGCATGTCCCCATGCCTAGATTGTCTTTTAAAAGTGTGCATACATGGTAGTTCAACTAAGATATTGCAAAATAAAGTTATTGCCAGAAATAGAATATTCTATTTAAACATGGCCTGTCTGATGTTTATGATAACTAACACAATATATAGCAAGATTGTGAAAATCTCTCTAATATGGCATATAATATCATAAAAATACATGGTATAACTTACAATGCTATATTCTAAGCATGGAAAGTCTAAACATGACATGTCTAAATATGGCAATTATCAAGATATTGCTAAATATGATAAAAATCTATTTATTCTACCAAATACAACAACATGTGGATATGGCAAACATGGCATGCAAGTAATCTAAACAAAGCATGTGATCACTCTAAATGTGATAATTTATCCAAATGTGGCATGTGAGCACTCTAAATATAATAAGTGTGCACTCAATCATGACAGAATTTATCAAATCACTCAAGCAACAAATTGCATATTACGTATAGTGAATGAGATATCGATGAAACCTTTCTGAAAACCCAATATTATCAAAAGATATGCTCAAAAAATTCTTTGAAAATGCTGCAACTTTTTTGAAGACATTCGAAATAAATAATAACTTAAGAATGGTCAAAATTGCCACACAAAAGTGTCAAGTATTGCACAAACTTGAAACTGATTTCAAATTTTATCATATTATAACAAATTGGGCCATAAGTAGGTCTTCTATAATTCAAATTAAGCCCTATTTTTTTTTTACAGATTGTTGGCTTGACACACTACATTTCATCTGAAGGGGTTAAGTCCCAACAAAGAGCACATATTGGTCAAATATGTTACACAATTCAGTGCATATGCATGGTGATAGATTCTGTCACCCTGTACTACAATTGGCATATGGAGACTTACATATATCAGAATTAAGTTCAAAACATACCCTCAGAAAGAGGACTTAGAGACCTAACTTTTGTCTCAAGGTAGCTAACCCCAACAGGGAACGAAATTAGGTCAAATAAATATCACAAGTACGGATATGTGCATTGGTCAAGCCTGTTCCAGATTTTGACTAGTTGCACCATAAATTCCGTATAAAATGAATCACTTAAAGAAAATTAAATCAAAACATATGCCCATGTAGATAATTGACAGATCTAAAATTTCAGCAAGAAAACAAGTGCACAGTCTCATAGTGCAAAATAGCACTTTTCAATCATGCCAATTAGTATATCCTAATTTATTCAAAACCAGACCACTATGCACTTCAAAAATCATATCAATTCAATGAAAAAATTGAAAAAAATCCAAAACCAATGCCACATTTTAGAAGAATTCCATATCTAAAAATTTTGTGAGAAAAGTATTTTCAGATTATGGCCATAAGACCCCTTTTTAGAGACTTTCTAATAGGGGTTTGCACTATACCGGAATAGGGCAGCAGCACCAATGGAGAATTTTTTTGATGAGCTTTCCCAATTCTAAATGAAACAAAATTTCTAGGGGAGTCTTCTGACATATCAGAGATCATTTCATAAAAATTTGGATTCTAAATCTAGAATTTTTCAGATCAGAAATCCACTTTGTAGAAATTATCAAAAACATCAAAATCATCACATGACACTCAAATCTTCATCATTGATCAATTTAAGAAAATTATCATACATAAAAAATATTACACATGAGCATCCTAATATCAACATGCATGCAATAGGGCATTCCAGATCAAGATTTGATGAAAATGAGCATATTTAAACAAAACCCACATTCAAACTTTATGAAAGACCACTAAATTTGTTTTAAGGTACCAACCTTGTACTCCAATGGAGTGAAACCTTTGACGTAAGATTTACTGGAGATTGTATCCAAAGTTTTTGAAGGTCAGTCCTTTTCCTTTCTTTTTTTTCTTCTCCATTCTTCTTTATTCTCTCTCTCTCTCTCTCTCCCTCATTCTTCACGAATTTGGAGAGCCTCTTAAATTCATCTTCTCCTCCTCCTTTCATCGCCTTCTTGATCCCAATCTCTTCCCCTGATTCAGTCCTCCCCATCTCAATCTCCTCTTTTCCTCATTTTTTTTCTTTTTTTTTAGAGTCACCTCTCACCTCCCTGATTCAGTCCTCCCCTGGCTTATCTCTCTATTTTTGCTTTTTTTTTTCTTTCCTCTTTTATTCTCATGGAGACACCTAGTGCCCATGCAATCTTTCCTTAATTCATTCCCACCTCATGCTTTCCTTTACTATCTCATTGGTCCATGGCTAGCACTACAATCTTCCAAATCAAACTGTGGCCAGCATGATATGTTATTTGCTTCTTCATTTAACACCTCCAATCAACCCAACACATTAGGTAAATGTGACACCACCTACTTGCTAAAACAACCACATGCAAATTTCTTTCTTTTCTTAATATCTCATGTTGACACCTAGCCTCTCAAAGATCCCCTCTTGCTTAATGCATACCCATGGCCAGCATTAACATGCCTTTTTGTTAAATTCCACCGACCCCAAAATGGGGTTTTATGCCACCTCACGCCACCTTGTATCCCACGGATAACATGCATAATATGATAATATATCATACAATATAATGCAATACACAATATAATATACATTATGTAGTGTATATATATATATATATATATATATATATATATATATATATATATATATATATATATATATATATATATATATATATATATGAATATAATACGTTATCATATAATACATATGTAATAACACTTATTGCACACAAATACATGGGTTGACCCAGTTTGATTCAGTCTGGTCTAGCTGGATCGGGTTGACATGGGTTGCATAGGTCTGGCCAAGCCTAGGTTGGATTGGTTTAGAATGGTCAGGTTTAGTGTGGGTTGAGCTGGGTTGGGCTAGATCTGCTTCTATCTCTCTTTCTTATTTCATGGGCCAATTTGGTTTGCAACTTTACAAGGAATCCTCTGGAGACCCCTATTCTAAATTTTCTACATTCACTTTGAAGAGTATCGAAAATGGAGAATAGTGGCACTTGAATCACTTGATTCGGACATAGGACGGCCAAGATATGAAGAATGGAAGTTCTATTGATAATTCTACATGAAAGTTTGCATGGGACCCACCGATGACCTCTACCCAGAATTCTTCATGTCCATTTTGAAGAGGATTGAAAATGGAACATAATGGCACTGGAATCACCTGATCTGGATGTTGGATGATCAGGATATGATGATTTGAAGTTCGATGATAATTCATGCATGCATCTTGTGATAATTACATAAATGCCCTTGCACTTTCAAACCAACTAAAACTGTGATACCTTCCTCGTTTGATGTCAGAATTAGGTGATTTTGGTCTCATTTTGAAGATAATTTCATGACCTATGCATTTAAGTAGGTAGTAGTCCATGACCTTGCTGTGGGGCCTGTTGAAAAATCATAAAACCTTGAATTAAAAACCAGAAACTTGTCATATAGATTCACTTATGCTGGAGATGACAAAAATGGGATGCTTACAATAAGATAATGGTGGACACTGGTAGCTCCATAGATATCATCTACTGGTAGGCTTTCCAACGCATGGAAATTTCTCCAGAACGTCTGTTGCTAGTCAACTACCCCCTTGTAAGCTTCTTAAGAGATCTCGTCCCCGTCAAAGGCTCTATCCAGCTACCAGTTAGAGCGGGTGCATACCCTAGGGAGTCTAGGGTCATGATGATTTTATTAGTGGTCGACATCCTAGCATCTTACAATGCACTTTTGGGAAGACCTAGCATGGTCGCACTTCAGTTGGTCCCCTTGCCGTACCATCTGGTAATCAAGTTCCCCACTCCCTGAGGAGCTGGAGAATGTTGGACCGACCAGTTGTTCTCACAAAAATGTTACTCAGCAAAACTCAACTACTACAAAAGGTCAGCCTAAGCTTTACCTATCCATATTAAAGACTTACGTGATGATCCCAAATAGTAAAGGGGGACACCCGCTGAAGATTTAATTAAGATGCCCATCAACGAAGAAGACCCAGAGAGGATGGTCCAGATAGGTTTGTCACTTGCTGAGCCTCGGAGGATGGAATTGATAAATTTCTTGAGGGTAAATGTGGACATTTTCGCATGATCTGATGCTGATATGCCATGCATACCAAGAGAAATTGTCGAACATTGTTTAAATGTTGATCCCCAACTAGAGATGTAAACGGATCGGATTCGGCACAGATAGGGTATAATCCAAATTTGAATCCAATATCTTATCACCTTATCCGAATCCGACTCCGCATCCGATAGATTTATAAAAATTAATTCTGAAATTCGTTTTTGAATTTTAACCGGATTTCCGGTTAAAATCCGATTCGAATCCAAAGTGAACTAAAACAGCATTTTAATTTCTATCTTCGTACTTGGAAAGCTTCGTACCTATTTGCTTTCCAGAAGCTTAAATTGCAGGTCAAAAACGATGGGAATAAGACCATGGAAGAGAGAGAGAGAGTGATGGAAAGAGTAAATGCATCTCTTGTCTTAGGCGGAAGGTTTTGGAAAGAAAGATCGAAGCCTCACCTTGCAACACAACGATAACCAGGAAGAAGAAAACAAACCCTAAAACATCCCCATCAAATCCAACCTTAAAACATCTCCATCTCCATCTAACCCTAGTTTCTCCGATTCGAGTAACCATCACCACTATCTTCATACCCAAGATCACCGCCATCTTCATAGCCACAATAGGTTCGTTTTCGGCTTCTTCTGAATCTCATGATTCTCCTTCCAACCTTCTCAATTTCGTTAGGTAAGAGGCGTCTCTTCACTTTACAAAACCCTCATAGTCCTGTTCAGTTTACAAAACAGAAAGTAAATGCTCCCAAAAGAGAGAGAGAGACTGTTCACTTTACAAAGCAGAAAGTAAAGGCTCCCAAAACATGTTTCTCAATTCTCGAGAAAAAAGTAAATGCAGAAAATAAACTTACCTAAAAAAAAGCACAAAATACGTCTCTACTCTCTCCACTCTCAAGAAAAGGAGTAAATACACAAAACAGTTACACGGTTATATTGTAACCTCATTCCATTTTGTTATACTATTCCTATTTGTTTAGCTATATAATATAATTTATCTTAAAGTTACATGTAGACGGATCGGAGCGGATTATATCTGCTCGGTTAGAGTGGTATCCGAATCCGTTCTCATCTATCCGAATTCGCATCCGAATCCGATTGTTCGGATTCGAATATCTTTAAACAGATGCGGATTCGAATCGAAGTCAGATTTTCGGCTATCCATTTACATCTTTATCCCCAACATTGCCTAGTGCGGCAAAAGAAAAGAAAGTCTGTTGCTCCTTGGCAACTGGCAATAGATGAGGAAGTCGAGAAACTACTGAAAGCACACTTCATCAGAGAAGTCAACTATCCCAAATGGCTCTCGAATGTCGTCATGATCTCCAAATCAGGAGGGAAATGGGAAATATGCATTGATTTCTCAAATCTTAACAAGGCTTGCCTCATAGACAGCTTCCTCCTTTCATGAATTGATCAGTTGATAGATGCCACAGCTGAACATGAGCAGCTGAGTTTCATGGAAGCATACTCCGTCTATAATCAGATCAAGATGCATGCTGTAGGTGCGGAAAAAACCACAATCGTCACCAATCATGGACTTTTCTGCTACGATGTCATACCTTTTGGCCTCAAGAATGTTGGGGTCACATATCAAAGACTAGTCAACAAAATCTTCGAAGGATAGATAGGGAGAAATGTAGAAGTGTATGTTGACGACATGCTTATAAAAAGCTTAGTCGGTGGCAACCACGTCAAGGACTTGGAGGAGGCATTTGGCATACTGCGACAACACCATATGTGTCTAAATCCAGCAAAATGTGCATTCGGTGTCGTCTCAAGAAAATTTCTCGGATTCATTTTTTCCAGTCATGGAATTGAAGCTAATCTTGCAAAGATCATGGCCATTCTCAACATGCCATCTCCCACTGGAATAAAGCAAGTACAAAAACTTATGGGATAGATTGTGACACTAAGTAGATTTATGTCACAATCAGCAAACAAGTGCCTCCCTTCTTCCAAACTCTCAAGGGTAACAAAACCATTGAATGGACAGTTAAATGCCAACAGGCATTCAAGGAATTGAAAACTTACCTGGCATCTCCACCATTGTTAGTCAAGCCCGAGGTCGGAGATGTACTAGAATTATATCTAGCATTATCGTCAAAAGTAGTTAGTGCGGTCCTCATCAAAGAAGTGGATAGCACACAGAGACTGATCTATTATGTCAGTAAGGTACTGTTGGATGCTGAGACTTGATACAAGTTTATCAAAAAACATTGCTTTGGCATTGGATATGGCGACCAGGAAGCTTCGCCCCTACTTCCAAGCACACTCCATCATTGTCCTTATAAATCAGCCTTTAAAGAAGATTCTAACCAAATCGGATGTCTCTGGATGAATTATCAATTGGGCTATTGAACTGGGAGAGTTCGCAATCATTTATAAGCCCAACTGTAAGCATCCCATTTTCGCCACCCTCAGCATAAGTGAACCAATATGGCAGGTTTTTGACTTTTAACCCAAGGGTTTGTGATTCTCTAATCAACCCCATAGCAGGGTCTTAGGTTATTACCTACTTGGATGTACAGGTCGTGAAATTATCTTCGAAATGAGACCGGAATCATCAAATTCTAACGTCAAACAAGGATGATATCACAGTTTGAAAGTGCAAGGGCATTTACGTAATTATCGTATGATGCATGCATTATCATTCAAACTTCAAGACATCATATCTTGGTCATCTGATATTGGAATCAGATGATTCGAAGGCCAATATTCTTTATTTTTAGTCCTCTTCAAAGTGGACGTAAAAAATCCCAGGTAGAAGTCACCAGTGGGTCCCATGCAAGCTTTTATGTAAAATTATTGTTAGAACTTCAAAGCTTCATATCTTGGTCGTTCTACGTCGGATTCAGATGATTCCAAGACCATTATTCTTCATTTGTGATGTTCTACAAAGTGGACGTAAAAAATCTTGGGTAGAAGTCTCCGAAGGGTCCCATGCAAAATTACCCATGGAAATAGTCATTTAATCTTTGAAAATTCATATGTTGGTCACCCCATATCCAAATCAGGTAATTTCAGTTTCATTATGTTCCATTTATAGTACTCTACAAAGTGGACGTATAGGATTTTCGATAGAAGTCTCCGAAGGATCCCATGCAGAATGGTCAGCCAAATTATCAATAATTGGTCTGCTTAAACTTCAAAAATTCATAAGTTTGTCATTTTATTTCCAAATGAGGTGATTCAAGTTCCAATATTCCTCATTTTTAATGTTCTACAAAGTGAATGCAGAAAATTTAGAATAGATGCTATCGAAAAATTCCATATGAAAAGGTAATAGAAATAGACTATGAAATGTCAACCTTAGTCCAAACCAGCTTAATCCAGTTTAGTCTAACTTAGTCCGGCCCAGCCCAGACCAATCCAGACCAAGTTATGTCAGTCCATATGCATGTATTCCTTTTATATGTGAATAATGTATAATATATTATTGTACATAATATATATATATATATATATATATATATATATATATATATATATATATATATATATATATATATATATATATATATATATACATATATATTATAGGAAAGAGAGAGGAAAGTGAGGCCGTAGAAAGAGAGAGGAAAGAGAATGGGAGAATAAAAAAAAGAAAGAGAGAGAAATAAAAGAAAAAAGAAAAGGAAAAAAAAGAAAAGATTCCCCTTCACGTTTTCTAGAAAGAAAACGTGAAAGAGAGAGGGAGAAAGGAAAAAAAAAAGGAAGGAAAGAGGAAGGAAAGAAAAAAAAAAGAAAAAAAAAAGAAAAAGAAAAAAAAAGGGAAATGTTTTCTAAGAATGAAAACGTGAAAAGAGAGGGAGAAGGAAAAAAAAGGAAGGAGAAGAAGGAAGAAGAAAAGGAAACAAGAAAGAAAAGAAAGAGAGAAGAAATTTTTTTGAAGAAGGAAAGAGAGAAAGGAAAGAGAGAAGGAATTTTCTAGAAAAAGAAGGAGAAAAAGGAAAGAAAGGAAGAAAAGAAAGGAAAAAAGAAAAAAATGGAAAGAAAGGATTTTCTAGAAGAAAAAAAAGAAGAAAAGGAAGGAAGAGAGAAGAAGGAAAGAGGAAGAGAGGATTTTCTAGAAGAGGGAGAGAGAGAAAACTTGTGGAATAGAGAGGTAGAAGAGAAAAGGGAAGGAAGAAAAGAAAGAAAAAAAGAAAAAATGGAAAGAAAGGATTTTCTAGAAGAAAAAAAAAGAAGAAAAGGAAGGAAGAGAGAAGAAGGAAAGAGGAAGAGAGGATTTTCTAGAAGAAATAGAGAGAGAAAACATGTGGAATAGAGAGGGAAAAGAGAAAAGGGAAGGAAGAGAAGAAAGGAAAGAAGAAAAAAGGAAGAGAAAAATTTTTCTAAAAAAAGAAGAAAGGAAAGAAGGATCTTTTAGAAGAGGAGAGAAAAAGTATAAATAGGCAAGAGAATAGAGAGGAGGGTCTCTTTTTTTTCAGACCATAGAATGAGGAGAACGTGATAGAGCGAGAAGGACGTGAGTGAGAGAGAGAAAACTTGAGAGAGGGAGAAAGAAAGAGAGAAGAAAAGAGAAAAGAAAGAAAAAGAAGAAAAAAAGTGAGAAGGAGAAGAGAGAGAGAAGCAGAAGAGAGGAGAAGAAGGATTCGCATTCAAAGTGGTTGATACAACCTTCAATCACCCTTCATCGACGATTTCGCTAGATTTGAACACAAGGTTAGTACTCTAAACAAATTTAGAGGTCGTTAGAATGCTCGAATGCCAATTTTGCTTGAAAAATATTAATTTCTATGAAATCTCAATCATGAATGCTCTATTACATGCTTGTTAATGTTAGGATACCTATGTCTAACATTTTTCATGAATGATAATTTGTCTAAGCTATTCAATGATGAATTTTTGAATGATATAAAATGATGTTTGATGTTTTTACAAATTTCATAAAGTGGTTTTATGATCTGAAAATTCTAGATTTAGGATTCAAACTTAGGACGTACATCATATGTATTTTTTCTAAGATTCTGAAGTCCAAAATTTTATGGGAGTCTCTCTGATATGTTAGAAGACTACCCTAAAAATTTCATTCCATTTGGAATTGGAAAAATATATCAAAAAAAATTGTCTTTGATATTACTGTTTTAGTCGGATGTAATGCAATCCTCCATCAGAAAGTCTCTAGACAAAGGTCTTATGGCCATAATCAGAAAATCCACTTAATATGAATTTTTTAGACATGAAATTCTTCTAAAAATGGCACTAGTTTCATATTTGTTCAATTTTTTTTTGAATTGATATCAATTTTTAAGTTCATAGTGCTCTGATTTTGAATCTATCATGATGTACTGATTTGCATGATTGAAAAGAGTCATTTTTCACAAAGAAAATATACTGTTTTAACTTGTTTTTCTTGATGAAATTTTAGATCAGATAGTTATCTACATAGACATATGTCTGTATTTAATTTTCATTAAAATATAATTTTATTTGGAATTTATGGTGCAACTGGTCAAAAATCTGGAACAGATTTGACCAGTGCACATGTTCGGTCTTAGGGCATATCTTTGACTCATTTTTGATTTTTTTTTGGGATTCAACTCCTTCATATGAAATATAATATATTAAGTCATCTTTCTATGAAAAAAGGTTGAGCTTGATTTGAGTTCCGGAAGACCAACTTATGGTCATTCTTGTGTAATGTGACAAATCTGAATACAGTTCATAGTTTTGTCCATTATCTGAAACCTTGTGTCACAATTTTGACAGTTTTGAGTCATTAATCTTCCCAAATTTCTTCATAAAAATTATAATTTTTTCAAAGAACATTGAACATATATTTTTTTTTGATAATTTTGCACTTTTTAAAAAAAAAAATTTCATTGATGTCTCATTCATTATAACATCAATGATTGTTTAAGTGAATTCTGTCATATTTAGATAAATGGCTATATTTGGAGCATTCATATGCTTTGTTTGGATTTTGCATACCATGTTTGTCACATTCCATGTCTTGCTATTTTTGGTAGAATAGATAAATTTTTACCATATTTTAGCAAAATCTTAATAATTACTATTTTTAAGTCTTACTATGCTTATAAGATCTTTCCTTTTTTGAAAAATTCATGTCATATATGCATTCTATGATTGGTACTTACCATATTGATATATAGATGCATATTAGATCTTGTCATATTAGATCTTGCCATGCTTAGATCTTGCCATATTAGGTCTTGTCATGCTTAGATTAGCATATTAGATCTTACCAAATTAGGTTTTTGCCTTATTTGCAATACATGCCATATCAGGGAGATTTTCATAATCTTACTATATGTTGTGATAGTTACCATAAATATCATACATGCCATGCTTAGAATATTCTTTTTTTGGTAATAATTTAATTTGTGCTGCACCCTAGTTGAATTGTCATATTTGTACACCTAGAAAACATATTAGGTGTGGGGACGTGCATTTAGACACCCACAATCTTGGGAAAGGCATAATGGAAATAATAAAAACCTTAATAAAGAAAGAAAATGCTTTGCCAAACTTTCCAAAATTAGAGCTAAAGTTAAAAAGGGTAATTCAAGACGATTTTACCCCTTAGTAAACCCTAAACCTAGAATAGGTTCTAAACCCTAAACCTAGAATAGGCTCTAAACCCTAAACCTAGAACAGGTTCTCACATTAAACCTAGAACAGGTTATTAATTTCGAACTACTCGGATTCTGATTCCTAGGGCAAACCCTAGGATACGTAGGCTATTTGGGAGAATCCCAAATTTGGATCCACACCTTAGTCCACTCAGACTATCCATAGATCCACTAGGATATCCATTCATATTTTGACCCAAATTGGGTTATCCACATTCCAACCCAGATAGGATTATCCATATTTTGACCCAAATAGGGTTATTCTTAGATCCACTAGGATTATCTATCAGTCCACATGGACTATCCAGATCTTAACCCATAGGGTTTCTCATCCATTAAAGCATAAACTTCAACTTGAACAAAGAACTTAATCATGCACAAGCATAAATCACAATCATAAACTTTAATCACACTTGAACTACGATGGTGAACCTGATTTTCAGAATAATTTCGTAATATGTAGGCAATCTGATGGATACAAATTCGGTTCAATGATATCAAACCACTTGGTTTGATTTGGTTTAACAGATAGTGTCTAGCATAGGAAAGGTATAGGAGACCGATTTCGATCGGTGGTTTGGGTGCCTAACCCCTTCCCATAACCGTAACCTGACGCTTACCCAATCTCTGATGGACCAGAAATCCAATCTAAGGGTCATGAATCAATCGTAGTATTATCTTAGGGTGAGATTTCACATTTCTAAGGTCCTAGACCTTAATCAAGGTGGTGACTTCTAAGATTTCCATCTTTGTCCTCACAGTGGCGACTCCACTGAGGATATAAATGTCAAACTCCTAAATGAAAACTTTCCTTTTGTGAATTGGATGCTAGCTCTTAGAATACTATATTTATGCTTGTATAATATTGCTTTGGGGGGAATGGGTTCAGTCACACATTCGTGCGAGTAGCCGAATCGGGTCCATGCATATGGGGCAGCCCGCTAGCAAAAAACATAACCTTGGCCTGTACTTTATGAGACCACGACCGGCGAGCAGCCTCTAACGAGCATTTCTTGGGTCCACCCGAGAATGCATTATGCTACTTCACGTCGCTTGGATCCTTGCAACATAGTATATAAAGGGATTGGGGGCCCATTATTCATCGTGCATTCGGTGATAGGTTACCCCGTCCTTGTCAAGGTGGCCTTTTCTGTCCAAACCCAGATTGTAGCCCAATGTTTGTTATTTTTGGTTCATCCTTGAACCAACCCAGTAAAATCTGCTTAACCATGACATCCATGTTTGAGACGTCGAAGTTCTGCCCGTTTTTGTTCTCGATTGGTCAACATGTTAGAATCTACACGATGAGCATCTTGAACTCTCATCCATTGGGAGTATGAGGTATGTATACACCTGTTCTACATCATAGTAGATGGTCACTATACACCCTCCATTAAGTAAGCTCGATGTGTCGAATCTCTCATTGTTAACAAGTCGATTTCAAAAAATGAACAGAAAAGCCCTATCAAAACATAGATACCATGGTCAAGAAGAAATTTACTAGTTTGTTCATCCATGAACCACTTTTGCTAACCATCCCTAATAAGGACGACAGATTAATATATCTATTTCAATTTCATCGAATTCGGTAATCCAATTGGCCAGACCTTGGTACCACTGATTATCCATTTTGGAATCATGAGTTCCCAAGACTGAACTCATGGCTTAATCAAATTCAATTAAATTGACTCGGATAATGTTTACCCAATCGCCCTTATGAGGGTGCTAACTTTGTTTGGTTAAGTCATCTTTGATTGTGCATGTGACTTCTTCCACTCCTCTAGATGTCTAGAATCTTGATATTTCTCCATTGGATTTCAATGCCTTTGGAAAAGAGAATCAAACTGCTATCATATCTACCCTTTTAGGGTGAGAGGCCCCTACAACTAGGGAAAATTATCTTGATCTCCCACCTTGAGATCTATCCATGTTATCTTTCTAAATGAATCAACAGAAGTCATGAATCTAAATCTTGATTGAACATCAAATTTTATAAGAAAGAAGGCAACCAGATTTGGGAACACAATCAGTAACTCAGTCAATCTGGTCCAATAGAGCATTCAATTTAGGCAGCGACAAGCACCTATCCTTGAGAAAGTTTATAATATTCCTGTATAGTTAGTCCTTGGGCTTACTCAAATATCATATTCAATTCATCTTAAAATCAATGTGAGATTTAGTCCCTAGGCAAATCAAATCACCATTCTCCATTCACCTCTGAAATAAGGAAAGATTCAGCCCCTAGGCAAATCCAATCACCGTTCTAGATTCATCTCGGAATTAAGGAAAGATCAGCCCCTAGGCATATCCAATTATAGTTCTTGATTCATCTCTGAATTAAGGAAAGATCCAGCCCCTAGGCAAATCCAATCATAGTTTTCAATTCATCTAAGAATTAAGGAGAGATTCAGCCCCTAGGTAAATCTAATCACCTTTTCGATTCACCTCTGACTTAAGGAGAGATTTAGTCCCTAGGCAAATCTAATTCTTGTTCCCTATTCACCTTTGAATTAAGGAAAGATTTAGCCCCTAGGCAGGTCCAATCATCATTTCGGTTCATCCAAAATTAAGGAAAGATTCAACCCCTAGGCAGATTCAATCACATCCAGTTCATATCAGAATCAAAGAAATATTCACCCCAGATTCAACCACCATTTCTGGTTCATCTCAAAACTGAAGGAAAGATTCAGCCCCTAGGCAGGTCCAATCATCATTTTGGTTCATCCAAAATTAAGAAAAGATTCAGCCCCTAGGCAGATTCAATCACATCCAGTTCATCTCATAATCAAAGAAATATTCAGCCCCAGATTCAACCACCATTTCTGGTTCATCTTAAAACTGAAGAAAGGTTCAGCCCCTAGGCAGGTCCAATCATCATTTTGGTTCATCCAGAATTAAGGAAAGACTCAGCCCCTAGGCAAATTCAATCACATCCAGTTCATCTCAGAATCAAAGAAATATTCAGTCCTAGATTCAACCACCATTTCTGGTTCATCTCAGAACTGAAGAAAGGTTTAACCCCTACGCAGGTTCAATCACCACTCCCAGATCATGTTAAAATGGAGGAGGCATTCGGCCCCTAGGCTTTTTCACCCTTCACCTCCTGTTTAGGTTCTGGTTCATGTTGGAACTAGGAAAAGTTCCATTCATCTCAATTTAATTAGCCACTAGGCTTATCCAACCTTCAACTTTGGTTAGGGTTCTGATTCATGTCGGAACTGTGAAAAGTTCCATTCATCTGAATTCAATTAGCCACTAGGCTTATCCAACCATCAACTTTGGTTAGGGTTCTGATTCATGTTGGAACTAAGAAGAGTTCCATTCATCTGAATTTATTTAGCCACTAGGCTTATCCAACCATCAACTTTGGTTAGAGTTCTGATTCATGTTGGAACTAAGAAAAGTTCAATTGGCCAACCATCAACTTTGGTTAGGGTTCTGATCATGTCAGAACTATGAAGAGTCCCATTGATCTGAATTCATTTAGCCACTAGGCTTATCCAACCATCAACTGTGGTTCAAGTTCTGATTCATGTTGGAACTAAGAAGAGTTCCATTCATTTGAATTTAATTAGCCCCTAGGCTTGTCCAACCGTCAACTGCAGTTCAGGTTTCGATTCATGTTGAAACTAAGAAAGGTTCTATTCATATGAACTCAATGTGAGCATGAGTTAGCCTCTAGGCCTGTTCAACCATTACCTCTGGTCCATGTTCCATTTAATGAAGGAATCGAAGAGAATTTTAGTCATTTCAACTCAATCAATCCATCATCTCTAGCAATTAGAGTCCAATCCATGATTGTCATCCTTGGCCTCTATCAATTGGAGCCCAACTCAAGCAATCTTTGCCTCAAACAATTAGAGCCCAGTCCATGACTATCAGTCTTGATCTCTATCAATCAGAGACCAATTCAAAGTCAATCTTGATCTCTATCAATCAGAGACCAATTCAAAGTCAATCTTAATCTCTATCAATCAGAGACTAATTCAAAGTCAATCTTGATCTCAATCAATTAGAGACCAGTTCAAAGTCAACCCTGTCTCTATTAATCAGAGACCAGTTCAAAGTTAACCTTGTCTCTATCAATCGGAGACCAATTCAAAATCAATCTCTGGCTCTATCAATTAGAGCCCGATCCATGTCTATCATAGCCCAGTGCTACAAGTTAGGATAGCTCGTCAGGAATGGTGAATGAGAAGCATTCCTCATTGCCTGTCAGTAAAGATCAATTCTAGATTCTAGAGTCATCAGGAGACCATGAAACTTCAGCTATGATAGTGCTATCCCATCACAAGCATTTCTGCCCCATTGGCCAAGGAAATGCTAGAATCCAAAGAGTTGCCCTCATATTTCTCATTATTCAAAGAGAAGGAATGAAATTTTTTCGAGCAGTAGGTTAAACCAAAGAAGAGATCCAATGTACCCTAGGCTAGGATAGGAACCAAAATCACGGCTATGGAATGGTTCAATGATGAAACCCTTAACCCATAAACTGGGGCATGAACCAGATTGAACTTGGGCCCAAATTGAGTGCGGTCCAATGAGGAAAGCCATTGAGCCCTAAGCTGGTCATGAACCAGATTGACCTTGGACCCAAATTGAGTATAGTCCAATGATTAAAACCATTATGCCCTAAACTGGGGCATGAACCAAATTGACCTTGGACCTAAACTGAGAGTGGTCTAATGAAGAAATCCATTGAACCCCCCTAGCCGAGGCATAAACTAGTCTAATCTTGGACTTAATATGGTGTAGTGCAATGGCGATACCCCTTGCTCCCCAAGCTAGGTCACAAGCTAAAATGATTTGAATTCAACTAGAAGTGGTCCATTGATGAATCCATTGAACCCCAAACTGGGGCATGAACCAAGATAACCTTGAGCTTAAAAAGCAATAATCCAGTTATGAATGGATCCCAAACTGAAAAAAAGGGGGGTAAGAATTGTATGGAACCCTAAAAGGTAGGTATCTTGCACCTATTGATAGAGGGGCATGATGAGTATTGCTGTTAGAGGTCTGAAGGAAGATTTATTACCACCGATTGAAGGTGGTCATCGAAGGCGTTATGCCCAACTGGAGCCGCTTGGACGACCTAGTTGTTTCAACTTTCTATTATCGGTATTTGATAGGTCATCCATGTCTAGGTCCAAAATTGATATGCTTGTTGACAAGTCCAATCCAATCTGCCCTGTAAGTAAAAGAAAATCACCCCGTTTGGGATTTCAAACTCTATGCTTTGTCTCTTCCATACATTTCCTCCCAGTTTCATACATCCTCCTATTCTACACGCGCAGTCAATTCTGACTCTAAAGATGATTGAAACGATGAGCCGTCTCTTGAACTTCTACGCCACCTGGCCTCTTAAGAAAGAAAGGTCCAACCCGTCTGGGAAAGCTTTAAATTATCAATCGGGAGACACAAGAGTACTCTCAAGAAACATGTATTGGAGAAGTTGCCATTTGTTTTTCCTATGAAAAGATTCCAAGGAAAGCATTAGATAGTAACAGATCATATCAACAGGTTAGCCAATCAGTACAAATGAGTGGAGGACAGATATGCCACCAAAAAGATGAAAATACCAAAGTTCTTACAAAGTACATCAACTGCAAGCAAGAGATACATGATGAATGATCAATCTCAAAATCAAAGAATGAGGTCATAAGAATACCAAAAAAAAAAAAAAAAAAAAAAAAAAAGAAAGAAAAAGAAAATTCAAGCCTGTGTTTTATCTACATCAATAATGGGACGCAGTCACATCAGACAGAAGGTGATTATTAACTTCCAGAGGACAGCATACAGATTCACCATTCGGATAAAATCAGGTCTAGATGAGTAGTCACAAATGCTCATAAAGTTTACAGAAGATCAGAGTACTAACTGGGGCAAAGATTCTATTTGACTAGAAATGTTTGGAAGAAGAAGATTCAAATCCAATATTGAAAGTCATGATTCAACTTTGGATCAAGCAAAGCACTGCATTATGTGGTGTGGCCTCCACATCCCAAAAAAAAAGAAAAAAAGAAAAAAAATAGTAAGATGTTGAATGGCATTGGAGTTCGACAGTAAAGCCAATTGTCCCTCTCACTTCAAGAGGATGGTAGTTCTAATCAATGCCTGATAGCAAGTGTGATCGTTCTTCAAGATTCACAACATGTTGGACCGGACTTTTGATTTTGGCCAATTACATCCCGCCTTTATAGGAGATGATCTCATCACTTCTTCGTCATCAGAGAAAGATTTCTCATCGGCATTAGACTCTCTCTCCTGTCTATAAATCTGACGGCCTTCCAAGGAGTCTCTATCACTAACCCTTCTTTTGATTATTAGTTTTTATGGCATTGTATCTCATGGTCATGTCATCATTTCATATACAAATTCATGAATCTGGCTAGAACTCTCATCTGTCGTTCATTACATCCGACGGCTTCCCAAGGTTCCTATAAGCCCTTTATTTCTAAAGCCAATAAAATGGGATCTTCTCGGTAAGCTAAGCCCATTCTACATAAACAACCAAACACTCTCCCAATGGTAGGCCCATGTGGACAGTTTCACATCAGTCCTCCCAGACCTTCAACATCAATACTTGTTAACAAACTTAAAGGTTTCAGGCCCAGATATGATCGCGACTGATTCGGTATTTCGATGTAGCTTGTTGAGACACATGTTCCATCTGAACATATCCACAAAAAGGAAAATATAATTCGGCACCATTTTTAATTTTGGTGTGGGACTGCATTTCCCTAAGATCACTTTTAGTGATGATCCAAATAGCTGTCCGCCTATCAATGCGTGTAGGTGTCAACTTAAATAGTGGGGCAAGGCTATCCAATTGTCATGAAAGTCATGTTGTTCGAACTTCCCCCAAGGGTTTCAGACAATTGGATAGAACCATAATTTTGGCAATATCCTCACCATATTAGGACTCTTTATTCAACCCAAGATGGGGTTTGTAAAAAAAAAATTGAAAAAAAATAATAAAGGGAAGAAAAGAAACCTCAGCAAGGAAAAGCAACCCAAGAAACCTTAATGGGCAACCCATAATACCTCAGTGGGGATAGGCGACCTGATGCAACCCTAAAGCATTGCCCTCATTGGCCCTTCATAGAAAAATTCAGTGGTCCATGTGGATAAGTGTCATACCCAGTCTACCCTCTATAAGGAAAATAACTCTTCTTGCTCTCCAGTGAATCATACTAAGAGGAGTTGAACAAACCATCATTTGTTTGCCTTTTGGGCTCCATAGCATTGCCTTTCAATAGAATTCTATCTTCAAATCCTTTTGTCATGAGAGCAAATTCTCATTGCCTAGTTACGGATGTAGCCAAATTCATTAAATCATCAGCTCCCTCATTTTTCAAAATTCAAGAAGGGCTTATCTAAGAAGTCACTTTCTGCAATCAATCTGTCAATCTTCCCTTGACCTTGGAAGCATGGTCAAATTCTTGATGCAATCCAGATTCAACCTAATTCTAACTCTGTTAGGTAGCCCGTTCCTTCTATCTTGCCCCTAGCATACTATAGTAGTGGTCTGTCACAACATGCAGACACTGGGGCATATATATACCCTATGTAGTGGAATTGAACTTGATCATGAGCATTACATTTAGGATCCATTGTCTAGTCTGAAGTCACTGACTTTCCTAGTCAATAGAAGTAGGTCCGTCCAAGGTGGTTTTTTCCAATTTCTTAATTCGTCCAAATCTCGTTGATGAAGGAAATCCAATGTGGTCGCTCACCTGTTAGGATTTGGTCACCAAATTCTCCGAAGGAACACTTCAAATCCTTTGCTCCTCGTGCCTACTTTGGGGCCATGGTTCATTCATCTTTCAAAATTGGCACAACAATGTTGCAAAACCCTGAGCTTTTCATGAGCCTAGATCAAGGGCCAAACCCATGTCACATTTCATTGCCACTTGGCTGTTCTACAAATTTGGTCTACCATAGTGTACAGTCAAAGAACCTAGTTGACTAGATACCCCTCGATAGTTTAACACCAAGGTCAATCAATAAAATCACTTTGGTTAGAGACTGTCAAGCTCCCCTCATTCTTGTCCAAAATCCTCGCTAGAGTTTCTTTCAATCCAAAATCCAACAACATCCAATGTTGGCTGAAGAAAATCATCACTTTCAAATTACATGGAACCCTTCCAAGGGAGCAACCAAGTCATCACTACTGTGCTGAAATTGAGTCAAACTTGCAGTACCAGGTCATAAATGGCAAATTTCAAATCTAGGCATCATTCCAGCAAAGTCCATGACATCATTTCCATTGATGCCATGTTTTATGCCTTTACCAATAAAGCAGGGGCAAAAACATTGGAAAACTGCCAAGGAATTCACCATAATTTCAAATATGTCCAGCACTCTATAGGTTCAAATTCAAGAGACTTCCAAGATGGGTTAGATTTCAACCCTAAAGGTTTAAAGTCAACAAAAACTTCCTATGTGAGTCACTCTCGAGCATCCTAAAGGTTTACAGCAACAAAGCTACTTAAGAGGATATTCTAGCTTCCATTCCCTAAAGGTTCATAGCCATAGAGCTTCCAAGAAAGATATTCCAATTTTCAATCCCAAAGGTCCAAAGCTAGTTGGAACTTCAAAGATGAGTCATTCAGTATCATCCTATAAGTGACCTTCTGAGTTCTTGCTCATTTCATAATCAAATGCAGAACCCTAGTGCATTCAAAGTTCAAATCAATCTTAGCCTATTAGTGAATCAAATGTAGAGCCCTAGCTCATCCAAAGTTCAAATCAATCTCAGCCTATTAGTGAATCAAATACAGAGCCCCAGCTTATCCAAAGTTCAAATCAATCTCAGCCTATTAGTGAATCAAATGTAAAGCCCTAGCTCATTCAAAGATCAAGTCAATCTCAGCCTATAAGCGAATGCAGAGCCCTAACTCATCCAAAGTTTAAATCAATCTCAGCCTATTAGTAAATCAAATGTAAAGCCCTAGCTCATTCAAATATGAAGTCAATCTCAGCTTATAAGCGAATGCAGAGCCCTAGCTCATCCAAAGTTCAAATCAATCTCAGTCTATTAGTAATCAAATGTAGAGCCCTAGTTCATCTAAAGATCAAGTCAATCTCAGCCTATAAGTGAATCAAATGCAGAGTCCTAGCTTATTCAGAAAATCAATCTCAGAATCTCAATCAAAAGAGCCTCAGCTCAACCAAAGAAAAGACAGCAAGTCCTCCATCCAGATAAATCAAAGCCGAGCCCAAGCTTGTGCAATCAGCCTTGTATTCACAGCCTAGCTTCATACAAGAAGAGGTTTCAAGCCTACAAACGAGCCTTGTATTCACAGCCTAGCTTCATACAAGAAGAGGTTTATCAGCCTACAAATGGATCAAGCCGGATTCAAGCCCGCACGTACCTTGCATCATGAGTTTCACCTCAGCAAGAAGAGGTTCCCAGCCTACAAATGAGCCTTGTATTCACAGTCTAGCTTCGTACAAGAAGAGGTTTATCAGCCTACAAATGGATGAAGCCGGGTTTAATCCTGCATGTACCTTGCATCATGAGTCCCACCTCAGCAAGAAGAGGTTCCCAGCCTACAAATGAGCCTTGTATTCACAGCCTAGCTTCATACTAGAAGAGGTTTATCAGCCTACAAATGGATCAAGCCGGGTTCAAGCCCGCATGTACCTTGCATCATGAGTCTCACCTCAGCAAGAAGAGGTTCCCAACCTACAAATGAGCCTTGTATTCACAGCCTAGCTTCATACAAGAAGAACAATCACCAATTTTCCAAGACGAGCAAACCTTCTTTCCAGTCGAACTACGTTCTGGGCTTGATTTATAGGACACCCTTATAATACGTAGGCAATTTAGGATAAATTACCCAAAGGGTAGCCCAATAAGCAATCTCACTCATATCCCAAAAATATGGTTCTTTTATCTTCAGCCTTCAATTGGTAACAATTTCAGCTAAAGAGGGGCATCTGTAAGCACCCCATTTTTGCCACCCTCAGCATAAGTGAACCAATATGACAGATTTTTGGCTTTTAACCCAAGGGTTTGTGATTCTCTAATGAACCCCACAGCAAGGTCTTAGTTTATTACCTACTTGAATGTACAGGTCATGAAATTATCTTCGAAATGAGACCGAAATCATCAAATTCTGACGTCAAACAAGGAAGATATCGCAGTTTGAAAGTGCAAGGGCATTTACATAATTATCGTATGATGCATGCATTATTAGTCAAACTTCAAGACATCATATCTTGGTCAGCTAATATTGGAATCAGATGATTCGAAGGCCAATATTCCTTATTGGTAGAAGTCACCAGTGGGCCCCATGTAAGCTTTCATGTAAAATTATCGTTAGAACTTCAAAGCTTCATATCTTTGTTGTTCTACGTCGGATTCAGATGATTCCAAGGCCATTATTCTTCATTTGTGATGTTCTACAAAGTGGACGTAAAAAAATCTCGGGTAGAAGTATCCGAAGGGTCCCATGCAAAATTACACATGGAAATGGTCATTTAATCTTCGAAAATTCATATGTTGGTCACCCCATATCCAAATCAGGTAATTTCAGTTTCATTATGTTCCATTTTTAGTACTCTACAAAGTAGTCGTAAAGGATTTCCGGTAGAAGTCTCCGAAGGATCCCATGCAGAATGGTCAGCCAAATTATCAATAATTGGCCTGCTTAAACTTTAAAAATTCATAGGTTGGCCATTTTATTTCCAAATGAGGTGACTCATGTTCCAATATTCCTCATTTTTAATGTTCTACAAAGTGAACGCAGAAAATTTAGAATAGATGCTATCGAAAAATTTCATATGGAAGGGTGACAGAAATGGACTATGAAATGTCAACCTTAGTCCAAACCAGCTTAATCCAGTTTAGTCTAACTTAGCCCGGCCCAGCCCAGACCAATCCAGACTAAGTTATGTCAGTCCATAAGCATGGATTCCTTTTATATGTATTTAATGTATAATATATTATTGTACATAATATATATATATATATATATATATATATATATATATATATATATATATATATATATATATATATATATATATATATATATATATCTTATGGATATATTATATGTATTAATACATTTATATATATGTATACATATATATTATAGGAAAGAGAGAGGAAAGTGAGGCCGTGGAAAGAGAGAGGAAAGAGAGGCCATAGGAAAGAGAATGGGAGAAAGAAAAAGGAAAGAGAGAGAAATAAAAGGAAAAAGATTCCCCTTCACGTTTTCTAGAAAGAAAACGTGAAAGAGAGAGGGAGAAAGGAAAAAAAAAGGAAGGTAAGAGGAATGAAAGAAAAAAAAAAAGAAGAAAAAAAAAAGAAATGATTTCTAAGAAAGAAAATATGAAAAGAGAGGGAGAAAGAAAAAAAGGAAGGAAAAGAAGGAAGACGAAAAGGAAAAAAGAAAGAAAGGAAAGAGAAAAGGAATTTTCTAGAAGAAGGAAAGAGAGAAAGGAAAGAGAGAAAGAATTTTCTAGAAGAAGAAGGAGAAAAAGGAAAGAAAGGAAGAAGAAAAAACGTGGGAAGGAAGAAAAGAAAGGAAAAAAGAAAAAATGGAAAGAAAGGATTTTCTAGAAGAAAAAAAAATAGAAAAGCAAGGAAGAGAGAAAAAGGAAAGAGGAAGAGAGGATTTTCTAGAAGAGGGAGAGAGAGAAAACTTGTGGAATAGAAAGGGAAAAGAGAAAAGGGAAGGAAGAAAAGAAAGGAAAAAAGAAAAAAATAAAAAGATAGGAAAGAGGAAGAGAGGATTTTCTAGAAGAGGAAGAGAGAGAAAACGTGTGGAATAGAGAGGGAGAAGAGAAAAGGGAAGGAAGAGAAGAAAGGAAAGAAGAAAAAAGGAAGAAAAAAAGATTTTCTAGAAAAAAGAAGAAAGGAAAAAAGGATCTTCTAGAAGAGGAGAGAAAAAATATAAATAGGCAAGAGAAGAGAGAGGAGGGTCTCTTTTTTTCCAGACCATAGAGTGAGGAGAACATGATAGAGAGAGGAGGACGTGAGTGAGAGAGAGAAAACTTGAGAGAGGGAGAAAGAAAGAGAGAAGAAAAGAGAAAAGAAAGAAAAAGAAGGAAAAAAAGAAAGAAAGAGAAGAGAGAGAGAAGCAGAAGAGAGGAGAAGGAGGATTCACATTCAAAGGGGATTGATACAACCTCCAATCACCTGTTCATCGATAGTTTCACTCAATTTAAGCACAAGGTTAGTACTCTAAACAAATTTAGAGGCCGTTAGAATGCTCGAATTCTAATTTTGCTTGAAAAAGACTAATTTCTATGAAATTTCAATCATTAATGCTCTATTACATGCTTGTTAATATTAGGATGCCTATGTCTAATATTTTTCATGAATGATAATTTGTCTAATCTATTCAATGATCAATTTTTGAATGATATACAATGATGTTTGATGTTTTTTTATAAATTTCATAAAGTGATTTTCTGATCTAAAAATTCCAGATTTAGGATTCAAACATAGGACGTACATCATATGTATTTTTTCTAAGCTTTTGAAGTCCAAAATTTTATGGGAGTTTTTCTGATATGTTAGAAGACTACCCTAAAAATTTCATTCCATTTGGAATTGGGAAAATATATCAAAAAATGTCTTTGATATTGCTGTTTTTCTCGGATGTAATGCAATCCTCCATCAGAAAGTCTCTAGACAAAGGTCTTATGGCCATAATAAAAAAATCCATTTAATATAAATTTTTTAAACATGAAAGTCTTCTAAAAAATGACACTGGTTTTATATTTTTTCAATTTTTTGTTGAATTGATATCAATTTTTTAGTTCATAGTGCTCTGATTTTGAATCTATCGTGATGTACTGGTTTGCATGATTGAAAAGAGTCATTTTTCATAAAGAAAATATACTGTTTCAACTTATTTTTCTTGATGAAATTTTAGATCAGATAGTTATATACATAGACATATGTCTGTATTTAATTTTCATTAAGAATAGAATTTTATTTGGAATTTATGGTGCAACTGGTCAAAAATCTGGAACAGATTTGACCAGTGCACATGTTCGGTCTTAGGGCATATCTTTGACCCATTTTTGCTTTTTTTGGGATTCAACTCCTTCATATGAAATATAATATATTAAGTCATCTTTCTATGAAAAAAGGTTGAGCTTGATTTGAGTTTTGGAAGACCAACTTAGGGTCATTCTTGTGTAATGTGACAAATCTGAATACAGTTCATAGTTTTGTCCATTATTTGAAACTTTGTGTCACAATTTTGACAGTTTTGAGTCATTAATCTTCCCAAATTACTTTATAAAAATTATAATTTTTTCAAAGAACATTTAACATATGTTTTTTTTTGATAATTTTGTACTTTTGAAAGAAAAACTTAAAAAAAAAAAAAAGGTTTCATTGTTGTCTCATTCATTATAACATCAATGATTATTTAAGTGAATTCTGTCATATTTGGATAAATGGCTATATTTGGAGCATTCATATGCTTTGTTTGGATTTTGCATACCATGTTTGTCACATTCCATGTCTTGCTATTTTTGGTAGAATAGATAAATTTTTACCATATTTTAGCAAAATCTTAATAATTACTATTTTTAAGTCTTACTATGCTTAGAAAATAGCATATAAGATCTTTTCTTTTTTGAAAAATTCATGTCGTATATGCATTCTATGATTGGTACTTACCATATTGATATATAAATGCATATTAGATCTTGCCATATTAGATCTTGCCATGCTTAGATTAGCATATTAGATCTTACCATATTAGGTTATTGCCTTATTTACAATACATGCCATATTAGGGAAATTTTCATAATCTTACTATATGTTGTGATAGTTACCATAAATATCATACATGCCATGCTTATAATATTCTTTTTTTAGCAATAATTTTATTTATGCTGCACCCTAGTTGAACTGCCATATTTGTACACCTATAAAACATATTAGGTGTGGGGGCATGCATTTAGACACCCACATTCTTGGGAAGGGCATAATGGGAATATTAAAAATCTTAATAAAGAAAGAAAATGCGTTGCCAAACATTCCAAAATTAGAGCTTAGGTTAAAAAGGGTAATTCAGGATGATTTTTCCCCTCAGTAAATACTAAACCTAGAATAGGTTCTAAACCCTAAACCTAGAATAGGTTTTAAACC
This sequence comes from Protea cynaroides, assembly GCA_028583415.1. Taxonomy (NCBI): domain Eukaryota; kingdom Viridiplantae; phylum Streptophyta; class Magnoliopsida; order Proteales; family Proteaceae; genus Protea; species Protea cynaroides. The sequence goes on from CM053272.1 coordinate 67,527,866, forward strand.
CTAAACTTAGAACAGGTTCTCACATTAAACCTAGAACAGGTTATTAATTTCGAACTACGTGGATTCTGATTCTTAGGGAAAACCCTATGATACGTAGGCTATTTGGGAGAATCCCAATTTTGGATCCACACCTTAGTCCACTCGGACTATCCATAGATCCACTAGGATATCCATCCATATTTTGACCCAAATAGGGTTATCCACATTCCAACCCAGATAAGGTTATCCATATTTTGACCAAATAGGGTTATTCTTAGATCCACTAGGATTATCTATCAGTCCACATGGACTATCCAGATCCTAACCCATAGGGTTTCTCATCCATTCAAGCATAAACTTTAACTTGAACAAAGAACTTAATCATGCACAAGCATAAATCACAATCATAAACTTTAATCACACCTGAACTACGATGGTAAACCTGATTTTCGGAATAATTTCATAATACGTAGGCAATCTGATGGATACAGATTCGGTTCAATGATATCAAACCACTTGGTTTGGTTTGGCTTAACAGATAGTGTCTAGCATAGGAAAGGTATAGGAAACCGATTTCAATCGGGCGATTTGGGTGCCTAACCCCTTCCCATAACCGTAACCTGACGCTTACCCAATCTCTAATGGACCAGAAATCCAATCTAAGGGTCATGAGTCAATTGAAGTTTTACCTTAGGGTGAGATTTCACATTTCTAAGGTCCTAAACCTTAATCTAGGTGGCGACTTTCAAGATTTCCATCTTTGTCCTCACACCAACATAACCATTAAAGCTCAAGCCCTGATTAGTTTTCTCATTGACTCCTCCCTCTTTGAAGAAGTCAGGGAAGATGCAGAAGCACAAGGGAAATAAAACATATTGCAGCCGCCATGGACACTGTTCATGGACGTGGCCTCTAACAAAGGTGAATGTCGTGCTGGTCTCATACTCACAAGCCGAGAGGGTTTTCAAATTCAATACACCCTTCGATTCAAGTTTCAAACATCGAACAAAGTGGCTGAATATGAAGCCTCATTTTGGACTCCGCCTAGCCAAAGTAGTTATGGCAAGAAGGGTGGAAGCCTCCAGTGATTCTCAGCTATTTAAAAAACTAGTCAATGGTGAGTGCGAGGCAAAAAAAGCAAGTATGGGAGCATACTTGTAGAAGGTACGGGTGGCATCTTCGGCCTTTGAGAGTTTCACACTCAAGCATATTTTGAGGGATCAAAACACGCAGGTGGATACCCTTTCCAAGTTGGCCACCTCGGACTTGTCTGACCTTAGTCACTCAGTATATACAGAAACCTTGCTCAAAGAAAGCGTTGATCCAGAATCAGGGGCAATAATGCCAGTCCTGGAGAAACCATCATGGATAGATCCTATCTATTCATACCTTAAAAATAGAATCCTCCTAGATGAGAGAAAGGAAGCTAGAAGAATACAGTCCAAGGCCATACACTATGTCCTTGAGCAAGACACGCTATAAAAAAAGGCCTTCACGTTTCCTCTACTCCAATGCTTGCATTCATCTGAAGCTGCTCTTGCGATAAAGGATGTATACGAGGGAATCTACAAAGCAGACCAAGGAAGAAGGGTTATTGCCCATAAAATCCTTAGACAAGGATACTATTGGCAAAAAATGAGGGAGCAGTGCATAGACTATGTCAAAAAGTACAAGAAATGTTAGTTTTATGCCCCTGTCCCTCACCTCCCGGTAGCCTCCTTGCCGTCCATTACGACCCCTATTCATTTCCCCACTTGGGGCATGGATATCATGGGAACATTTCCTCCAGCACGATATCAGTATAAATTCGTCATAGTAGCGGTGGATTACTTCACCAAATGGGCCGAAGCAGAGGCCGTCTCTAGTATTCCTAAAAGTACAATCCATGAGTTCTTCAAAAAATCAGTCATTTATTGATATAGAATCGCCCGTGTACTGATTAAGGACAACGACAAGTAGTTTGATAACAAGGCCTTCTCTGAATTTTGTGAAGAAAACCATATCGACCTTAGACATGGTGCTGTCAAACATCCCCAGACCAGCGGGCAGACTGAATTAATTAACAAGATTATACTCAAAGGGATCAAGACTTGGCTAGAGGGTGCCAAAGGGTGCTGGTTGGATGAACTCCCCCTCATCCTATGGGTAGATCAAACAACCCCCAAAATGGCCACAAGAGAATCGCCATTTATTTTTGCTTTTACAACAAGGCAGTCATTCCCTTGGTAGTGCACGTCCCCTCACACAGGTTAACCCATTATAACCTTATCTTCAATGAAGAAGGATTAAGAGTGAACTTGGACCTACTAGAAGAAACCAAAGATCAAGCCTAAATCAGGATAGCTGCTCACCAACAACAAATTACCAGACATTACAACAAGCGCGTTCTTGAGCGCTCATTAAGGGTTGGCGACCTTGTCCTCCGGAGCACAATCGCATCAGACCCAACCAATCAGAGCAAGCTAGCCCCTAATTGGGAAGGACCATATCGAGTTATTCATGCATTGCAGAGTGGCTTGTACCATCTAGAGGACATGGAGGGCAAGCCGCAGCCACGTGCATGGAACGCTGAACATCAGCGTCGGTGTTGCCAATAGTTTAGAGCATGCCATGATGTATCCGGTCCAGTGGGACTCCAGAATAGTTTTAACGAATACCATCTTTTGTTCAATGAAAAAGATATTTCCCAGTTCTCTTTAAAATTTGCATCATCCTACCTTTATTGAAACCCATTTGGCCAAAAGAGTTCATCAAAATAACTAAACACATTTAGATAAGGAGGGTAGATCGGGCTCCAACCTTTATTGGGACCCATTCGGCCAAAGATTTTTAACTGAATACATTTGGCCGAGGAGGGTAGATCGAGCTCCAACCTTTATTGAGACCCATTCTGCCAAAAGAGTTCATCAAAATAATTGAACACATTTGGCTGAGGAGGGTACATCGAAGTCCAACCTTTATTGAGACCCATTTGACCAAAAGAGTTCATCAAAATAACTGAACACATTTGGCCGAGGAGGGTAGATCAAGCTCCAAAATTTATTGAAACCCATTCGGCCAAAAGAGTTCATCAATGCCTGAACACACTTGTCTGAGGAGGGTAGTTAACCTGATGACAACACTACACCAATAGCAAAAGATCATGTTAACCAAAGATATCCTAAATTAATCATCGACCCCTATTGACCGAAGCGAGCATATCAGACTCAGTAAAGAAAAAAGAGTGACATGATGTAAAGGAAGAAGCAGGGAAAAATGCAAAGCACCGAGTTCATTCATCCACAACAAGCCAAACTTGATTAAAAAAGAGTAAACATATATTTCAAGGTGAATCTCCCCTTATAAAAAAAACACCCGAGGAGGATACCTCTGATATACAAAAAAAAGGGGAGAATACATAAGTCGTGGCTCAACCATCACCATACTTCAAAAAAAACTTGTGACAAAAGAAAAATCACTCCTCACTTCCATGAGCCAAACTGTCGCCATGACCAGAAGCTCCACGGCCAGGAGAAAGGTTGATGCCACTGCCAGGGGTTATAAGGAGGCCAGTAGCAGCGGATATGCCAACCGAAGGAGTCGAAGGAGACCCCATCAGAGAATCCATCTCCCCGATGTCAGGAGAAGGTGGGGGACCCTCACCATCAAAGAAATCATCGAGCTAGTGGTAAATTACTGGATCATCCTTGTTAACTTCATCCATGGACACCTTAATAGGCTTCAAACAATCGGCCTCTGAATAGTCCCACCTGGCACCCTTTGGTCCACATAGTCTTTAAAGGCCTCCGCCCCATATGTATAGCTAGGTAGGGTGTATTTTCCCACCAACTCTTTGAAAGCCTCAGACTTCTTATAAAAGTGGATGGCCCCCGCGGCAATGGATCTGGCCTTCTGGAAGGCTTCTTCATATTTGGCGGTACGAGTTCGAGAAGTCTCGACGATAGACTACAAGTTTTCAATGTGGGTTTTAGAGGCCCTCTCACTTTCTCCTCGAGCAGTCCTTTCTTCATCCAAAGACTTCTTTAAACCATTGATCTTGGCTTTAAGATCAGCATTCTCCATAGCGACCGAGTCGATTTCTTTGTCTTTGGTGCCAACCTGAGACCGTACCTCATCCCTCTCCTACCCGACTTTGTGAAGTCTTCGGTCAGTCTCACCTAGGTCTTTCACGTTTTGTTCGCACACATATTGAGAAACTCTACATAAACAAGAAGCTACAAAAAAAAAAGTCAAGGCAGTACACAGGGCAAAAAGAACAGGGCAATAAACAAAGGCAACTTACCCTGAACATCATAGTATTCGCGCCCAAGATCATAGACGGAGTCGGAAGACCTTCCACCATTTTTTGATCTCGTGGAAGCACGTAACCCTTAATTAGTTCACGTTCCATGCGAACATCCTCCATGGTGGTATCACCTTCAGTTATCGCCCATTCCAGGTGAAAAGGCACCTCATCATTGGTCTTGATCTTCGAGAGAGGACCCATTAGGGGAATCTGCCTTATATGGCTTAGATCGCCACCTATGGAAATGTACTCCCCTGCCCCATGGGGTAGATTGACAAATAGGTACATCATCTATGGTACCTGGGAGGGCCAGCACAGCTTTAGGGGTGGCGCTCACTGATCCCTTGCCTAAAAAATTAAGAACATGATGCACGGGAATCAGGGCCTTGGCATATATTCGAGCAGCATCGGCCAGAGTAGTATTAGGAGAAGCCTTAAGTGATCTCTTAGAATTTTTTGATGGGCCACCCTTATCCCCGTCCCCTGGCGCAGCCTATTTGGTCCTTTCTTGTCACTTCATTTTCTCTTTGAGCTTAGCCCTCTTCGCCTTGGCCTCAAGCTCCGTGGCCACTTCCTTTCTCCACAACTCCTCCAGATACTCCTTAGTCAACATTACTGCAACAAAACAAGAAAATTAACAGGTTGTTAGAGATCAGACCTCTGAAATACAATGATAGGACACTCATAAAGTTTATTTTCATATAAAAGAAGGGGTTCCTAATGTCGGCCACTCAGATGGTAGAGCCTTGAGACGATTGAACATGCTTCAGTAATTTAGACTCTCAAGGTAATAGTGGCACATTGGAGTTAAGGGAGTCGGCATTGATCTTCATCCAAACATTTTCTAAGGCTATACTGTCACCTCGGATATAGAAGAATTTGTTCTTCCACAACTTTATGGACGTAGGTTTATCGACTAGAATTTCATCATACTCCCGAGCATTTGGCAAAATAATACCAGCCAGACTGCTGGTAGTTTCGCCACCATTGGAATAGGAATAGATTCGCCAAGAAACATACCAGATCCATCGAGAAGCATACCAGATTCAAGGAAGAAACCAAATCGCATTGGAAAGGAAGAAGACTAGAACGTATTAGGAGAAGAAAACTTAAACAAAAACCATATCTGAGAAGAGTTTTCATCTGGTTTTAACAATACCAGATTCGTCGCCTCTGGAGTCGCCGGCATCGTTCCCTCTTCCCCTCTTCTTCTTCTTCTCCTTCTCTTTAGAAACCCTAGGTTTCCATTTCTCTTCCTCTCTCTCACTCTTCTTCTTCCCCGATTTCTCTCAATCATCTCTGCTGTTAACTTTCTCTGTTTGTTCCTTGAACCATAGAGAAAAAAATGTCTTTAGTCCCTTGTCCTTTATACCCTCATCATTTAAATGTCCATTATACCCCTTATATGCCATTTCAAAGTTATCCCTTATGGTTCCGTTTAGAATTTTATTACCTTTTTAATTCCATCTTTAATTCAATGGATATTAATTTATTTAGTTTATTTCTTTATTTATTATTGTAATTATTATTATTATTATTATATTATTATTATGAGTAAAATTAAATTTATTATTATTATTATTACTATGTTAGTTATTATTTAGATTATTATTATTGAATAATTTTGTAATTGAATTTAAACCTATTTATTATGAATTTTAAAGGAATTTGGTTTTTGTTGTTGTTGTTATTATTATTATTATTATTATTATTATTATTATTATTATTTTCATTATTATTATGAGTAAAATTAAAATTTTTATTACTGCTATTTTAATTATTATTAAGATTATTATTATTAAATTTATTATTATTGAATAATTTTGAATTGAATTTAAACCTATTTATTATGTATTTTAAAGGAATTTGATTGACAAAATTGAGGCATCTCGAGAGTCATCCCTATAAAAATAGTTGGCCTATAATCCAAAGATCCCAATACAACTACACTTTCAAGTGATCAAATCTAAAGTTATTTTAGGCATACTATATTGCAGGTCTCTTTCAATTCAAGAAAGCCATGAAGAAGGCGGTTTTCCTGGTCCTATTCTTAGTTATTGCAATTGGTTAGTTTCTTTTTCTACCTCTTTTTTGTGTATAAAATTATTTTGCACTACTTAGAGGACAAGATGGTACATCATTCTTAGTTAGGCCTGAGGGTATGACATGTATTCATGCTTGAAAAGGAATAATCATAGATAAGACTGTAGGTATGCCCTAAATGTTTTACTACCTAGCACTGGGCTAACACTTCGTGTGTCCAGTTCATACTATTTCGTAATTGACACTCTATGTTTACACACTATGGAGTGAGAAGTAAAATCGAACATTCCACTGAAAAGTTTTATTTCCTTTATTTTATTTTATTTTAAGCAAAAGTTTTTCAGATCAGCAAATTAGGCATCTTGGACTACAATGTGCTGACATCCACTGACCTAAATGCATAAAATATATCCCTATTTATGAATTAAAGATAATAATCCCTCCCAACTCTGCATCCATTGATTTCTTTGATCTACTAACCTCTTCCCTCTATTTATTTAAAGCTATTTTATCTTTTCTTATCAGTAAAAACTATTTTAACTTTACTTCCCTCCTCTACCTTCGAAAACAAAGAATTATTGTTGATGTCAAATGCAAGATGAATTTTTGTTGACTGATATGCAGAGGCTATAGTGGAAGCCAGAGTACCATGTATAATTACACCGGATTGTGCACAATTAGTTCCAGCACCAGGTTGTCGCTACATCTGTGCCGGGGGAAAATGCCTTATGGTATGTCCGAGAAAGCCAGCTGCATTGACATGTAGGTCCCTGGAGGATTGTGTTCTTTTCGCCCCCCCTGATTGTTTCTATAAAGGACGTGTGAATGAAACATGCGCTATGGAGTGTCACAATGAGGACAAGTCTACTACGTAACCGTGTGGGACCCTTAATGATTGTAAGAAACCAAAGTCTAGGTTGTCTTTTGTTTTATTTTCAGCAGATGATCTCATGATCACTATCTGAAATTAGAAAATAATAGTCCTAATGAATAAATATGAGAATAAATTTTATATTCTCGTGTTTTTTTTTTTTTTTTCTTTTTGCTTAATTTCTTGATCTTTTGCATTACAAAAATTATGGATAAAGTTAAGCGTAGAGATTTATGATTACGAGGTCCATTCACATTAAGTAAAACAGTATTTGTTTTTAAGAACAGTGTTTGTCAACCAATGTTGGGTGAAATCGACATTTGAGTAGCAAAGGCACTTCTTTGTCTCCCTTTAGAGATGTAGCAGAGCTGGAATGTAGTTGTAGCAGCCTATGGGAATTGTAGTTAGGATAGTTAAAAAAAAAATTGGGTAACTTGATAAAATCCGTTATTCACATTGATTATACAAAGAGAAAATAATAAAAATAAATAAACATAACGTGAGATACTGTAAGATATTGATTTCTCTCTAGAGGGAAATAAAGATAACCAGCTAGAGGAGTGATAGTCGTTGAATATCGATTGGGTTCTGCTGGCGGCAATATGCCATTGGATCTGAGTGACAAGAATGCTGGTGGTAGTAAGGGTTATGGCAGACGTAATAGTAGGGGTGCTAGGCTTCCGATTGGGTCTCTGTCAGAGGGGGCTCGTTGATTTTCTTATTGTTTTACGACTGGGAATACTCAGAATGTTAGTGTCGCATCCCAATTTTGGACTAACCAGAATAGTGTAATGAATCGTCAATAAACCAAAGGTTCGACTAGGATCTACGTTAGGTAGTACCCACCATATCAACCACACACACCTTCACAGGAATAATCAGTGATAATAAAAAAATAAGTATAAGTCTTTATAATTAATGAATTGAGTATCTAATAGTGTTAAATAAATAGTTAATCCAGTTATCTCCAATTAACTTAAGACATAAAATAAAATAATCAATTACATGTCCGTTAACCAAAATATAACTAAACTAATCAAATATGCATTGATTGCACTCGTATGAAGGATCATGCGCATCTTCAACAGTTTTTTACGTCCATAGCCGCCATGTATCCATATGTCAGAGCATTCATATACTCTTCTACAGTAGGACTTGCATCATCAACTAAAAATATTCAACGTCGAAAGGGTGAGCACACATCACGGCTTTGTGAGCAAACAAAACAATGCAACAAACATATTCATGCATTTAATTCATATCTTTGGTCCGGTTTTTAAGTTTACAATATGCTAAAGAAAGGATTGGTAGTCGCACCTCTATACACGAGTGTGTAAATCCGCCCAATGGATCAAACACCATTGCCATCCCACATGCACCTACCATGGAATAGCGATAGAGCTAAGGTGTCCAGATCAAACACAGCCAACACTTTCCCTAATGCCCTACCCATACCAACATGTAAGCCCCTATTGGCGAGGGCTTACAAACTGGATTCGTAATTAACCAATCCTAAATGTCATCTAGTATATCCAAGGACTTACCTCAGTAGAACTCTTCTCTTAGCCTTCTCCTTAGTTTTCTCTCCTTTTTCTTCTCCTTCTTCTCTTCCTCTAGGGTTTGCTAATGTTTCAAAAGAGTGAAAAAGGATTGAGGAACGTCCTTCATATAGAGAAAAACTCTTCATATAGAGTTCTCTAATAATAGGAAAGAGACCCTCCTCAAATTAGAAAAGTTTCCAAGTTCGGAGTCTGAATTGGGGTCTTACGATCGGACATACAATCGCAGAACCCATAGACCGTAGGGTCAAAAACATCAATCATGGGGTCATTGGTGTATGATCCTTATTCTTTACCATATGATTGCCCATACCTAACCAGGTATTTGACCCAACGCATAGTTCTTAGAGTGTTGAGTAAATTTTTCATACCTGGTTTGTGATCCTACTTTACACGATCGGTCCACTTGGTTCAGCAATGATGGGAAGACCTGACACGACACGGTTAAACTGAGTTAGTAGAGTGCTGGTCTTACAACTCCCCCCCTTACATAAATTTCATCCTCAAAATTTGCACATACCTTTAGAGTCAAATAGGTGAGGAAATTGCTTTCGCATAGCGTTATCTTCTTCGCATATGATTTCTTCTACATCTTGGCTTCTCCAAGTAACCTTCACATAATATATGTTGCGATTGTGAAGACGTTGAACCTTTCGACTAATGATTTCAAAAGGTACCACTTTGAACGTCAAATCTGGTAGATCTGTTGTTAACATGTGTGTTGGATCTCTGATGTACTTCTTCAGTTGTGAGACATGGAATACATCATGTACACTAGACATTGATGATGGTAGTGCTAACTGATATGCTACCTTTCCACGCTTTGCCAGAATCTCATATGGACCAGTATATCGGGGACACAACTTCCCTTTCTATCTGAACCATTTTAAACCGTGCGTAGGAGATATTTTTAAAAATACCTTATTACCTATGGTAAATTCAAGGTCTCTGCTTCTGACGATTCTAAGCTATTCGGACTCTTTCCTTGATGATGTTGACTACTCGACATGTCTCTTCAATGAATTTTGGTCCAACAATTCTCTATTCTCCAACCTCATTTCAAAATAAAGGAGTTCGACACTTCCTACCATACAGTACTTCATAGGACGACATATGTATTGTAGCTTGATAGCTGTTATTATAAGCGAACTTGATCAATGGTAATTTCTCATCCCATGATCCTTTGAAATCAATGACACAAGCTCAGAGCATGTCTTCTAAAATCTGAATGGTGCGCTCCAACTGTCCATCTGTCTGAGGATAAAATGCAGTACTAAACTTCAACATTGTACCCATAGCCTTCTGTAATCCTTCCCAAAACTTGGAAGTAAAGCGTGGGTCTCTGTCAGACAGGATGCTTTCAGGCACACCATGAAACCTGATAATATTATCAACATACATCTTAGCTAGCCTCTCTAGTGTATATTGAGGTCGTATAGCTATAAAACGAGCTGTCTTAGTCAAACGATCTACAATCACCCAGACTGCGTCAACTACTCTGGGAGTCAATGGTAACCCTCTGATGAAGTCCATAGTGATGCAGTCCCATTTCCATGCTGGTTTTGGTAATGGTTGCAACAAGTCTGCATGCCTTTGCCTTTCAGCCTTTATCCACTGACAATTCAGGCATTGCAATACAAATTTAGCTACATCCGCTTTCATTTTCTTCCACCAATATAGTTTCTTCAGATCGTGATACATCTTTGTACTCCCGGGATGTACCAAATAAGCAGTGGTGTGGACTTCCTTCATTAGTCTGTGTCTAATATCGGAGTCTTTATTTTCAGGAACACATACTCTCCCTTTGTATCTTAACACCTTTTCAAGGTCCAAAGTGAAGTCAGGAGTAGTGCTACCTTTTTCAAGGTCTTCTTGCACTGTTCTCAAATAGGGCTGATTTAATAGCTTCTTTCACTTCGTCTATCAGATCCAGCACAATCTTTAATGTAACAAACATGTTTAAAAATTGATGAATAAACCTTAGGTTGGCAGATTCACTTGGTTTATTAATCACAAACTGTTCATTGCTGCAACTGAATACTCTTCCTGTATCACACACTGCAGCATTTGTGTTAGCTTCTTCTTGAGATTTTGTCATTGCCTTTCTGCTTAGTGCATCAACAACTATATTAGCCATTCTTGGATGATACTGGATATCACAATCATAATCTTTTAGCAACTCCAGCCATCTCCTCTATCTCATGTTCAACTCCTTCTGATTGAAATGATGAGTAAGACTCTTATGACCTGATTTAATCTGAAATTTCTCTCCGTACAAATAATGTCTCCATATCTTGACAGCATGTACCACTGCTGCTAATTCCATGTCATAGGTTGGGTAATTTTTCTCATGTGTCTTTAATTGTCTGAAAGAATACGTAATTACTTGCTCTCCTTGCATGAGCACACAATCCAATCCTAACCCAGACGCATCGGTGTACAAGATAAATGGTTCTCCTGATACGGGTATGGTCAAGATGGGAGCTGATATCAGTCCTGCCTTCAGTGTTTGGAAACATTCCTTACATTTATCGGTCCAAACAAAATTTTCTCCTTTCTTGGTCAGACTGGTGAGAGGTACGATGATCTTAGAGTAATCTTCCACCAATCATCGATAATACCCAGCCAAACCTAAGAAACTTCTAATTTCTGTAACATTCTTAGGTTCTTCCCATTTCACAATAGCTTCAATCTTACTAGGATCCATTTTAATTCCTTCAGTCGATACAACATGGCCTAAGAAAGCAAATTTACTCAGGCATAACTCACACTTAGTAAATTTAGCATAAAGCTTTTATGTTCTTAGTCACTGCATAGTGGTTATAAGATTTATGATATGAGTTTCTTTGTCCTTGGAGTATATTAGGATGTCATCAATAAATACGATGACAGATGTATCCAGCATATCGTGGAATACCCGATTCATAAGTTCCATAAAAGTTACGAGTGTGTTAGTCAATCCGAATGACAAAACTAGGAATTCATAATGTCCATATCTTGTTCTGAATGCTATCTTTGGAATATCACCTTCCTTGATCTTCAACTGGTGATATCCTGACTGAAGATCAATTTTGGAGAACACTTTGGCACCTTGCAACTGGTTGAATAAGTCATTGATCCGAGGCAACGGATACCGATTCTTGATCGTGAGCTTATTCAGTTCTCAGTAATCTATACAAAGTCAAATACTACCGTCCTTCTTCTTCACGAATAGCACTGGTGCTCCCCATGGTGATACACTAGGTCAAATATAACCCTTGTCCAGTAGTTCTTGTAACTGTACCTTTAATTCCTTAAGTTCAGTAGGAGCCATTTGGTATGGTGCCTTAGATACTGGTGTGGCTCCGAGTAATAGGTCTATAACAAACTCTGTCGCTCGATCAGGTGGCAATCTTGGTAACTTCAGGGAACACGTCTGAAAAATCTTGTACAACCTCTATATCTTCCATTCGTAGTGCTTCTTTGGTAAGATCCACAACAGACACCAGGTATCCAACTCCACCCTTCTCAAGGCATCTTTTAGCCTTTAATGCAGAGAGGATGAGTGTCCGTTTACGGGGAAGTTTGGTTCCTATAAAACTAAACTCTGTGCCTTCATTGTCTTTAAATGATATCTTCTTGTCAGCACAAAGCATACTTGCAGAATGCTGGGATAACCAGTCCATCCCTAGGATGATGTCAAAGTCTGCCATCTCAAGTTGCACTAGGTTGGCATCCAAACTTCGTCCATTTATAAGAACTGGACATGGTCCATCACCTTGGTCTAATTCTGCTTCTAATCCCATAGGCAATCATGCTAGTAGCTTGAAGTTCAAACGTTTGAGGGGTAAACTTAAATTTTTTCCAAACAACACAGATATAAAAGAATGAGTAGTCCCAGAGTCAAAGAGTACTCTAGCAGATATGCCATTAAGAGGTACGATACCTATGATTTATTTTAATTTAGTCTACATGCGCATATAAGGTATTTCAAAACAAAAGGTTGAATCATACTTGTGACCACATCAGGCGATGCGGCAACATCCTCAGAAGTAACAGCATAAACCTTTTCTTGTTGTAGCTGCTTCCTTGGCTTAGGGCAATCTCTTGAATAATGCCCTATTTGATCGCAATTAAAGCATTTGACTCTAGCATTGGCCTGCTTCAGTTGCGGTTGAGTTGTTGGAGTAGTCTTAGATGCAGCATTGAAGCCTTGAGTACGGAAGGATTTAAATGTCATGGAGTTTCCTCCATTGAATGAGTTAGGCCTCTTGATACCCCTATTTTGAGCAAAGTAGCTCTCCCTTCGGTTTGACTCCAAAACTCGAGCAATCTGTACTGCTTCATTATATTTTTTCTTTTCTAATCCCAATACATGCTCATGAATGCTTCCCCTAAGTCCCATGACGAACCTTCGGGTTTTGATATTTTTCTCCTACTTGCTAAAGGGAGCGAAGAAGAACAGCTCTTCATAACGCTACTAATAAGCGTCTACCGACATTTATCCTTGATATAGACTCAAAAACTCCTTTTCCATCTGATCCCTTAAATTTTTGGGAAAATACTTTTCGAAGAAAGCTTCTTTGAAGATATCCTAGGTTAATTGAATATGCTTTGTCAATAGATAACTCCTAGTGGACTTCCACCAGTGATGTGCATCACCTTTCAGCATATGTGGCACAAAATTCTTTCTCTTCTTCGCTGACAATCATCATCATAAAGTTTCTTTCCATTTCGTCGATCCAATGAGCTGGCCACAGAGGATCCAATGGCTTACCAGTGAATCCCCTCGTCTTCATCTTCAGATTATGCTCGATCAGTCTGGAGTGATAAAGCTGATACTGTGCATAAGCTCCAAACATTGGGCGGTTGGTACTAATAACTACCTTGGTTGTACTCGCCTTGCGGTGCTTCAAGATTCTGCACTTGAGCTTGCACAACTGGTGTTTGTGGTGCTTGGGGTACCGTGTTGCTACCCCCAGGTACGGTACTAGCTTACCCTACAGGTAAAGGTGTTGTGTTTGCAACTGGAGAAGCAATTCTCATAGTAGCTTGCATGTTGGCTTGCATTTACTATATATGCTGCACTTGTTGTGCCAAATTCCTCACTATGTAGCCAAGTTTATAGGTGGTGCAGGTAAGTTGGTTGGGTTGTCTTGGGTGTGAACATCCTGAGACGTAGCATTTTGATTCCCAACATTTCCTTCCTGTCTTTCCTGACCTTCGTTGTCATTGGTCTCCATAGGTGGTGGAGGTGGGTTTGCATTCTGTCTCCTTTTGCTAACTCTACGCCCAGCCATTTAAGCTTACGAGTAAAATGGTATTGGAAAAGCTACACCTGTAAGACAAGACAGAATGGTAGTATTGGGTTAGTCTCACAATGGGAGGCAATAGAAGAAACAAAATTAAGAGGCAATATTTTTATCAGAATCAAAAGCAACATCTCTCAGTCATACGGTCGATGGCCTACGGTTGCATGTTGTGCGACCATAGGTTCGACCATCAGAACCCTGGCAACTTCCCAAGACCCTATGGTCGATTATACTGTCTATGACACGGTCAATCGTTTAGGTCGAATTGTGCCACCGTATGATTCAAAATTAGCTTTAAAATCTATTTTTTCGAAATTTCCTTCTCATTTCTCCTTCCTTCTCCTACGGTCTCAACTCAGCTCACCACCACTGGGTTGCTACAGTGTCAACCATACAGTCTTGATGATTTTTATATCGATCGACGATCTATAGTCCTTTCCTCGAGGTATGTTCTCTATTCTTTCCTCTTCTTTAAGCTTTCATACCTAGGTTTTCTCCATATATAGGGTTTTCTTCAAATTAACATCTACTTGACCTTTTATATGTACATTATTGTCTTGTATAAGTTCTGTTTCAACCAACACAGTGCTTATGGTGTGCTTGTATTAAAGCTTTTAATTTATCCTAACTCAGTTCATGGACTCTAGTGGAAGTATTCAAGTTTGATAGGTAAGGCCTGAGAGCTCTGATACCAAGTTGTCACACCCCAATTCTGGACCAACCGGAATGGTGTGATGAACTATCAATAAATCAACGGTTCAACTAGGATCTCGTATAGGCTATGCCAACCATGTTAAACCAAAACACATTCCACATTAATCAGAGATAATAAAGTAAATAGCGAAAGTTTTATTAATAATGAACTGAGGTCTAATCATGATAAATAATTAATATTTCAGTTATCTCCAAGTAACCAAAACATAATTTAATACATATTACAAATATCTAAATACAAAAGTTAAACACTAAGTGTATCCATAGTTGAAACACTAGCTTGACGAGCCATAATCGTCCTCCACAGCTTGTACATCCATAGCTACTGCATGTCCACACATTGGCGTATCCAGGTAGTTTTTAATAGTAACACCTGCAATATCAGAAACTAAAAAGAATTACGCACGTGAGGGTCAGCTCTCCAACTTGAGCTCAGTGAGTAAACAAAACAGTGCAACAAACATATGCATGCATTCAATTCATATCTTTGGTCTAGTTTATAAGTTTGCAATGTGCTATAGAAAGGTTTG
Organism: Protea cynaroides; assembly: GCA_028583415.1. NCBI lineage: Eukaryota > Viridiplantae > Streptophyta > Magnoliopsida > Proteales > Proteaceae > Protea > Protea cynaroides. The sequence goes on from CM053272.1 coordinate 67,543,138, forward strand.
GTGGCCGCCGTACCTCTATACACGAGTGTGTGAATCCGCCCAATGGATCAAACACTATTGCCATCCCACATGCACCCATCATGGAATAGAGATAGAGCTAAAGTGTCCGGATCAAACACCACCAATACTTCCCCTGATGCCCTACCCATACCAATACGTAAGCCCTTATTGGCGAGGGCTTGCAAACTGGGCTCTCAACTAACCAATCCTAATGCCAAACAGTGTATCCAAGGCTTGACCCCATCATTCCTCAATACGTCCATAGAGATAGGGCTAAGGCCCCCCGACAGAGTCAGAGACCACACGGTCCGAGACTGCCTCCCCTGATGCCCGACGACGTATTAGTTCTGCCAAGGTAATGGTGATACGACGATATTAGTAGACTTGAGTAGAGATAGAGCTAGAGTCTGGTGACGAGGTCGAAGACCACCATGCCACGTCCTCCCCCAGATGCTCCACTGGTATCCAACATACCAACTACACACATATATTCACATGCCTATTCCTAGCATCATCATCATCATCATCATCATCATGTTATAAATAAATGAAATTAAATATGCATGAATAGTAATAGCAGGAATATTGGATGACATGTGAGATGCACATTATAAGCATACAAGCATAGAATCAGTCATGGCATTGGCCTCAATAAAAAATAAATAGTTTGTTAATAACCAATTAGTTTAGGTTTTGTTCTCTCACCTTTGATCGATGTTTGTTCCTCTCCTTGTTTCTCTCCTAAGCTTTTGAAGTCACTTTGAATCTATTAGGAGCCTAAATAATTAATGTATGTAAGTTAGGGTTCAAGTTTACCAAGTTACAGTAGTCAAAAACCTTCCTCTCAGCCTTCTTCTTCAAATCTCCTTCTCCTTCTCTTCCTCTCTCTCTTTCTCTCTTAGGTTTAGAGTTTCAACTTGGGTTCTAAAAGAGTGAGAAAGGCTAAGGAACGTCCCTTATATAGAGGGAAAACCTCCATATAGAGTCCTCTTTAAATTAGGAAAGAGTCCTCCTCAAATTAGGAAAGTTTCCTAAACACTGAGTCGGTTTTGGGTTCCTACGATCGATCATACGATCGCATAAACTGTCGACCGTACCACCAAGACATGCGACCATAGGTCACATGGTCTCACTACGGCCGACCATAGGAGCGACCGTAGCCCCCAAACTTGCCACCATAGGTCTAAATTTTATTGGATTTTAGTTTTTTGACTATTTGCTTCTATACAAACTTAAACAGTTAACAATACCAACTAAATTAGACTTATTGCTTACCTCATCTTATGGTTTCTTCATACAATTGGTTCACTTGAGTCAATTATGATGGAAAGACCGGTCACGACATGAGAACGTAAGTTAAACTGGATTTATGGAGTGCGGGTCTTACAATTCCACCACCCTTAAAAGAAATTTTGTCCTCGAAATTTGCACACACGGTTCTCACTCCTATATTTATGGAACCCTATAGAATAGCTCCTATAGAGTTGAAGGAACTGAAGACTCAATTATAGGAGTTATTGGACAAGGGTCTTATCCGGCCAAGTATATCACCATGGGAAGCACCAGTATGGTTTGTAAAGAAGAAAGATGATAGCGTTTGACTGTGCATAGACTACCAAGAATTTAACAAGCTCACGATAAAAAATCGATGCCATTGCCATGGATTGATGATTTATTTGATCAGCTGCTAGGTGCAAAGGCATTCTCCAGGATCAATCTACAGTCAGGATACCATCAATTGAAGATTAAGGATAGCAATATTCCAAAGACAGCTTTCAGAAGTCGGTATGGGCATTATGAGTTCCTGGTAATGTCGTTTGGATTAACCAATGCCCCCGTAAATTTTATGGAGCTAATGAACCGGGTGTTCCATCACATGTTGGACACGAAGTCATAATTTTCATAGGCAATATATTAGTTTATTCCAAAGATGAAAAAATTCCTGTAACGGATCTTAAAGCAAACTTACAATGGCTAAAAAGCGAGAAGCTTTATGCCAAGATCAAAAAGTGTGAGTTCTGGTTGAATGACATTGCATTCTTGGGTCACGTAGGATCATCAGAAGGCATAAAAATGCCTAAGAACATTGCAGAGATCAGAAGTTCTTGGTTTTAGCTAGTTATTACAAATGGTTCATGGAGAACTAATCTAGGATCACAATGCCACTTTCAAACTAACCAGAAAGGGAGAGAAGTTTATTTGGATCGACAAGTGTGAAGAATGTTTTCAGACTCTAAAAGCAAGGTTGATATCAGCTCCCATCTTGATCGTTCCGGCACCAAGGGAACCTTTTACCCTATACACCAATGCTTCTGGATTGGGTCTAGGATGGGTATTGATGCAAGGTGAACAAGTGATTGCATATGCTTCAAGACAACTGAAGGAGCATGAGAAGAATTACCTTATGCATGATTTAGAATTTGCAGCAGTGATTTATACAATCAAGACTTAGAGACACGATCTGTACGGTGAGAAATTCTAGATTAAATTGGATTACAAGAATCTTACCTATCTCTTCACCCAAAAAGAGCTAACATGAGATAAAGAAGGTGGTTGGAACTCCTGAACTATGATATTCAGTTTCACCTGAGTAAGGCTAATGTGGTAGCTGACACTCTGAGTAGAAAGGAATAATGAAGCCAGAAGGGGGACCGAGTATAAACGCCGCCTTGTGTTTCACAATAATAGTTTTGGATTTGGGATAAAGGGCAGCATATAATAGAAACTCGTGATGATCCAATTGAGTAAGGACTGATCCATAAGTTCTCACTTATGTTTGCAGCATTGAAGATCGTCCCAGACCTGATGGACGAAGTAAAAGCAACAATTATGTAAGACCCGTATCGAACTAACCGGTCTTACCACCTTTTACCAGGTCTACCAATCATGGTCGAGCCAAGTGGATCAAGTGCATGAAGAAACCACAGGACCAGGTATGAAGTCTAACCCAAAAATAGCAAATGTGAGGGTAGTGTCGCATGCCTAAACAGGTATGGTCGACCCCACCTCAAGAGAAGTCCAACCCATGACTTTTTAGTCGTGGGGTCGCATGACTAAGAAGGTGTAGGGTCGATGGATTCTGCGACCCTACGTCCCACCCTAGGAATACAGTCAGAAACTGAAAATTAGAAAACCTTCCTAATTCAAAAGGAGGTCTTTCCTAAACTTATTGGGACTTATTATGGTGGATTTTTCTCTATAAATAGGACGTCCCTTAGCCTCTTTTACTCCTTGAGAACCCTAATTGAAAGTAAGAGCAAGAGAAAGAGAAGGAAGAGAAGAAGAGAAGGAAACTTGAAGAAGAAGACTATGGAAGAGGAGGAAGTTTAGATAAACCTCTGAATTAAGGTATGAACCTAATTCCCTACTTGAATAAGAGAGCCTAGAATAGTTATGAAGAACATAGGATTAGGAGAAACCCAAATCATCCATCCATGGATAATTTCCAAGAGATTTCATGGAAAAAATCATTATGAACAATGAATGGTGTATAAATTATAGTTTTGAGCCATAGAACAATCATAGAATGGATCATGATAGTAAGCTAAAGGATCCAAACATGAAGGAATGGACTGTAGAGTGAAAGGTCGATACAAAATATGTGTGGTCGCACGTAGGGTTGAATGATATCCGACCCTACGAGACCATATGATCGACCACATGTCCTCGGAAAGTCCCAGGGAGAGTGTGGTCGCACGTAGGGTCGAATGGTATCCGACCCCACCTGCGACCCTACACCCTAGGGTCGCAGAAACTGCTACCCTAGGTGCTACCCTACCTGCGAACCTACAGTTTCTGTTAGTCTAAATTTAACGAAATTAATTCTAATTAAAATCTATTGACTTGTTAGGTTTTTCTAGTGATTTAAAAGTGATTCATAAAGCTTGAACGAGGATCTACACTCAATCAAAGATGAGGGAACAAGACCTAAACTAATTGGCTAATAATAAACTATTTTCGTTATTGAGTCCAATACCATGAATGATTCTATGCTTGTATGATTGTAATGTGCATATCACATGTCATCCACTATTCCTGTTATTATTGTTCATGCATATTTAATTTCGTTTATTATAACATGATGATGATGATGATGATGCTAGGAATAGGCATGTGAATGTATATGTGTGGTTAGTGTATTTGATGCGAGTGGAGCATCAGGGGGAGGACATGACACTGTGGCTCATCCTGGTCACCAGACTCTAGCTCTATCTCTACTCAATTCTTGTCCACTAACATCGTCGTATCGCCATTACCTTAGAAAAACTATTACGTCGTAGGGCATCAGGGGAGGTGGTCTTGGACTGTATAGTCTCGGACTCTAACGGGGGGCCTTAGCTCTATCTCTATGGATGTATTAAGGGATGCTGGGGTGAGGCCTTGGATACATTGGTTGACATTAGGATTGGTTAGTTGCAAGCCCATTTTGTAAGCCCTCGCCAACAGGGGCTTACGTGTTGGTATGGGTAGAGCATCAGGGAAAGTGTGATGTGGTGCTGTCCTAAGCACTTTAGCTCTATCTCTATTCCATGGTGGGTGCATGTGGGGGCGGCAATGGTGTTTGATCCATTGGGCTGATCCACACATTCGTGTATAGAGGTGCGGCGGCCACCTATCCTTTCTATTGCACATTACGAACTTATGAACCAGACCAAAGATATGAATCGAATGCATGCATATGTTTGTTGCATTGTTTTGTTTGCTCACTGAGCCATGATGTGTGCTCACCCTTTTCGAATTTGAATATTTTTAGTTGATGATGCAGGTACGATGGTGGAAGATTATATAAATGCTCCAACATACGGGCATGCCGCGGCAATGGAGGCAGAAGTGATGATGGAGTCACATGATTCATCATGCGAGTGTAACTACTGTGTTTTTTATTAGATTTTATTTAAGTTATACAGACAATGTAATTGATTTAATTATTTTAATTTATGTCTTAGTTCTTTTAAAGATAATTGGATAATTTATTTACTTTATCACAGTTAGACTCTCAGTTCATTTAATATTAAAAACTTCCGCTATTGTGTATTTATTCTGATTTTAGTTGTGAATGTGTATGGTTTAAGCAAACGGACACAGCCTGTTCGATATCCTGGTTGAACCATCGGTTTATTGATGGTTCATCACACCATTCTGAATAGTATGGAATTGGGGTGTGACAACTTGGCATCAGAGCTCTCAGGCCCTGCCTATTAAACCGATATACTTCTACAAAAGTTCGTGAACTGAGTTAAGATAAAAAAAAAAATTAAAAGCTGTAATAATAACACACCAAAAACACCTATGTTGTTTGAGACAAAATTAATAAAGAGAATAATACACTATTAAAAGAAGAAACAAGTTTCATATACATCAAATAAAAAGCAACGTTATACATATCCAAATCAGAGTACAGTCCACAATCTGGACAGTTACTCTGTAGTACAAAGAAAAACGAAAAGAAAAATATACATCATAGAGCTGGAGGTGCTAGAGGAGAAGGTGCCTCTGTAAGCACCCCATTTTTGCCACCCTCTGCATAAGTAAACCAATATGGTAGGTTTTTCGACCTTTAACCTAAAGATTTACAATTCTCCACTGAACCCCACAGCAGGGTCATGAGCTATTATCTACTTGGATGAATAGGTTTTGAAATTATCTTCAAAATGAGACCGGAATCATCAAATTCTGACTTCAAACAAGAAAGATGTCGCAGTTTGAAAGTGCAAGGGCATTTACGTAATTATCGTATCATGCATGCATTATCATTCAAACTTCGAGACATCATATCTGGGTCTTCTGATATCAGAATCAGATCATTCAAATGCCAATATTCCTTATTTTCAATCCTCTTCAAAGTGGACGTAAAAAATCCTGGGTAGAAGTCACCAGTGGACCCCATGCAAACTTTCATGCAAATTATCATTAGAACTTCAAAGCTTCATATCTTTTCCGTTCTATGTCGGATTCAGATGATTCCAAGGCCATTATTCTTCATTCATGATGTTCTACAAAGTGGACGTGAAAAATCCTGGGTAGAAGTCTCCGAAGGGTCCCATGCAAAATTACCCATGGTAATGGTCATTTAACCTTTAGAAATTCATATTTTGGTCATCCCATATCCAAATTAGGTGATTTCAGTTTCATTATGTTCCATTTTTAGTACTCTACAAGGTGGACGTAAAGGATTTCCAATTGAAGTCTCCGAAGGATCCCATGCAGAATGGTCAACCAAATTATCGATAATTGGTCTGCTTAAACTTCAGAAATTCATGTTGGCCATTTTATTTCCAAATAAGGTGATTCAAGCTCTAATATTCCTCATTTTTAATGTTCTACAAAGTGAACGTAGAAATTTAGAATAAAGGCTATCGGAAAATTCTGTACGGGATGACAGCGGAAATGGCCAATGAAATGGTAGAGAGAGAAAACCCATTTAATTCCAGTCAATCCAGTCAACTTAGCTCAACCCAAGCCAGTTTGGCCCAACCCAGTTAATCCTTGTCAATCGGGACCAATTCATTTCGGCCCTTATGCATGTATTTCTTTTATATATTATTTATATGTTTATATAATATATAATATATTATAATATATCATATAATCTATACATATGTCATATGTATATTATATTATATATATTAAAATATTAATATATTATATACTTATATGTTTTATATAAAAAGGAAATAGGATCCGAATAAAATCTAAAAAGGAAGGAAGAAGGAAAGATTGAGTTGAGAGAAGAATGAGAGTGATAGAGAGAATCTGGAGAATTTGAGGACTAAAATAGGAGGATCGAGAAGAGAAGTTGAAGAAGGAAAGAAGAAATATAAAAAGAAAAAAAAAACAGAAAAAGAAAGAGGAGAAAATCGAGAAGATTGAGGAGAAAGGAGAAGACCCGAGAGAAAGAAGAGGGGAGAAGATATGGAAGAAAAAAAATTATAAAGAAAGGAAAGAAGGAGGAGAACCGGGAAGTGGAAGGAAGGAGATAAAAAAAAATAATAATAAAAAAAAAAGAGAAAGTGGAGGAGAATCCGGAGGGAGTGAGAAAGGAGAGAGCCAAACTTGTTGCTAGGGTCGCCGATTTGCAGACCGAGGTAAGTTCCACCGACCCTCTTGTGTTGGTTTCATTATTATTTTTTATCTTCTCTGCTGCTATATACCTAATCCACGATCCTAAATTCTGCTACTCATTACCTCCAGCCATGTAGCCCACCTATTAGCCATTAACCAAGCACCAAATCCTGCAGCCACCCAACCTTGCAACCTATTACTCCCCTTCACCGAACACTCATAATTCCTTTGATCCACCACTTAATACCTCCTGTCCGATTACCTAAACCAGCCTACCCAAATGACCCATCCACATCTGTTAAACTCATTGCAGACAACTTCCTGTGAACCAAAACCCTCTCTCTTCTGATTGAGTTGTTGATTTTAATTCTTTCTTTTCAGACCTACGCTGTGGAGTTGAGCCATTGGTTGATAATTTTATGTTAATCATGTGATGAAATTGAATCAATATGCTTGAAATTTTTATAAAATTGGTCCACATGAATGGAATTGTTATGAGATTGATTCCATCAATATGTTTAGAATTTTTATAAAATTGGTCCACATGAATGGAATTGTTATGAGATTAATCTCATCGATATGCTTGGAATTTTAATAAAATTGGTCCACATGAAAGGAATTGTTAGGAGATTGATCCCATCATCTATTTGGAATTTTTTTTATGAAATTAAGCCAACCATATGCTTGAATCTTAATGAGATTGAATATGGACAATCGATCTGAAATTTCTACGGATCATTGATCTAGAATTTTGATGTGAAGTTAATATGGACCATCGATTCGGAATTTCTATGAACCATTGAACTTGGGATTTTGATGTGAAATAAATATGGACCCTTGATCTTGGAATTTTAGGTGAAATTTTTGGGCCATTGATTTTGGATATTTTGATGATCAAATATGGACCATTGATCTTAGATGTGTTGATGTTTGAATCTAAACCATTGGATATTGATTATGAATGATTTAGAAGAATCCATACGGTTAGATTATCATCATGTGTGATTTAAACCATTGGATGATCATCATGAGTTAATTAGATGAATCTGAGCCGTTGATATTGGCCATTTTTGATGACTTCTGAGTCGTTGGTCATGATGATCATGTTTTGATGAGATCCGACCATTAGATCCAAGATCTGATTTTGATGCATTAAGGAATTCACATTAGACCTCAACCATAGATCTAGAGAATCCCATCTGACACATTGAAATATACGTTGTTGGAAAAACATGAGATGCCATGCTTTCTTGCCATATTTAGATGCTCATTGCCATATTTAGATGTTCATTGCCATATTTGGATATTCATTGCCATATTTAGATGCTCATTGCCATATTTGGATGCTCGTTGCTCATTGCCATATTAGATGCTCATTGCCATATTTGGATGCTCATTGCCATATTAGATGCTCATTGCCATATTAGATGCTCATTGCCATATTTGGATGTTCATTGCCATATTTAAATACTCATTGCCATGTTTGGATGCACATTGCCATTGACATATTAGAAATTGCCATGCTTAGATAGCATATTAGATCATGCCATATAGGCCCTTGCCTTATTTGCAATACATGCCATATTTGAGAGATTTTAAACAATCTTACTACATGTGAATTTCATGCCATAAATGTTTTATATGCGATATTTAGATAAAATATTCTATTTTGGCAATAATTTAATTTAAGCAACACCCTAGTCGAACTGCCATATCTGTACACCTAGCAAACATATTAGGTGTGGGGACGTGCATTTAGGCACCTACATTCTTGGGAAGGGCATAATAGGAATAATAAAAACCTTAATAAAGAAAGAAAAATGCTTTGCCAAACCTTTCAAAATTAGAATTCAGGAGGAAAAGGGTAATTTAGGATGATTTTGCCCCTCGGCAAACCCTAAACCTAGAATAGGTTCTAAACCCTAAACCTATAATAGGTTCTCAATCCCAACCCTAGAACAGGTTCCCACTTTATAACCTAGAATAGGTTATGCCCCGAACTACGCGGATTCTGATTCCTAGGTCAAACCCTAGGATACGTAGGCTATTTGGGAGAAACCCAAATTCGGATCCACACCTTAGTCCACTTGGACTACCCATAGATCCACTAGGATACCCATCCATTTCAACCCAATTTTGAACTACGTGGATTCTGATTCCTAGGTCAAACCCTAGGATACGTAGGCCATTTGGAAAAAACCCAAATTCGGATCCACACCTTAGTCCACTCAGACTATCCATAGATCCACTAGGATATTTATCCACACCTTAGTCCACTCGGACTATCCATAGATCCACTAGGATATCTACCCAAGTTTCGAACTACGCAGATTCTGATTCCTAGGTCAAACCCTAGGATACGTAGGCCATTTAGGAGAAACCCAAATTCGGATCCAAACCTTAGTCCACTTGGACTATCCATAGATCCACTAGGATATTTATCCACATTTTGACCCACATAGGGTTATCCACATTCCAACCCAGAATGGGTTATCCATATTTCAACCCAAATAGGGTTATCCTTAGATCCACTAGGACTATCTATCAATCCACATGGACTATCCAGATCCTAACCCATAGGGTTTTCTCAGCCTTTCAAGCATAATTTCAACTTGAACAAAGAACTTAATCATGCACAAGCATAAATCACAGCCATAAACTTTAATCACACCTGAACTACGATGGTGAACCTGATTTTCGGAATAATTCCGTAATACGTAGGCAATCTGATGGATACAGATTCGGTTCAATGATATCAAATCACTTGGTTTGGTTTGGTTTAAGAAATAGAGTCTAGCATAGGAAAGGTATAGGAGACCGATTTTGATCGGGCGGTTTGGGTGCCTAACCCCTTCCCATAACCGTAACTTGACACTTATCCAAATCTCTGATGGACCAGAAATCCAATCTAAGGGTCATGAGTCAATCGAAGTCTTACCTTGGGGTGGGATTTCACATTTCAAGGTCCTAGACCTAAATCTAGGTGGCGACTTCTAAAAATTTCCATCTTTGTCCTCACAGTGGCGACTTCACTAGGGATATAAATGTCAAACTCCTAAATGAAAACTTTCATTGTGTGAATTGGATGCTAGATTTTAGGATACTATATTTATGCTTGTATAATATTTGCTTTAGGGGGAATGGGTTCTGTCACACATTCGTGCGAGTAGCCGAACCGGGTCCCATACATATGGGGCAGCCCGCTAGGCGAAACACACAGCCTTGGCCTGTACTTTGTGAGACCACGACTGGCGGGCAGCCTCTAACGAGCGTTTCTTGGGTCCGCCTGGGAATGCGTTATGCTACTCCACGTCGCTTGGATCCTTGCAACATAGTATATAAAGGGATTGGGGGCCCATTATTCATCGAGCATTCGGTGATAGGTTACCCCATCCTTGTCAAGGTGGCCTTTTCTATCCTAACCCAGATTGTAGCCCAATGTTTGTTATTTTGGGTTCATCCCTGAACCGACCCAGTAAAGTCTGCTTAACCATGACATCCATGTTCGAGACGTCGAAGTTCTGCCTGTTTTTGTCCTCGATTGGTCAACATGTTAGAATCTACACAATGAGCATCTTGAACTCTCACCCATTGGGAGTATGAGGTGTGTATACACCTGTTCTACATCATAGTAGATGGTCACTATACACCCTCCATTAAGTTAGCTCGATGTGTCGAATCTCTCATTGTTAACACGTCGATTTTGAAAAATGAACAGAAAATCCCTGTCAAGACATAGATACCATGGTCAAGAAAAAATTTACTAGTTTGTTCATCTATGAACCGCTTTTGCTAATCATCCCTAATAAGGACGATGGATTAATATATCCATTTCAATTTCATCGAATTCGGTAATCCAATTGGCCAGACCTTGGTACCACTAATTATCCATTTTGGAATCATGAAGTCCCAAGACTGAACACATGGCTTAATCAAATTCAATTAAATTGACTTGGATAATGTTTACCCAATCGCCCTTATGAGGGAGCTAACTCTTGTTTGGTTGAGTCATCCTTGATTGTGCATGTGACTTCTTCTACTCCTTTAGATGTTTAGAATCTTGATATTTCCCCATTGGATTTCAATGCCTTTGGAAAAGAAAATCAAACTGCAACCATATCCACCCTTTTAGGGTGAGAGGTCCCTACAACTAAGAAATTGTATTGATCTCCCACCTTGAGATCCATCCATATTATCTTTCTAAATGAATCAATGGAAGTCATGAATCTAGATCTTGATTGAACATCAAATTTTGTAAGAAAGAAGGAAAGATTCAGCCCCTAGGCAAATCCAATTATAGTTCTCAATGTACCTTTGAATTAAGGAAAGATCCAGCCCCTAGGCAAATCCAATCATAGTTCCCGATTCATCTCTGAATTAAGGAAAGATTCAGTCCCTAGGCAAATCCAATCATAGTTCTTGATTCACCTCTGAATTAAGGAAAGATTCAGCCCCTAGGCAAATCCAATCACTGTTCTCAATTCATCTCTGAATTAAGGAAAGATTCAGCCCCTAGGTAAATCCAATTATTGTTCCCTATTCACCTTTGAATTAAGGAAAGATTCAGCCCCTATACAAATCCAATCATATTTCATGATTCATCTCTGAATTAAGGAAAGATTCAGCCCCTAGGCAAATCCAATCAATATTCCCTATTCACCTTTGAATTAAGGAAAGATTTCAGCCCCTAGGCAGGTCCAATCATCATTTTGGTTCATCCAGAATTAAGGAAAGATTTAGCCCCTAGGCAGTTCAATCACATCCAGTATATCTCAGAATCAAAAAAATATTCAGCCCCTAGGCAGGTCCAACCACCATTTCTGGTTCATCTCGGAACTGGAAGAAAGGTTCAGCCCCTGGGCAGGTCCAATCATTATTTCGATTCATCCAAAATTAATGAAAGATTTAGCCCCTAGGCAGATTCAATCACATCCAGTTCATCGCAGAATCAAAGAAATATTCAGCCCCAGATTCGACCACCATTTTTGGTTCATCTCAGAACTGAAGAAGGGTTTAACCCCTAGGCAAGTCAATCATCACTTCATGATCATGCAAGAATAGAGGAGGCATTCGGCCCCTAGGCTTTTTCACCCTTCACCTCTTGTTTAGGTCCCGGTTCATGACGGAATTAGGAAAAGTTCCATTCTTTTAAATCAATTAGCCACTAGGCTTATCCAACCATCAAATTTGGTTCAGGTTCTAATTCATGTTGGAACTAAGAAGAGTCCCATTCATCTGAATTCAATTAGCCACTAGGCTTATCCAACCATCAAATTTGGTTCAGGTTCTAATTCATGTTGGAACTAAGAAGAGTCCCATTCATCTGAATTCAATTAGCCACTAGGCTTATCCAACCATCAAATTTGGTTCAGGTTCTAATTCATGTTGGAACTAAGAAGAGTCTCATTCTTCTGAATTCAATTGGCCACTAGGCTTATCCAACCATCAACTTTGGTTCAGGTTCTAATTCATGTTGGAACTAAGAAGCGTCACATTCATCTGAATTCATTTAGCCACTAGGCTTATCCAATCATGAACTATGGTTCAAGTTCTGATTCATGTTGAAACTAAGAAGAGTTCCATTCATTGGAATTTAATTAGCCCCTAGGCTTATCCAATCGTCAACTCCAGTTCAGGTTCCGATTCATGTTGGAACTAAGAAAGGTTCCATTCATATGAACTCAATGTGAGCTTGAGCTAGCCTTTAGGTCTGTTCAACCATTACCTTTGGTCCAGGTTCCACTTCATAAAGGAATCAAAGAGAATTTCAGTCATTTCAACTCAATCAATCCATCATCTCTAGCAATTAGAGTCCAATCCATGACTGTCATCCTTGACCTCTATCAATCAGAGCCCAACTCAAGCAATCCTTGCCTCTAGCAATTAGAGCCCAGTCCATGACTGTCAATCTTGATCTCTATCAATCAGAGATCAATTCAAAGTCAATCTTGATCTTTATCAATCAGAGACCAATTCAAAGTTAATCTTGATCCACAATCGAGATCAATTCAAAGTCAATCTTGATCTCTATCAATCGAGACCAATTCAAAGTCAATCTTGATCTCTATCAATCGGGACCAATTCAAAGCCAACTTTATCCTCAATCAGAGATCAATTCAAAGCCAATCTTGATCTCTATCAATCAGAGACCAATTCAAAGTCAATCTTGATCTCTATCAATCAGAGAGAAATTCAAAGTCAATCTTGATCTCTATCAATCAGAGACCAATTTAAAGTCAATTTTGTCTCTTTTAAACGGAGACCGATTCAAAATCAATCTCTGGCTCTATCAATTAGAGCCCAATCCATGTCTATCATAGCCCAGTGCTGCAAGTTAGGATTGCTTGTCAGGAATGGCGAACGAGAAGCATTCCTCATTACCTGTCAGTAAAGATCAATTCTAGATTCTGGAGTCATCAGGAAAACATGAAACCTTCAGCTATGATAGTAGTATCCCATCTCGGGCATTTCTACCCCATTGGCCAAGGAAATGCTAGAATCCAAAGAGTTGCCCTCATATTTTTTATTATTCAAAGAAAGGGAATGGAATTTTCCCAAGTAGTAGGGTTCACCAAAGATGAGATCCGATATGCCCCAGGATAGGATAAGAACCAGAATGGTCCAATGATGAAACCCTTAACCCATAAACTGGGGCATGAACCAGATTGAACTTAGACCCAAATTTAGTGCAGTCTGATGGAGAAAGCCAATGACCCCCAAACTGGGGCATGAACCGGATTGACCTTGGGCCTGAATTGGGTATGGTTCAATGAGGAAAGCCTTTGAGCCCTAAGCCGAGCATAAACCAAATTGACCTTGGACCCAAATTGAGTCCGGTCCAATGAGGAAAGCCCTTGAGCCCTAAGTTGGGCATGAACCAAATTGAACTACTTGGACCTGAATTGGGTATGGTTTAATGAGGAAAGTCATTAGCCTTGAGCTGGTCATAAACCAGATTGACCTTGGACCCAAATTGAGTGTGGTCCAATGAGGAAAGCCATTATGCCCTAAACTGGGGTATGAACCAAATTGACCTTGGACCCAAACTGAGAGTAGTCTAATAAAGAAATCCATTGAACCCCCCAAGCCGAGCCATAAACTAGTCTAATCTTGGACTCAAAATGGTGTAGTGCAATGGCGATACCTCTTGCTCCCCAAGCTGGGGCATAAGCCAAAATGATTTTGAATTCAGCTATAAGTGGTCCACTGATGAATCCACTGGACCCTAAACTAGGGCATGAACCAAAGTAACCTTGAGCTTAAAAAGCAATAGTCTAGTTATAAATGGATCCTAAACTGAAAGAAAAGAGGGTAAGAATTGTATGGAACGCTGAAAGGTAGGCATCCTGCACCTATTGATAGAGGGGCATGATGAGTCTTGCTATTAGAAATCTGAAGGAAGATTTATTCCCACAATGACTGAAGGTGGTCGTCAAAGGCGTTATGCCCAACTGGAGGCACTTGGACGAACTAGTTGTTTCAACTTTCTATTATCGGTATACGATAGGTCATCCATGTCTGGGTCCAAGATTGATATGCCTGTTGACAAGTCTAGTCCAATCTGCCGTGCAAGTAAAAGAAAATCACCCCATTTGGGATTTCAATCTCTGTGCTTTGTCTCTTCCAAACATTTCCTCCTAGTTTCATACATCCTTCTATTCTATGTGTGCAGTCAATTCTGACTCTGAAAATGATTGAAATGATGAGCTATCTCTTGAACTTCTACGCCACCTGGCCTCTTGAGAAAGAAAGGTCCAACCTATCTGGGAAAGCTTTAAATGATCAATCGGGAGATATAAGAGTACTCTCAAGAAACATGTGTTGGAGAAGCTGCCATTCGTTCTACCTATGAAAAGATTCCAAGGAAAGCATTAGATAGTAACAGATCATATCAACAGGTCAACCAATCAGTACAAATGAGTGGAGGACAGATGTGCCACCAAAAAGATGGAAATACCAAAGTTCTTACAAAGTACATCATCTGCAAGCAAAAGATACATGATGAATGATCAATCTCAAAATCAAAGGATGAGATCATAAGAATACCAAAAAAAAAAAAAAAAAAGAAAAAAGAAATTCAAGCCTATGTTTTATCTACATCAATAATGGGAGGTAGTCACATCAGACAGAAAGTGATGAGTAACTTCTAGAGGATAACATACGGATTCACCATTCAGATAAAATCAAATACTATATGAGCAGTCACAAATGCTTATAAAGTTTACAGAAGATGAGAATGCTAGTTGGGGCAAAGACATTCTATCTGATTGGAAATGTTTGGAAGAAGAAGATTCAAATCCAATATTGAAATTCAGGATTCAATTTTGTGATCAAGCAAAGCACTGCATTATGTGGCCTTCACATCCAAAAAAAAAAAAAAGAAAAAAAAAAGAAAAGAAAATAAACTAAGAAGATGTTGAATGGCATTGGAGCTCGACAGTAAGCCAATTGTCCCTCTCACTTCAAGAAGATGGTAGTTCCAACTAAAGCCTGATAGCAAGTTCGATCATTCGTCGAGATTCACAGCATGTTAAACCGGACTTTTGATTTTGGCCAATTACATCCCGCCTTTGCAAGAGACGATCTCATCACTTCTTCATCATCAGAGAAAGATTTCTCATCGGCATTAGACTCTCTCTCCCGTCCATCATCCGACGGCCTTCCAAGGAGTCTCTATCACAAGCCCTTCTTTTGATTATCATTTTTTATGGCATTGTATCTCGTGATCATGTCATCATTTTATGTACAAATTCATGAATCTGGCTAGAACTCTCATCTGTCGTTCATTACATCCAACGGCTTCCCAAAGGTTCCCATAAGCCCTTCATTTCTCAAGCCAATAAAATGGGATCTTCTCGGTAAGATAAACTCATTCTACATAAATAACCAAACACTCTCCCAATGGTAGACCCATGTGGACAGTTTCACATCAGTCCGCTTGGACCTTCAACATCAATACTTATCAACAAACCTAAAGGTTTCAGGCCCAGATATGATCGTGACTGATTCGGAATCTCGATATAGCTTGTTGGGACACGTGTTCCATCTGAACATCTCCAAGAAAGGAAAACATAATTTGGCACCATTTTTAATTTTGGTGTGGGACTGCATTTCCCTAAGATCGCTTTTAGTGATGATTCAAATAGCTGCCCACCTATCAATACGTGTAGGTGTCAACTTAAACATTGGGGCAAGGTTACCCATTTGTCATGAAAGTCATGCCATTCAGATTTCCCCTAAGGGTTTCAGACCATTGGATAGGACCATAATTTTGGCAATATCCTCACCATATCAGGACTCTTTATTCAACTGAAGATGGGGTTTGCAAAAAGAAGAAAATGAAAAAAATAAAGGGAAGAAAAGAAACCTCAGCATGGAAAGGCAACCCGGGAAACCTCAATGGGCAACCCATAATACCTCAGTGGGGATAGACAACCTGATGCAACCCTAAAGCATTGCCCTCATTGGCCCTTCATTGAAAAATTCAATGGTTCATGTAGACAAGTGTCATACCAGTCTACCCTCCATAAGGAAAGGAACCCCTCTTGCTCTCCAGTGAATCATACTCGGAGGATTTGAACAAACCATCATCTGTTGGGCTCCATAGCATTGCCTTTTAATAGAATTCTATCTTCAAATCCTTTGGTCATGTTAGGGAGAGAGCGAATTCTCATGGCCTGGTTACGGATGTAGCCAAATTCATCAAATCATCAGCTCCCTCATTTTTCAAGATTCAACAAGGGTTTATCTAAGAAATCATTTTCTGCAATCACTCTGTCAATCTTCCCTTGACCTTAGAAGCATGGTCAAATTTTGGATGCAATCCAGATTCAACCTAGTTCTAACTCTGTTAGATTGCCTGTTTCCTTCTATCATGCCCTAGCACACTACAGTAGTGGTATGTCACAACATGCAGACACTGGGGCATAGATATACCCTATGCAGAGGAATTGAACTTGATCATGAGCATTACATCTAGGATCCATTGTCTAGTCTGAAGTCACTGACTTTCCTAGTCAATAGAAGGAGGTCCGTCCAAGTTGGTTTTTGCCAAATTCTCAGTTCTCCTAATCATGTTGATGAAGAAAAGCCAATGTGGTCGCTCACCTGTTAGGATCTGGTCACCAAATTCGCTGAAGGAACACTTCAAATCCTTTGCTCCTCATACCTACTTTGGGGCCATGGTTCATTCATCTTTCAAAATTGGCACAACAATGTTGCAAAGCCCTGAGCTTTTCATAAGCCTAGATCAAGGGCCAAACCCATGTCACATTTCATCACCACTTGGCTGTTCTACCAATTCGGTCTACCATAGTGCACAGTCAAAGAACTTAGTTGACCAGATGCCCCTCGACAGTCTAACACCAAGGTCAATCAATAAAATCACTTTGGTTAGAGACTGTCAAGCTCCCCTCATTCTTGTCCAAAATCCTCACTAGAGTTTCTTTCAATCCAAAATCCAACAACACCAACGTTGGTTGAAGAAAATCATCACCTTCAAATTACATGGAACCCTTCAAAGGGAGTAACCAAGTCATCCCTACCGTGCTGAAATTGAATCAAACTTTCAGTACAAGGTCATAAATGGAAAATTTTAAATTAGGTATCATGCCAGCGAAGTCCATGACACAATTTCCATTGATGTCATGTTTTGTGCCTTCACCAATAAAGCAGGAGCAGAAAACTTGGAAAACTGCCAAGGAATTCACTATCATTTCAAATATATCCAGCACTCTAGAGGTTCAAAGTCAAGAGACTTCCAAGATGGGTCAGATTTCAACCCTAAAGGTTCAAAGTCAACAAAGCCTTCCTGTATGGGTCACTTTTCATTCCCGAAGGTTCATAGCCATAGAGCATCCAAGAAGGATATTCCAATTTTCAATCCCGAAGGTCCAAAGATGGTAGGAGCTTCAAAGATGAGTCATTCAGTATCACCCTATAAGTGACCCTCTGAGTTCTTGCTCATTTCAGAATCAATAGCAAATTCCTCACCCTATAAGTGACCTTCTGAGTTCTGGCTCATTTCAGAATCAATAGCAAATTCGTCACCCTAAAAGTGACCTTCTGAGTTCTTACTCATTTCAGAATAAAATGTGGAGTCCTAGCTCATCCAAAGTTCAAATCAATCTCAGTCTATAAATGAATCAAATGTAGAGCCCTAGCTCATTCAAAGATCAAGTCAATCTCAGCCTATAAGTGAATCAAATGTAGAGCCCTAGCTCATCCAAAGATCAAATCAATCTCAGATTATTAGTGACTCAAATGTAGAGCCCTAGCTCGTTCAAAGATTAAGTCAATCTCAGCCTATAAGTGAATGCAGAGCCCTAGCTCATCCAAAGATCAAATCAATCTCAGATTATTAGTAGAGCCCTAGCTCATTCCAAGATCAAGTCAATCTCAGCCTATAAGTGAATGCAGAGCCTTAGCTCATCCAAAGATCAAATTAATCTCAGATTATTAGTGAATCAAATGTAGAGCCCTAGCTCATTCAAAGATCAAGTCAATCTCAGCCTATAAGTGAATTAGATGCAGAGCCCTAGCTTATTCAGAAAAACAATCTCAGAATCTCAATCAAAAGAGCCTCAGTTCAATCAAAGAAAACATGCGTCGGTAAAAAAAAACATGCTTTTTTGGAGAGAGATACTATTTCACTAATCGAGTCACATGTATCATCAAGTCTTACATCTAGACAAATCAAAGCCGAGCCCAAGCTAATGCAATCAGCCTTGTATTCACAGCCTAGCTCCATACAAGAAGAGGTTTATCAGCCTACAAATGGATTAAGTCGGGTCCAAGCCCGCACATACCTTGCATCATGAGTCACCTTAGCAAGAAGAGGTTCCCAGCCTACAAATGAGCCTTGTATTCACAGCTAGCTTCATACAAGAAGAGGTTCATCAGCCTACAAATGGATCAAGCCGGGTCCAAGCCCGCACGTACCTTGCATCATGAGTCTCACCTCAGCAAGAAGAGGTTCCAGCCTACAAATGAGCCTTGTATTCAGAGCCTAGCTCCATACAAGAAGAGGTTTATTAGCCTACAAATGGATCAAGCCGGGTCCAAGCCACACGTACCTTGCATCACGAGTCTCACCTCAGCAAGAAGAGGTTCCCAGCCTACAAATGAGCCTTGTATTCATAGTCTAGCTCCATACAAGAAGAGGTTTATCAGCCTACAAATGGATCAAGCCGGGTCTAAGCCCGCACGTACCTTGCATCATGAGTCTCACCTCAGCAAGAAGAAGTTCCCAGCCTACAAATGAGCCTTGTATTCACAGCCTAGCTTCATACAAGAAGAACAATCATCAATTTTCCAAGAAGAGCAAACCTTCTTGCCAGTCGAACTACGTTATGGGCTTGATCTCTAGGATATCCTTAGAATACGTAGGCAGTTTAGGACAAATTACCCTAAGTGCAGCCCAATAAGCAATCTCACTCATATCCCAAAAATGTGGTTCTTTTTATCTTCAGCCTTCAATTGGTAACAATCTCAGCTAAAGTAGGGCATCTGTAAGTGTCACACCCCAATTCTGATCCAACCAGAATGGTGTGAGTGAACCATCATTGAACCAACGGTTCACACCAGGATCTCGAATAGGCCGTGTCCACTCATACAAATCATTACACATAACCACAATCAGAATATAAATATTACAGCGGAAGACTTTAAATAGAATGAACTGAGTATCTATTGATAATTTAAATAAATATCCAATTATCCAAATTCAAACACATAAGATAATATCCGTACATCCATTTAATCCAACCGAAAATAACTGAAGGAAATAAATAAAATCCGATCAAAGGTACACACAGAAAGG
The DNA here is from genome assembly GCA_028583415.1 of Protea cynaroides. Classification (NCBI taxonomy): domain Eukaryota; kingdom Viridiplantae; phylum Streptophyta; class Magnoliopsida; order Proteales; family Proteaceae; genus Protea; species Protea cynaroides. The sequence continues at coordinate 67,563,020 of CM053272.1, forward strand.
GCACTCGCATGAAGCGTCATGCTCGTCCTCTCCTGCCTGCACATCCAGAGCAGCTACACCTCCATACGTCGGAGCGTTCATGTAGTCATCCACCGTGTAACCTGCATCAGCATCTAAAAACAATGTATATACAAAGGGTGAGCTCACAACACAGCTCAGTAAGACAATCAGACAGTTTCACAAGACTATGCATGAGTAACAATCAATTTTATGCGGTGGTCTGGTTTTAAGTTTGCAATGTGATATAGAAAGGTTTGGTGGACCCCGCACCTCTATACACAAGTGTGTGGGACCTCATGGATCACACCCCCATTGGCCCACATGCACCCATCATGGAATAGAGATAGAGCTAAGATACCCCCGTACCTCCCCTGATGCTCTACCCATACCAGTACCAAAGCCCCTACTGGCCAGGGCTCGCAAACTGGGCTCGCAACTAACCAATCCTATATGTCATCAATGTATGCTCTATCCCAGCATAGCCGTCTACGGCATAGAGATAGAGCTAAGGCATTCCCACACCTCCCCTGATGCCCTATCCGCAACTAACCCACTAGGATAGAAACAATACACAGGTAGACCCTATCCCAACATAATTCCCTACGGCATAGAGATAGAGTTAAAGCATCGTGGACAAGCCAGCGTCGACTCGGAGACCACAGTGCCACATAACCATGGCCAGGCCAACATCAATATTGGAGACTACCGTACCACGACCTTCCCCTGATGCCCCACCCGTACCAAGCATGTTAAGACAGAATACTACAAAAGGTGCTAGTGTGAGGAGCGATCCCAGGCCCATGCCCCACTCCACACACTAACGAAAACAATCACATGCTTAACAATCACATCCTTTCAATGCATGAACAATAATAATAACTGAAAGTAAAGGATGGCATGTGAATATGCACAAACATCACATCATATATATTCAGGTGATTAACAATAATTTACTGTCCATTAATTATTAGGTTTAGGTCAGATTCCCTTACCTGACGCTCGTTTGTTAGCTTGCTCCACGTCGCAAGATCCAAACATGCTATCACAAAGTCCTACATAATATTAGGGTTTCATTAGAATAGTTTTCTTAGGGTTTCATGTTGGTCAGAAACCAACATGGTTACAAAATACCCTCACAGAGCTGACCGGTGGCATATACCGGTTGCAGCTCTGTGGGGAAGACTGGCGACCGGTATGGTCAGCCGGTCCCCATAGACCAGCCTCTCGGAAGACACCGGTGGCAACATACCAGCCGCACTGTGTGCAACCGGTATAGTCGACCGGTATGTCTCCGGAAGACCATACATGGGTTTTTCGACTGCCGTCGATCATCCTCCATGGATTTTCAGGGTTTCACCTATCCATTCTAAGTCTAATCTTGGAGTTAGAGTTATCCCCAACTCATTCCAGTTTCGTTTCGATGAATATCATCTCGGAACTCGAATCTAGGGTTTGACGGCAACCTAGGGTTTATTGGCCAATTTAGGGTTTTAGATCAATACCTACTTTGCATGGTATTTATCCACCCACACAACTAACATAGGGTAAGAAGATTGATTCAAACACTTACCGTTGACTGGCGCAGAGAGAGCGTCGTCGAACGGCAATGGCGGCACCTCCTTCTTCTTCCTAGCTCCTTCTCCTTCCCAATCTCTTTCTCTTCTCTAGAGTTTGTAAGAGATAATGGAAAGGATTTGAGGAGGTTTAAGGGTGTATTTATAGGCTAGAATTAGGGTTTAGTAACCCTATTAGGATTAAGAAAGTCTTAGATTCGAAATCAGGAAAGTGGGACCCTCAGAAGTCAATTTCAGGATTTCCACACTTAGCTGCGCAGACCTGACCGGTCGATCGGTAACAAGACCGGTACCATCGACCGGTCAACATAAAATCATGTTGATTGATCGTCTTTGGTCTGATTTCATACCTGTTTGTCATCCGCTTGTCCCGTCTGGCCCGGTGATGATCGAAAGACCTACTACGACACAAAACCAAAGTATAGACCGGGTTTACGGAGTGCGGGTCTTACAACTCCCCCACCCTTAAAAGAAATTTCGTCCCAAAATTTGCATGTAGGTCTCACAACTCCCCCACCCTTAAAAGAAATTTTGGCCCCGAAATTTGAACGTACCTTGATCGTTGAAAAGGTTAGGGTACTCCTTCCTCATCGCACTCTCCTCTTCCCAAGTAATTTCCTTCACATTTTGGCTCCTCCAATGCACCTTCACATAATGGATGTCCTTGGTTCGAAGTTGTTGTACCTTTCGACTTGAGAGCATCACAGGCACCACTTCGAAAGTTAAGTCTTCAGTCAAGTCTGGGGGATCAACGGTCAAGATGTGCGATGGATCTCTGACATACTTCTTCAATAATGATACGTGGAACACATTATGAACACTGGACATAGATGGTGGTAGAGCCAATTGATATGCTACATTACCACGTCGGGTCAATATCTCATACGGTCCCACATACCTGGGGAAAAGCTTCCCCTTCTTACCAAACCGTTTCAGGCCTCGCACCGGTGATACCTTCAAGAATACCTTGTCACCCACTGCAAACTCCAGATCTCAACGTCGATTATCCGCATAGTGCTTCTGTCAAACTTGAGCTGTCTATACTCTCTCTTTGATCTGATCAATCACTCGGCAAGTTTCTTCAACAAACTCCGGTCCTACAATTCTTCTTTCTCCCACCTCGTTCCATAACAGAGGTGTACGACACTTCTTCCCGAGTGCTTCATATGGGGCCATCTGAATTGTAGCCTGATAACTGTTGTTATAGGCAAACTCGATAAGTGATAGCTTCTCATCCCAAGCTCCCTTGAAATCTATTGCACAAGCTCGGAGCATATCTTCTAAAATTTGAATAGTTCGCTCTGACTGTCCGTCCGTTTGAGGGTGAAAAGCTGTACTGAACTTCAACTTCGTTCCCATAGCTTTCTGTAATCCTTCCCAGAACTTTGATGTAAAATGGGAATCTCTGTCAGATACTATACTCTGTGGGACTCCATGAAGTCTGACTATATTATCAACATATAACTTGGCCAGTTTCTCCATGGTATACTGAGGTCTGACCGTAATAAATCGAGCCGTCTTGGTGAGTCGATCTACTATAACCCAAACTGCATCCACTGACCTTGGTGTCAAAGGTAAGCCCGTGACAAAATCCATGGTAATGCAATCTCACTTCCATGCAGGTTCCGGTAATGGCTGTAGTAAACCTGCAGGTCTCTGCCTTTCTGCTTTAACTTGTTGACAATTCAGACATTGGAACACGAAACGAGCTATATCTGCTTTCATACCCCTCCACCAATATAGTCGTCTTAAATCATGGTACATTTTGGTACTTCCTGGATGTACCGAATATGGAGTGTAATGAGCTTCAGTCATAACTCGGTCTCTAATATCGCAGTCCTCACTCTCCGGTATACATAACCGTCCACGATACCTGAGTACCTTGTCTGAATCCAAGGTAAAGTCAGGATTGCTCGTACCCTTCTCTAGGTCTGCTTATACTGTCTTGAGATACGGATCCTGTAGGATTGCTATCTTGACTTCATCAACTAGATCCGGTGAGATCTTTAAAGCGGCGAACATCATGGTAAACTTATGAATTAAGCCTTGCTCAACTGGATCTTCTGCGGTCTCTATAATATGTTCTTCATCACCTTCGATTGAACTTGAGGCTGTGGCACATAATGCAGCATTTGTACTTGGTCCTGCCTCAGGTTTCGATGCCCACTTTTTGCTCAAGGCGTCAACCACCACATTTGCTTTACCCGGATGGTACTGGATGTCACAATCATAATCTTTCAACAATTCCAGCCATCTCCTCTGTCTCATATTGAGATCCTTCTGAGTGATAAGATAAGTTAAGCTCTTGTGATCTGACTTGATCTGAAACTTCTCACCGTACAAGTAGTGTCTCCAAGTCTTGATTGCATGTATAACCGTTGCTAACTCCAAATCATGCGTAGGATAGTTCTTCTCATGCTCCTTTAACTGTCTTGATGCGTAAGCAATCTATTCTCCTTGCATCAATACACACCCAATACCCAACCCTGAAGCATCCGTATATAAAGTAAACGGTACGCTTGGTTCTGGTATGGTCAAGATAGGTGCAGAGACTAGTCTTGACTTCAAAGTCTGAAAGCACTTCTCGCACTCCTCTGTCCATATGAATTTCTCCCCCTTCTTGGTCAATCTGGTGAGTGGAACAGCGATCCTGGAGTAATCTTCTACGAATCTTCTATAATAATCAGCCAACCCAAGGAAACTACGAATCTCCGCAACAGATTTTGGTGCTTCCCATCCTACTATAGCAGCTATCTTACTTAGATCAACCTTGATACCGTCTTCAGATACAACATGGCCCAAGAAAGCCACTTCCTTCAGCCAAAACTCGCACTTCTTGAACTTAGCATAAAGCTTTTCTTGTCTCAGCCGTTGTAGGGCTGCCCTCAAATGTGTTGTATGAGTCTCCATGTCCTTAGAGTAGATCAATATGTCATCGATGAATACGATGACCGAAGTGTCTAACATATCATGAAACACTCGGTTCATCAGTTCCATGAATGATGCTGGAGCATTGGTCAACCCGAAAGACATAACTAGAAACTCATAATGTCCATACCTCGTCCTGAAAGCAGTCTTCGGAATATCTCCGGCCTTGATCTTCAGTTGGTGATACCCCGATCGGAGATCAATCTTCGAAAAAACCTTTGCACCCTGCAATTGATCGAACAGATCGTCGATTCTAGGCAAAGGATACTGATTCTTGATCGTCAACTTGTTCAGTTCACGGTAGTCAATGCATAGCCTTACACTTCCGTCCTTCTTCTTGACAAATAATACCAGTGCCCCCCAAGGTGATATGCTAGGTCGTATGAAGCCCTTATCTAACAATTCTTATGGCCATCCTGTATGGTGCTTTGGACACCGGCGCCGAACCTGGCATAAGGTCTATTACAAACTCTGTAGCCCTGTCCGATGGTAGACCTGGAAGCTCCTCTGGAAATACATCTGGGAACTCTCGAACCACATCTATATCTTCCATCTTTGGCACCTCAGCAGTGATGTCGACTACAGATACTAGATAACCTACTCCCCCCTTCTCTAAGCATCTCTTAGCTTTTAGGGCGGAGAGAATCAGCTTCCGCTTCCTAGATAGCTTGATCCCAGTGAAGCTATACTCCCTTCCCTTTTTGTCAGTAAGCGCAAGATTCCTTTCACCACTAATAGGAAGGCTGAATGATGGCCTAGCCAATCCATTCCCAAGATGACATCAAAGTCTGCCATCTCGAGTAGTATTAGGCTTGCTTCTAAGTCTCGGCCCTCAATACGTACAGTACATGGTCCATAATATTCGGTCAAAGCCACTTCGACTCCTAGTGGAGAGAGAACTATCAAGCTTGGGTTCAAATGCTTGATTGGTAACTCCATTCGCTTCCCAAAAGAAATAGAAACAAAGGAGTGTGTGGCCCCAGAGTCAAATAGTACTCTGGCAGGTATACCGGCTACATTTACAATTCCTGGAATTTTAATCATCCCTTAGTTCTATATGCGCATACACACAATGAAAATAGTAAGCCAAATAGTAAGGGATAGAGTCATACCAGTGACCACATCAGGTGATGCAGCTGCCTCTTCAGTGGTGACCGCATAAACGTTTCCTTGCTGGGGAGGTTGTTTCTTAGGTAGCGTGCAGGTCCTTGCAATATGACCCACTTGCTGACAGTTGAAACATTTGATATTCGGGTTGAATCCGGCGTTCTGTGGCACAGGTGGTGCCGTATTGTTTCTAGCAGGTACTGTAGCGGTCTGAGCCCTGTATGGGCCGAAGGGTCTATTGTTACCGCCACCAGAACTCTCAATAGCGGGTCTCTTCACCCCCCTGTTCTGAGCGAAGAAACTGTCCCTTTGACTGGACTCTATCACCCTCGCAACCTGCATAGCCTCATTATACACTTTCTTGTCCAGACCCAATATGTGCTCTCTGATGCTCCCACGTAGTCCCATGGTGAACCTACGCGTCTTGGTCTCTTCCTCTTGCATACTTGCCGGTGCGAAGAAGAATAGCTCTTCGTACCTCTGCTGATAAGCATCCACAGTCGACTGGGATTGCTGTAGATTGAGGAACTCCTTCTCCATTTGATCTATGAAACTCTTCGGAAAGTATTTATTGAAGAAGGAAACCTTGAACACTTCCCAATCTACCTGTGCATATTTTGTCTCCAGATATGCCCGTGTAGAAATCCACCAAGCATTTGCGTCTTCTTTCAGCATATGAGGGGAAAATAAGACCTTTTCCTCCTCTGTACAGATCATCAGTCGGAAGTTTTTCTCCATTTCTGCAACCCACTATGCTGGCCACAATGGTTTCCCTGTCTTATCGGTGAATGATGAAGGCTTCAACTTCAGGAATCTGTCCACCGCTCTGCTCAGATCATGCTGTCCCTGAGTGTTCATTCCGTACCATGGTGGTGGATACGGATAGGCTCCCGGGTACGCAGAAGGCGACTGAAACTGATGCGGTGGTGGTACATTCTGTGCTTGGCCCATCGGTCTTGGGCTACCCTGCATCGGTTGTGAAGTATTTTTCTCTCCAGACTCAGGCGTACCTTTAGTGGGGACAGAACCCAGTGGCCTGAGCATCTTCAGTATCTCGCCCAAGAACTCTTTCTGCTGAGCTTGCATCTGATAGACCAAGTTTGTAACAATGGTCTCCGAATTTCTGTGAGGTGGGCCAGGTAAATTTGTTGGTATCTCTGGAACCTGTTCTTCCTCAACTTCTGGGCTCGGCTCTCTAACATGGCCTTGCTCAACCTGTTCTTCTTCTTCGAGGCGCATCCTGGCCTGATGACGCTTCCGACCCCTACGACCGTTTCCGCCCGCCATCTCAGACTATTCTGTTTGAATCTGAGAAGAAGACATAACACATGAGAATGAAGCAATAGTGGTGTTAGTCTTGAACAACATAAGGCGAAACAGTCATAAAAAGGAGTAATTAAGTCTACCAATTTTTAAAAAAAATTTCAGGGTTTTTCTGGCTTTTCAGGTGTTGACCGGTCGGAACATACCGGTCGACACTCTATATACAGGGTTGCGACCGGTATAGTCGACCGGTCAGAATTAGAATTCTGACCGAGACATAGCGGTCGCACACCTGGGGAGATACCGGTCGACCGGTATAGGCAAAACCGTCGACCGGTATGCCCAAAATTGGCTTTAAAATCGCAAAATTGGCTTTAAAATTCTCACTTTTCTTCTTCCTCTCTTCTCCGGTGGTGATTCTCCCCTGGGTTCCGAGTTGCTACAGTCCGACGGGTGCCTTTAGAAGCCAATTCCTTCCTTTCAAAGCGTAGAACATCGTCTCCAGGTAGGTCTCTTCCTTCTCTCTCATGTTCTTACAAATTTTCCATATCGTCTATATGTAGAAATTTAGGTTTTTCATTGATCGAGATGTTCCAACCGTAGAAACTCTTTTCCTTCGGCTTGGAAAGGGTTTAGGGACCCCCAAGAGAAAAAGCCCTCAACCAATTTGGGGTTTCACCGAACGGTTTTTGGAAAAATCAAAATTTTCAATTTTTAAACTAGGTTTTCCAAGATTTTCGAAAATTCTTGATTTTTCTTAATTTCTTGAAATTTCTTATTGTAAATTCTTGTGATTGATTTGTCGAAGAGTGTGGGGGTTACGTAAGTCCTCCTCCCCATATTTCTAGGTGAGTTTGAGGCTTTTTCCCAATTTACTATCGTTAGCCTGCCAAAATTTCGATAATTTCTAACATTTTAATCTTGCTTTCTATTATTTTGCTGTTAAAATGGCTCCTCGACGTGCTCTTGGGAAACGTCCCCATGGCTCGAGTTCACGTGCTCCCCAGCCACCAGTTCCCCAACTTGATGAACACTGGTTTCGTTCTATAGAAGCACAGGTTCGGTTCTCGTGGTTTGAAAACAAGAGCATTGAATCTGGACGCCGGGTTAACCTGGATCAGTTGGAGAGATTTGATGTGCGAGCTGCTTTCGACAGGCTTGGTTGGTTGCCTGTCATTTCTTACACAGACACCACCCGTCCCAATCTGGTTAAGCATTTCTATGCTAACCTAGAGCTGCACGAAGATTTTAACGATCCCAACCAAGGTAGGGATTTGTGCATCACCAGCTATGTCAGGGGTGTACCCATTTCATTTAACACCCACCAGCTGGCTGACCTTCTAGGGGTTCCAAATGATGGAGACCTAGTTTATTGCCCTCCCAAAGCGAAGGGCTATCTGACTGAGGATCTGCGCCGAGAGATAGCGCATCAGATACTAAACCCTGGAGCTCCTATGAAGGCGGCTAGCTTGAGACCTGCACCTCGAGTATATAGTCGCATTATTCAGCACAACATCGTGCCCCAGAGCGGCCATTATAGTGAGTTATCCCAGCTCACTATACTGGGGAGCGGGTCTCTCTCCCTTATCTCATCATCAGGACCATGCATCAGGCGACCCTGGCCGAGCAGGCCAGGAACCTTCCATACGGTCGTCTCATTACCTCCCTGCTACGTCGTCTGGGCGTGAGCATGAGAGGCGAGGTGACCGTGGAGGATACTATGACCTCCGACATAGACTGGGACGCCATTCAGAGGATGCAGATGGTTGACCTGCCTGTTAGCGATGACGAGTTGGAGGCTCGTCCTCGCCCACTTGGGAGGGTAGCAGCCGCAGCAGCAGCAGCAGCAGCCAATGCGGCCTATGCAGCTGAGCTCGAGCGGGAAGACGACGAGGATAGGGCCGAGGGTGTACTAGCGCCAGCTCCACAGCCTCCACCTGCAGCACTACCATCTACCTCTACAGCTGGACCATCTCAGCCTCCTCCCGACACTATGATGAGTATGATTATGGAGATCAGGGACACTCAGCGTGAGATGAGCCGTGACTTGGCGCAGTTGGCTCGCAGTCTCAGAGTCACACAGGATCAGGTGCACTGGCTCAGGGTTGCTTACGAGCGAGATTATGATATAGCAGACCCTATTCCTCCCAGGCCCCCTACCCCATGATTGTCCCTCTTATGTCTTTTACTTATGACTGTTTATAATACAGGGTAACTGTTCGGTTTGTGGACTGTACCCTGTAGCACTATTTCATTAGCTACACTTTTCTTATTTAATGAAAGTTTTATGTTTTACCTAACTAGTGTATGTGCACAAGTTAAGCTTCTATATTTAGAATAGTACATTATTCTCTTTCTTAATCAGTCTCAGGTATCAAAAAATGCTTAGGTGTGTTTGTATTAAAATTTTTAATATTTCCTAACTCAGTTCATCGACTTAGTTAAATGCAATATGATTTGTTGGACAGAGCCCGAGGGCTCTGATACCAAGTTATCACACCATTCTGGTTGGATCAGAATTGGGGTGTGACAGTAAGCACCCCATTTTTACCACCCTCTGCATAAGTAAACCAATATGGTAGGTTTTTCGGCCTTTAACCCAAAGATATACGATTCTCCACTGAACCCCACAACAGGGTCATGAGCTATTATCTTCTTGGATGAATAGGTTTTGAAATTATCTTCAAAATGAGACCAGAATCATCAAATTCTGACTTCAAACAAAGAAGATATTGCAGTTTGAAAGTGTAGGGGCATTTACGTAATTATCGTATCATGCATGCATTATCATTCAAACTTCGAGACATCATATCTGGGTCTTCTGATATCGGAATCAGATCATTCAAAGGCCAATATTCCTTATTTTCAATCATCTTTAAAGTGGGCGTGAAAAATCCCGGATAGAAGTCACCAGTGGGTCTCATGCAAACTTTCATGCAAATTATCATTAGAACTTCAAAGCTTCATATCATTTCTGTTCTATGTCGGATTCAGATGATTCCAAGGCCATTATTCTTCATTCATGATGTTCTACAAAGTGGACGTGAAAAATCCTGGGTGGAAGTCTCCGAAGGGTCCCATGCAAAATTACCCATGGTAATGGTCATTTAACCTTTAGAAATTCATATTTTGGTCATCCCATTTCCAAATTAGGTGATTTCATTATGTTCCATTTTTAGTACTCTACAAAGTGGACGTAAAGGATTTCCAATTGAAGTCTCCGAAGGATCCCATGCAGAATGGTCAACCAAATTATCGATAATTGGTCTCCTTAAACTTCAGAAATTCATATGTTGGTCATTTTATTTCCAAATAAGGTGATTCAAGTTCTAATATTCCTTAATTTTAATGTTCTACAAAGTGAACGTAGAAAATTTGGAATAAAGGCTATCGGAAAATTCCGTGCGGGATGATAGCGAAAATGGCCAATGAAATGATAGATAGAGAAAACCCATTTAATTCCAGTCAATCCAGTCAACTCAGCTCAACCCAAGCCAGTTTGGCCCAACCCAGTTAATCCTTGTCAATCCGGACCAATTCATGTCGGCACTTATGCATGTATTTCTTTTATATATTATTTATATGGTTATATAATATATAATATATTATAATATATCATATAATCTATACATATGTCTTATATGTATATTATATTATATATTAAAATATTAATATATTATATACTTATATGTTTTATATAAAAAGGAAGAAGGATCCGAATAAAATCTAAAAAGGAAGGAGGAAGGAAAGATTGAGTTGAGAGAAGAATGAGAGTGATAGAGAGAATCTGGAGAATTTGAGGACTCAAATAGGAGGATCGAAAAGAGAAGTTGAAGAAGGAAAGAAGAAATATAAAAAGAAAAAAAAATAGAAAAAGAAAGAGGAGAAAATCGAGAAGATTGAGGAGAAAGGAGGAGACCCGAGAGAAAGAAGAGGGGAGAAGATATGGAAGAAAAAAAATTATAAAGAAAGGAAAGAAGGAGGAGATCTGGGAGGTGGAAGGAAGGAGATAAAAAAAATAGTAATAAAAAAAAGAGAAAGTGGAGGAGAATCCGGAGGGAGTGAGAAAGGAGAAGAAAAAAGAATAAAATAAGAAAAGGAAAAAGAATAAAAAACCGAAAGAATTGGAGAGAGAGGGAGGAGAGAGAGAGAAAAGGGGAGAGAGAGAGAGATAGAATAAATAAAGAAAAAAAAACAGAAGAAGGGGGAACCGAAAGGGGAATCGAGAAAGGGAGAGAGAGCGGTGAGTGGGGAAGAAAAAAAAATAAAAAAAAGGGTGGCAAATTGGAAAAGATGGGGAAGAATCGAGAGGAGAAGATCGGGGGAAAAAGAGAAGGGGAAAAAAGAAGAAGAAGAAGAAAAAGAGAAGTGGAAATCCATACTTGCTGCTAGGGTCGCCGATTTGCAGACCGAGGTAAGTTCCACCGACCCTCTTGTGTTGGTTTCATTATTATTTTTTATCTTCTCTGCTGCTATATACCTAATCCACGATCCTAAATCCTGCTGCTCATTACCTCCAGCTATGTAGCCCACCTGTATAGCCATTAACCAAGCACCAAATCCTGCAGCCACCCAACCTTGCAACCTATTACTCCCCTTCACCGAACACTCATAATTCCTTTGATCCACCACTTAATACCTCCTGTCCGATTACCTAAACCAGCCAACCCAAATGACCCATCCACATCTGTTAAAATCTTTGTAGACTACTTCCTGTGAACCAAAACCCTCTCTCTTTTGATTGAGTTGTTGATTTTAATTCTTTCTTTTCAGACCTACGTTGTGGAGTTGAGCCATTGGTTGATAATTTTATGTTAATCATGTGATGAAATTGAATCAATATGCTTGAAATTTTAATAAAATTGGTCCACATGAATGGAATTGTTATGAGATTGATCCCATCAATATATTTGGAATTTTTATAAAATTGGTCCACATGAATGGAATTGTTATGAGATTAATCTCATCGATATGCTTGGAATTTTTATAAAATTGGTCCACATGAAAGGAATTGTTAGGAGATTGATCCCATCATCTATTTGGAATTTTTTTTATGAAATTAAGCCGCCCATATGCTTGAATCTTAATGAGATTGAATATGGACAATCGATCTGAAATTTCTATGGATCATTGATCTAGAATTTTGATGTGAAGTTAATATGGACCATCGATCTGGAATTTCTATGAACCATTGAACTTGGGATTTTGATGTGAAATAAATATGGACCCTTGATCTTGGAATTTTAAGTGAAATTTTTGGGCCATTGATTTTGGATATTTTGATGATCAAATATGGACCATTGATCTTAGATGTGTTGATGTTTGAATCTAAACCATTGGATATTGATTATGAATGATTTAGAAGAATCCAAACGGTTAGATTATCATCATGTGTGATTTAAACCGTTGGATGATCATCATGAGTTAATTAGATGAATCTGGGCCGTTGATATTGGCCATTTTTGATGACTTCTGAGTCGTTGATCATGATGATCATGTTTTGATGAGATCCGACCATTAGATCCAAGATCTGATTTTGATGCATTAAGGAATTCACATTAGACCTCAACCATAGATCTAGAGAATCCCATCTGACACATTGAAATATACGTTGTTGGAAAAACATGAGATGCCATGCTTTCTTGCCATATTTAGATGCTCATTGCCATATTTAGATGCTCATTGCCATATTTGGATATTCGTTACTATATTTAGATGCTCATTGCCATATTTAGATGCTCATTGCCATATTAGATGCTCATTGCCATCTTAGATGCTCATTGCCATATTTGGATGCTCATTGCCATATTTGGATGCTCATTGCCATATTAGATGCTCATTGCCATATTAGATGCTCATTGTCATATTTGGATCATTGCCATATTTAAATACTCATTGCCATGTTTGGATGCTCATTGCCATTGCCATATTAGAAATTGTCATGCTTAGATAGCATATTAGATCATGCCATATAGGCCCTTGCCTTATTTGCAATACATGCTATATTTGAGAGACATTAAACAATCTTACTACATGTGAATTTCTTACCATAAATGTTTTATATGCGATATTTAGATAGAATATTCTATTTTGGGTAATAATTTAATTTATGCAACACCTTAGTCGAACTGCCATATCTGTACTCCTAGCAAACATATTAGGTGTGGGGACGTGCATTTAGGCACCCACATTCTTGGGAAGGCATAATGGGAATAATAAAAACCTTAATAAAGAAAAAAATCCTTTGCCAAACCTTCCAAAATTAGAATTCAGGATGAAAAGGGTAATTTAGGATGATTTTGCCCCTCGGCAAACCCTAAACTTAGAATAGGTTCTAAACCCTAAACCTAGAATAGGTTCTCAATCCCAAACCTAGAACAGATTCCCACTTTATAATCTAGAACAGGTTATGGCCCGAACTACGCGGATTCTGATTCCTAGGTCAAACCCTAGGATACGTAGGCTATTTGGGAGAAACCCAAATTCGGATCCACACCTTAGTCCACTTGGACTACCCATAGATCTACTAGGATACCCATCCATTTCAACCCAATTTTGAACTACGCGGATTCTGATTCCTAGGTCAAACCCTAGGATACGTAGGCCATTTGGGAGAAACCCAAATTCGGATCCACACCTTAGTCCACTCGGACTATCCATAGATCCACTAGGTTATTTATCCACACCTTAGTCCACTCGGACTATCCATAGATCCACTAGGATATCCACCCAAGTTTCGAACTACGTGAATTCTGATTCCTAGGTCAAACCCTAGGATACGTAGGCCATTTGGGAGAAACCCAAATTTGGATCCAAACCTTAGTCCACTTGGACTATCCATAGATCTACTAGGATATTTATCCACATTTTGACCCACATAGGGTTATCCACATTCCAACCCAGAATGGGTTATCCATATTTCAACCCAAATAGGGTTATCCTTATATCCATTAGGACTATCTATCAATCTACATGGACTATCCAGATCCTAACCCATAGGGTTTTCTTAGCCTTTCAAGCATAAATTTCAACTTGAACAAAGAACTTAATCATGCACAAGCATAAATCACAGCCATAAACTTTAATCATACCTGAACTACGATGGTGAACCTGATTTTCGGAATAATTTCGTAATACGTAGGCAATCTGATGGATACAGATTTGGTTCAATGATATCAAACCACTTGGTTTGGTTTGGTTTAACAAATAGAGTCTAGCATAGGAAAGGTATAGGAGACCGATTTTGATCGGGCGGTTTGGGTGCCTAACCCCTTCCCATAACTGTAACCTGACGCTTACCCAAATCTCTGATGGACCAGAAATCCAATCTAAGGGTCATGAGTCAATCGAAGTCTTACCTTGGGGTGAGATTTCACATTTCAAGGTCCTAGACCTAAATCTAGGTGGCGACTTCTAAAGATTTCCATCTTTGTCCTCATAGCCTCACGATCCCAGTCATAGTCCTCAGCATACACTCTAGTCAACCAGGCTACCTGAGTCTGGGTCATCTGGAGACTAGCTATCAACTTGGCCATCCGCTGATCGGACGCACGCTGAGCATCTAGAAGCTCGCCTACTCTCCCATCAGTCGCGGGCTGAGCATCTATAAGCTCGCCTACTCTCCCATCAGTCGCGCACTGAGCATCTAGAAGCTCTCCTACTCTCAGATCAGTCACGCACTGAGCCTCTTTAATCTCGCTCAGTAGCCCCATCATATAATCAAAGGGTGAGTGTGAAGGACCAGCAGTGTGTGAAGGAGCCCGAGATGGACCAGCTCCAGTAGAATGTACAGGTAATGGAGGAGGTATGGATTCTAAATCCATGAACATACGATCCTCATCCTCAGCATCACCCCCATGGACCCCTGCTCCTGCTGCCGCTACTGCCGCCTCAGCGTCTGTTACCTCTACTCGAGTACGAGGACACACCAGAGCGTTCCTCTCATCATCACTGACCTGAGCATCCACATACCCATCCTACAGATGGCCTCCCAGTCAAGGTCCGATGAGAAGGTCTTCTCCTGAATCCTCTCATCCAATAAATCAACGTGTATGCATGTGAGCAGGGTAGTGATCAGACGTCCGTAGGGTTGGTTGCCTAACTGACCAGGCAGCATAGCGTGGATCATCGTTCGGATGATAATATAAGGAAGGCAGACAGGCTGCCTAGTGCAAATACAGTAGAGGACATATTGAGTCAACTGAGAAATCCTTTCATAGTGTCCACTCTGGGGAATCAGGTTGTGCTGGATAATTTTGCAGTACAGTCGAGGCTCTGGACGTAGGTTGATCGCTTTTATCTCCCAGCGATCATCTCTAAGGAGCTGATTATCAATCTCAGCATGCATCTCCAAGGATAGGAACTGGGGTTCCTTGGGAGCACAATACTTTCTTACACTCGTAGCTAGCATACCAAGCTTTGGCCTCGTTGGAGCAGAAATGAACGGGGTCATGAGCCCTAGGAACCTTGGTACGAGCCATACTATCTGTCAAGACACAGAAAAACAAACAAGATATTAGTAATGGTGAAAAACTCAAAAATTTTGACATTATAACGGCATGATTTGGCCAAAAGCCTCACTTTTCACCCAAACAACTGGGCAGGAGGACTTACATAGGTTCCAAACCATCCTGCAAAGCTCATACGGTTGGAAATTTAATCTAGAAAGATCGAATTTGAAGAAATTCCAACAAATTGGAAAATTCTCAAAAATTAGGTCAAAATGGAAAATTTCAAGTTTCTCGATAACCAACCGATGAAACTCAAATATTATTGAGGGCTTTCGTCCATTGGGTGACCAATAGCAAAAGCCCCCAATAAAAATTAAATTTTTACGGTTAGAAAAAGTTTAATTTGAAGAAAATGATGTAAATGGATGAAAACCTAGTTTAGAAAGCTTAAAAATGGGAATCAGTAAAGAGCATACCTGAAGAGATGGAGTGGGAGTCGTGAACGGAAGAAACAATCACCAAACCCTAGGGGTCGATACTGTAGCCACTCAGGGGAACCGAATTGAGTTGGAAGAAAAGAGGAAGAGTAGGAAATGAATCCAAAATTAGGTTTAAAAACCTGATTTTGGATCATAGGGTCGCAGAATTTGACAAAATATACCGACCCTACGACCGACCCTAGGCTCTCGGTGATCTGACAGAAACCATGGGTCGGACCTAGGGTCAGACATATACCGACCCTACGATCGACCCTAGGCTCTCGGTAAGCTGACAGTGTTCTCAGGGTCGCATAAGGAGCGACCCTACCATCGACCCTACGATGGAAAATTCAGTATTTTTACTTAATGATCTAAAAAATTGGAAATTTATATTGATTAGTTGGATTTTGACTTGAGAACAACTTATATTGATTGCCTCACATGTTCTACGATTATTTTTCAGACACTACCACCACCAGGACAGGAAATGGCTGGGCGAAGAATAACCAGACGAGGCCGTAACCCAATTCCACCACCACCACCTGTGGAGGAAGACAGCCATGAAAATCCTGATGTACAAGAGAATCTGAATATGGCACCGCCAGTGGCTAGTGGCCAGGCAACTACAAACTTGCCAGCCCCGCCGACAGATCTGGCTACAACGGTAATGAACTTGGCACAACAGCTGTAGCAAATACAGTAGGTGCAAGCCAATATGCAGGCTGCTATAGGAATGGCTTTTCCAGCTGCACATACGACACCTATGCCAGCTAGACAAACTAGCACAGTACCAGGGGGAAGCAACATGGTACCCCACGTAACTCAAACACCAGTTATGCAGGCTCAAGTGCAGAATCCTGAGGTAGCTCAAGGTAGTTACCAGTACCAACCACCTATGTATGGGGCCTATGCTCAGTATCAGACGGACCACGCCCGACTGATCGAGAGTTTTCTAAAGATGAAGCCTAAAGAATATAATGGTAAACCAGCTGATCCTTTGTGGCCAGCACATTGGATTGACGAAATGGAGAGGAATTTTATGATGATGACAGTGAATGAAGAGAAGAAAGTACTGTGTGCAACCTTCATGCTGAAAGGCGATGCACACCACTGGTGGAAGTCCACACGGACTTATCTGGTAACAAAGCACACCCAATTGACCTGGGCTATCTATAAAGAGGCATTCTTTGAGAAGTACTTTCCCAAAAGTTTTAGAGATTCTATGGAGAGAGAGTTCCTGAGTTTATATCAGGGGCAAATGACTGTGGATGCATACCAACAGAGTTATGAAGAGCTACTTTGCTCAAAATAGGGGTGTTAAAAGGCCAAATGGAAATTCATACAACAGAGGGAATACAAGGACATTCAAACCCTTCCATAATCAAGGCTTCAATGCTGTAGCCAAGACTACTCCAGCAGCTCAACCGCAACAAAAGCAAAACAACGAAGGAGTAAAATGATTTAACTGCAACCAAGTAGGACATTATTCAAGGGAGTGTCCTAAGCCCAGAAAGTAGCTACAGCAAGGAAAGGGTTATGCTGTTACATCTGAGGATGCTGTCGCATCGCCTGATGTGGTCACAGGTATGACCTGAACCTTTCATTTTGTGTTACATTGTGTGAGCATGTAGACTAAACTAAAACAAATCACAGGTATCGTAACTATTAATGGCATACCCGCTAGAGTACTCTTTGATTCTGGAGCTACTCATTCTTTTATATCTGTGTCATTTGGAAAGAAGCTGAACCTACCCCTCAAATCTTTAGACTACAAACTGCTTGTACGATCGGCTATGGGATTAGAAGTGAAATTAGAAAAAGGTTATGGACCATGTCCAGTTTTTATTGACGAGAAGACTTTGGATGCAACCTTGATTCAACTTGAGATGGCAGATTTTAACGTCATCTTGGGAATGGACTGGTTAGCTCAGTATTCTGCAAACCTATTATGTGCAGAAAATAAGCTGACATTTAAAGAAAAGGAAGGAGCAGAGTTTAGTTTTGCAGGAACCAAACTTCTCCGTAAATGAAAACTCATCCTCTCTGCATTAAAGGCTAGAAAAATACCTCGAGAAAGGAGGAGTTGGGTATCTAGTATCAGTGGTCAACCTCACCAAAGAAGCACCACGAATGGAGAATATTGATGTTGTGCATGACTTTCCAGATGTATTTTCTGATGAACTACCAGGACTACCACCCGAACGAGCGACAGAGTTTGTTATAGATCTAATACCTGGAGCCGCACCAATATCTAAAACACCCTATCGAATGGATCCTACTAAATTGAAAAAATTGAAGGTACAGTTACAAGAATTATTAGACAAGGGTTATATCAGACCTAGCATATCACCATGGGGAGCTCTAGTATTATTTGTAAAGAAGAAGGATGATAGCGTTTGACTGTATATAGACTACCGAGAATTGAATAAGCTTACAATCAAGAATCAGTACCCGTTGCCTCAGATCGATGACTTGTTCGATCAGTTGCAAGGTGCCAAAGTGTTCTCCAAGATCGATCTTCGATCAGGATACCATCAGTTGAAGATTAATGATGGTGATATTCCAAAGATAGCATTCCGAACAAGATATGGACATTATGAATTTTTAGTCATGTATTTCGGATTGACTAACGCACCTGTAACTTTTATGGAACTCATGAATCAGGTATTCCATGATATGTTGGATACGTCGGTCATTGTGTTTATTGATGATATATTGGTCTACTCCAAGGACAAGGAAACTTATGTCATGAATCTAAGAGCCACTCTGCAACGACTAAGAAAAGAGAAGCTTTACGCCAAATTTACAAAGTGTGAGTTTTGGCTAAATGAGGTCGCTTTCTTAGGCCATGTTGTATCCGCTTAAAGAATTAAAGTGGATCCCAGCAAGATTGAAGCCATTGCGAAGTGGGAAGCACCAAAGAGCGTTGTAAAAATTAGAAGTTTCCTAGGTCTAGCTGGGTATTATTGACGATTCGTGGAAGACTATTCTAGAATTGCCGTACCTCTCACCAGTTTGACTAAGAAAGGAGAAAAGTTTGTTTGGACTGATAAATGTGAGAAAAATTTCCAAACATTGAAGGCTAGATTGATATCTGCTCCGATCTTGACTATTCCTATTTTAGGACAGCCATTTATCTTGTACACTGATGCGTCGGGATTGGATTTAGGATGTGTACTCATGCAAGGAGAATAAGTAATTGCGTATGCCTCAAGACAACTGAAGACACATGAGAAGAACTATCCCACTCATGACTTGAAATTAGCAGCAGTAGTACATGCTGTCAAAATATGGAGACATTATTTGTATGGAGAGAAATTTCAGATTAAATCAGAAAACAAGAGTCTCACTTACCTTTTTAATCAGAAGGAGTTGAACATGTGACAAATTAATCAGAAGGAGTTGAACATGAGACAAAGAAGATGGTTGGAATTATTGAAGGATTATGATTGCGATATCCAGTATCATCCAGGAAAGGCTAATGTAGTTGCTGATGCGCTAAATAGAAAAACAATGATAAAATCTCAAGGAGAGGTTAAAACGACTGCAGCAATGTGTACTACAGAAAAAGTATTTAATTATGGTAATGAGCAGTTCGTGATAGATGCACCGGGTAGATTAACCAACCAAAGGTTTATTCATCGATTTTCAAATATGTTCGCAACATTGAAGATTGTACCTGATATAATAAATGAAGTGAAAGCCACTCTTAAATCAGAGCCTTATCTAAGAACGGTACAAGAAGACATCGAAAAAGGTAAGACTACCCCTGAGTTCACCTTAGATGAGGAAAAGGTACTGAAGTGTACCTGAAAGCATTGTGTCCGATAGAGACCCACGCTTTACTTCAAAGTTTTGGAAATGATTGCAAAAGGCTATGGGTACAACGTTGAAGTTCAGTACTGCATTCCATCCTCAGACAGACGGGCAGTCAGAGCGTACCATTCAGATTTTAGAAGACATGCTTCGAGCCTATGTTATTGATTTTAAAGGCTCATGGGACGAGAAATTACCATTGATCGAGTTCTCCTATAACAACAGCTATCAGGCTACTATACAGATGTCACCCTATAAAGCACTGTATGGCAGGAAGTGTCAAACTCCTTTGTTTTGGAATGAAGTGGGTGAACGGAGTATCGTTGGACCAAAATTTGTTGAAGAGACTTGTCGAGTAGTCGACATCATCAAGGAAAGAGTTAGAACAGCTCAGAATCGTCAGAAATAGTATGCAGATACTCGACGACGAGACCTTGAATTTGTCATAGGTGATAAGGTATTCTTGAAAGTATCACCTATGCAGGTTTTAAAACGATGCAGACAGAAAGGGAAGCTAAGTCCGAGATATGTCGGGCCATATGAGATTCTAGCTAAACTGAAAAAGTGGCTTATCAGTTAGCACTACCACCATCTATGTCAAGTGTGCATGATGTATTTCATATCTCATTATTAAAGAAGTACGTCAGAGACCCAACACACGTTTTAACAACGGATCCATCAGATCTAACCGATGATTTGGCATTCGAAGTAGCACCAACTGAAATCACCAGCCGAAAGATTCAACGACTACGCAACCGTGACATATACTATGTTAAGGTCACCTAGAGGAGCCGAGATATAGAAGAGATCACATGGGAAGAAGAGAATGCTATGCGAAAGCAATATCCTTACCATTTTGACTCGGAAGGTAAGTACAAATTTTGAGGACAAAATTTTTAATAAGAGGGGGGGAGTTGTAAGACCTGTATCAAACTAACCGGTCTTACCACCTTGTACCAGGTCTACCTATCATGGTCGAGCCAAGTGGATCAAGTGCGTACAGAAACCACAAGACCAGGTATGAAGTCTAACCCAAAAATAGCAAATGTGAGGGTAGGATGGCATGCCTAAACAGGTATGGTCGGCCCCACCTCAAGGGAAGTCTAACCCATGACTTTTTAGTCGTGGGGTCGCATGACTAAGAAGGTGTAGGGTCGACGGATTCTGCGACCCTACGTCCGACCCTACGAATACAGTCAGAAATCAAAAATTAGGAAACCTTCCTATTTCAAAAGGGGGTCTTTCCTAAACTCATTGGGACTTATTATGGAGGGTTTTTCTCTATAAATAGGACGTCCCTTAGCCTCTTTCACTCCTTTAGAACACTAATCGAAAGTGAGAGAAAGAGAAAGAGAAGGAAGAGAAGAAGACAAGGAAACTTAAAGAAAAAGACTAAGGAAGAGGAGGAAGTTCAGAGAAACCTCTGAATAAAGATATGAACCTAATTCTCTACCTGAATAAGAGATCCTAGAATAGTTATGAAGAACATAGGATTAGGAGAAACCCAAATCATCCATCCGTGGACAAGTTCCAAGGGATTCCATGGAGGAAATCATTATGGACAATGAATAGTGTATAGTTTTGTGCCATAGAACAATCATAGAAAGGATCATGAAAGTAAGCCAAAGGATCCAAACATGAAGGGATGGACTTTAGAATGAAAGGTCGACTCAGAATACGTATGGTCGCACTGTGGTCGCATGTAGGGTCGAATGGTATCCGACCCCACCTGCGACCCTACACCCTAGGGTCGCAGAAACTGCTACCCTAGGTGCTACCTTACCTGCGATCCTACAGGTTCTGTTAGTTTAAACATGTTGGAACAAATTTTAATTAAAATCTATCGACTTGTTAGGTTTTTTTAGTAATTTAAAAGTGATTTATAAAGCTTGAACGAGGATCTACGCTAAATCGAAGGTGAGGGAACAAGACCTAAACTAATTGGCTAATAATAAACTATTTTTGTTATTGAGTCCAATACCATGAATGATTCTATGCTTGTATGATTGTAATGTGCATATCACATTGTAGGGACGATTTGGTTTATCTCTGTGATTTTGCATGAAATGATAAAATGATGAAATTGAAAATGGAGTCGCCACCTAGATAAGGTCTAGGACCTATATACGATTTCTCATATGAGAAATACTAATGACTCACGTAGGGATTAAGACTTAATGGTCAAACCAAAGAAATAGTGGGTAAGTGTCATGTTACAATTTAGGAAGGTGTTAGGCACCCAAATTGCCTAATCCGAAGATTAGTCTTCATATACTATCCTTTTCTATCCTAATTTAAATTACAAGCAATGGCTAAACAATTTTTAATAGGCACCAAACCTAGGTTCTAGATGTATTTAAATCTAGGAGCAAGCCATCAAGATAATAGTAAGAAAAATTAAAATGTGATATGGATCAGAAATAAAATGATTGGATGACGGACCAATCAGCCAATTTCGGATGACAAGCGTACCACTCAACATGTTGACAGACAAAAATTATTTTTAGTTATTGAAGCGTAGTCCAAAATTCAAATGCAATGATTTGTGAAAGAAATGAAAGTAATGAAAGTAAATTAAAAATAAATTAGTTTAGGACTGAACTTGAATGGTAAACACTCAAGCTACCTACGTATCTTAGGACAAGCTTAAGAATCAAGCCCAACGTAGTTCAACCATTTGGGTTGATAAGATGGTAGATCCCTATAGCCACTAGTCAAGCTAATAGGTCATCTAGGTTTAGGATATTGAATAGACTCCTACAGTCACTAGTCAAACTAGTAGGCCATCTATATAAAACATCGAATGGACTTCTACAACCACTAGTCAAGTCGATAGACCGTCTATGTAAAACACATCGAATAGACTTCTACGACCACTAGTCAAGCCGGGTAGACCGTCTATGTAAGAGACATCGAATAGACTTCTACGACCACTAGTCAAGCTAGTAGACCGTCTATGTAAGACACATCGAATAGACTTCTACGACCACTAGTCAAGCCGGTAGACCGTCTATGTAAAACAATCGAATAGACTTCTACAGCCACTAGTCAAGCTGGTAAACCGTCTATGTAAAGTAGGGTTTGAAAGGGACTTCCATGCGATGATGGAATGCTTTCCCAAGATTGAAAGGGACTTCCATGCGATGATGGAATCTTTGCCCAAGATTGAAAAGGGACTTCCATGCGATGATGGAATGTTTGCCCAAAATTGAAAGGGACTTCCATGCGATGATGGAATGTTTGTCCAAAATTGAAAAGAGACTTCCATGCGATGATGGAATGTTTGCCCAAAATTCCATGCGAAGATGGAGAATTGAAATGAAGTTTTGAAATTTGAAAACTTAAATTGAATTTGAAATTGAAATTGGAATTGGAACTTGAAATTGAAATAGAAATTGAATTGAACTTGAACTTGAACTTGAAATGAATTTGAATTGAAATTGAAATTGAAATAGAAATCGAATAGAGTTTGAAATAGAAATTGAAATGGAAATTGAAATTGGAAATTGAATTGAATTTGAAATTAAAATTGAAATAAAAATTGAATTGAATTAAAATTGAAAATAGGTTTGGAATTAAAATTGAAATTGAGATGGAAATAGAAATTGAAATTGAAAATTAAATTGAATTTGAAATTAGAATAGAAATAGAAATTGAATTGAATTTAAAATTGAATAAATTTGGAATTAAAATTGAAATTGAAATAGAAATCGAATTGAGTTTGAATTTGAAACTGAAATAGAAATTGAAATTGAAATTGGAAATTGGAAATTAAATTGAATTTGAAATTGAAATTGAAATAGCAATTGGATTGAATTTAAAATTGAATAGATTTGGAATTAAAATCAAAATCGAAATAGAAATTGAAATTGAAATGGGAAAATGAATTTAGATTTGGGATTAAATTGAAATTGAAACCGAAATTGAATTGAAATTGAATTTTATTGAAACTATGCAGAATAACTGACATGATAAGTTTGAAAGATTATAATTTTAATCAATGTGTAAAATGCATTATGATGCAACTCGGGTATTATTGCAATCCTCATTGCAATTGGACTGAGCTTGGGTAATGGATTCCCAGGCAGCCTACGTATCTCGGGCTGGAGTCCAAGAATCAAGTCCATACGTAGTTCGGAATGAACTACGCATAAAAAATGAAAACAATTTTAATTTGTCAACATGTGAGAAGGTACTCTCGACATTGGACAATAGGCATCGGTGCCTCGCTTCATTCATACATACATTCACACATCTATATTTGCGCATCACAAGCGCGTGAGTCCGCATTGCACGGAAATAGTTACAAAATTCATAAGAAATTCCTATGGGATACATAAGTGGGGATTGGGGATCAAAACTATTAATACATTTCCTTTCGCATTCGTGGGATACATTGAAAGGGTAGGGGACGTCCTAGTCTATCCCGCCCGTCACTATGCTAGGGATGGCAACTGCCGCATGTATATCGTGTTACCTACCCGCATCGAATAATTATGGGTGCACGATGGCCGAACCCATATACCATATAAAGTAAAGACATAGAATTAGGGGCGTTACCTGCCTGTGAGTAGAGGTGAATCGCAAAAGGAGTGATCCCACGTGTCTCCAACGCCGTGCGAAGTGTACAGGTGCTCGATGGCACGTCCCAAATAACAAGTTATATGACAAGAATATAATAGACATAGACATTGGGTCAGATAGTTTACGAATGAATTCTAACCCATGATAAGAATTACATAAAATGAAATCGGACTGACATGGACCTAACACGGTTGGAATCAGCCTTGAGTAAAATGGGAATTAGTCTAAATTGATAATCATAAAAAAAATCAGATTTAACCAATATGAAGGGTAACTCAATTAAAATCAATTCCGAAATATGTCTAACATGATACAAATTGAATTAGATTGAATAGACCTTATCTAGTTTATAGACTTTCATCTCTTGAGGTGCTTGGTCGCATAGCTATAGATTTATGTATCATATTAGCAACACCGGCAGAATTATTGAAACAAACTAAAATATCCAAGAACCTCGGCTGATTCAGTCGGAGAAGAAAAATAAAATTAATTAAAATAAAAATCTCAAGAATTACAGAAGGGTGAAATATGTATCCCGTGTGTGACCTTAAAGTTACACTGGTCCAGGCAGTGTTCTGCGGGATTTTTGGTTAAATTAGGTCGAGGACAGGTGCTCTCAACGAACCTATATTTATTCTTGGCACCAAAATCTATGCACATGGCGCATTTTCCAGGTTAAGTAATAATCTCCATCGAGCAATTGAGATACCAAAACATTGTCAGGGTTATCAACTGAGTACAGAGATGACGGAGAAGAAAGAACAGATGTTGGAAAAGAAACCATATAAGCAAATCAAGATTTAGGTTAAATCTGAAAACCTTAATCGAATGTTGCAAGTTGCAAGAACAGAGAAAAAATGATTGAGAATGAAGAATTAGGAGATAAAGAAATTCTTAATTCTAAACAAAATAAAGAACACCAGGATCATAACAATGAAGAACTAATAATGGTGAAAGAACTAAAAAGATGTTTTCGAATGATGAAGAACCAAGATTGTTTACTTCATCGGCACTGTAGATCAGAACCACAATAAACAAAGAACAGATAGGCACTACAAAGAAGAACTTTAATGAATAAATTGCAACCTCAGATCAGAACTGGAGATTGGAACTATAGATCGAAACGGCAATCCAAACTAGGGATCAATTTCAAATGGCAAGAATAGAGAAAGAAAAATAAAATCACTTTCAAGAACCTCAAGAATTTCGAATTGCAACCTCAGATCAAACGAATGAATAGAAAAAAAATGAGAATGAAGAACCGATGAACAGAGACTCCTTTTGGCAGATCGAAGAACCAAAGAACTAGAAAAATTTAAAGAACATATTTAAACGACAAATACTATAGATTAAACTAAAGAAATCGTAAATTCAGAGAGATACATCATGCTTGAGAGAGAATACAAAGCACAAATTGAACATTTAAAGAAGAACGATTAATCTAAACCAGATCTGAAATCTCAGATCTGGTTTTCAGAATACCTGGAGGCTTGAATCGTCGATCGCTGTTGTATCTCTGCTCTACCGACGGCTTACCGCTACCATTGCCGCTGCCATCACCATCCGTCGTTGCCGTCGTCGTCGCCGCCAGCATCGTCATCGCCATCAGCATCTTCTTCTTCTTCCTCAAACCCCCTTCTCTCACTCTCAAACCCTCGTCCTGTTCTTTGTTCTGAACGCAGAGAGAATGACTCTCTCTGCGTTTTCTTTCTTTTTATATTTTTTTTTACTTTAACTTAACCTCTATTTACCATAATACCCCTTTAAAGATTTTCCTTTTTGACGTGGGTTTGGAGTCTCATTCTCCAAACCACGTGGACAACATTTGGTTTTTTATATTATATTATTATTTATCATTTATTCATCATAATCATTATTTATATATTTCTATCATTGCATTTATTTTATTTATTTTAAGAATTAAAGTAAAACAATTTAGTTAATCAATCATCATTTTTTATCTGAATAGTAATTTATGATTATTCATTGGGTTTTTATTTACTTTATTATATTTTTTTATTGTCATACTTATTTTATTATTATTTTTTACCTTGAGATAAAAAAATGATTTAGTTTTCTCGACAAATTTGAAGTGTCTACAGATACCCCTCTTTAACCGAGATTGGTAAATTGAGGTTAAAGAAAATGAACGCTTCAAATTTGTCGTCCGAAGAATAAATAGAAAGTACATACCTTTGGCTTCATGACCTTTTGAACGAGTCGAACTTCCCAAATTCTCTATCTTGGCAACCTCATTAGGTTTCGTAACCTTCAAGACGAGTTGGATTCTATGAACTTTCTTTCTTGGCAACCCCTATAGGTTTTGTAACCTTCAAGATGAGTTGAACGACTAACAAATCGAATTATCTTGAATAGCAACCTCATTAGGTCCTGTAACTTTCAAGACGAATCGAACTTCTACCAAAGAGATTCTCTTGAATAGCAACCCCATAGGGTTTTGTAACTTTCAAGACGAATCAAACTTCTACCAAACAGATTCTCTTGAATAGCAACCCCATTGGATTTTGTAACTTTCAAGACAGATCAAACCTCGAACGAAAACTTTCTTGAGTAGCAATCAATTAGGCCTTGTAACTCTCAAGACGACTCGAACAACAAACAAAACTCTCTTGAGTTTGCAAAACAAGTCTATCAACAAACAAACAAACTGTCTTTAACTTTCAAGACGAGTCTGCCAACAAGCAAATTTCAGATAGCTGCAACAAGATTTAGTACCTACAAAGATTAGCACAAACACCACTAATATATTGACAATATGAAGCAATGGACTCTGTTAGCATGACACAGATTTGAATATAGATTGAGCATCTCATGAAAAGCTTAGCAGGACCTGGGTGTAGCTACAGAATTGTTTGGTCACTATTTTGATGACAGAAAAACTGACCGAGTTTTGAAACAACGCCTCATTAGTCAACATTAGGGTTGCTAAACTCTGGATTACATGGAGC
This sequence comes from Protea cynaroides, assembly GCA_028583415.1. Classification (NCBI taxonomy): domain Eukaryota; kingdom Viridiplantae; phylum Streptophyta; class Magnoliopsida; order Proteales; family Proteaceae; genus Protea; species Protea cynaroides. Next base: position 67,590,190 of record CM053272.1, read on the forward strand.
TTTATCAAGGACTCGAAAGACTCGACTGTTCTAAGCAAAAATCAGCTTTGTTGACCAATTTTGTTGCTAACCCTCTGGAGACACACAGAAACAATTGAACCAAAGACATTTTGAGCTGAACAGATTCATTAAATGTATACAGAGATGGTATTCAATGATCAAATCTGATTCCCTTGGGAAGAATGCACATAATACCCCAATATAAATATTTTTCAACAGATCACTCTGGCATATGAGGAAATCTAATAATAGATATCATGCTTAAGAGTTGAAAGCATGTATAACCTGGATTACACATCGAATTTGGTCAAATTAAACACTGGATTAGAAAAACTCTTCCTTACTCTAGGAAAATGATAGGATAATTGAATAATGCTCTCTATTAAATGGATACCCCACTTAGGATTCTTAAAACAAGGAAGAAGACTTGATTGATCTTTCAACGATGATGACTATGAACTTAATGAAACTGACCACACTAGCCATGAGATCCCAAAGAATAGTTTATCCCCTGACGCATAAGAAAACAACAGATGATTTGGAAGTTGAAATTTTTTTTTTTTTGTGAACAAAAATTGCTATTGAATCCAAGAGAAACAAAAGAATGATTTGATCCACTTTTTTAAGATATGACTTGCTCTAAAATTTCTTCCCTATGAAGGCAATCTCATCTTCCCTATAGAGGATAACTCAATTTATGTTGCATTCTTACTAAAGTTACACAGACCTCCTTTTGATCATGGGAGAACCAGATTTTTCTATGAAGGGCAAACACAGGCAAACAAGGGCAACACCTCAAGATTTTTTCATTTATTTCTCTCTCTCTTTTTTCTTCTTCTTTTTCTTTGTTTTTTCTTTTTGTTCTTTTTTTTTTCTTTCTTTTCCCCTTTTCTTTTCCATTTTTTTTCTTTCTTCTCCTATCTTTCTTTTATTTATTTATTTATTGTTTCACCTCTGTTTATAGGTCACAAACAATTTCCCAAATGCATGATATTTAAAACAAACTGGACAATTTTACCCCATTGCTTAAGTCTACATCTGCACACATTGACAGGAAGGCGACTCTTTGATTCATCACTAGAAGTAACCTTAAAGAGGCGTAGCCCACACCAAAATTAAGGATGCCACCAAATAACATTTTTTCCTCTTGGCGATGTTTAGATAGTACATATGTGTCTCAACAAACTATGTATAGAATACTGATGGAGATATGACCACATCTAGATCCAAAACTTTTATGTCCATAGACAAGTATGAAGGTGAAGGTCCAAGAGGACTGATAAGAAACTACCTCATGGGTCTACCATGGGAAGAGTTTTTTGTTGTTTGTGTAGAATGATTGATCTCATCAATGAGATATCACTTTATTGGCTTAGAAGGAAGGACTATTGGAATTCGTTGACGCCGTTGAATTAATGAACGACAGATAGAAATTCCAGTCAGATTTATTTAAATGAATTCTCAAGAATGACATGCTCGCAAGAGACGATATCATGAAACTGATTAGTGAGATTGAATGAAGGGCTTGTAATGGGACTCTTTGGAAAAACCGTCAGATTAATGGACGGGAGAAAGAGTCTTATGCCGACAAGAAATCATCTTCTAATGATGACCAAATGATGAGACCACCTCCTGTAAAGGCGGGATGTAGCGGCCAAAATTGAAAATCCAACCCAACACATGTTGTGAGGTACTACAAACAATCAAATTCATCATCAAGCTTTAAAAGAAGCTACCATCTTCTGAGGCACAAAAACATAGATCAGATCATCACCATAGTCTGAGAGAAACTACCACATGTCAAGGCTACCACATGTCAAGGCACAACAATTGAACTGGAACATCAACAAACTCTGTAAGAAATGTACTCATTGTAAAGCACGACAAGCAACTTGACATACTGCAAATCTTCAAAGGAATTCGCCATCCACATCCTCGCTTTTGTATTGCTCATTTTCTTTTTCATTTTTTTTTCAGCAATTTTTTGATTTCTTTGAATGGATGTGGAGGCTATGTTGTCTCACTTGATAAAGATGGTTACACCTTAGGACTAAACTTACAGCCAATCCCCAAAAGAAACGTCATCCAACATCCTCACTTTTGTATAGCTTTCTTTTTTTTCTTTTTTTTTCTCTTTTTTTTTTTCTTTTTCTTTTAAAAGCATTTTTTTCTGTTTCTTTGAATGGATGTGGAGACCTTATTGCTTCACTTGATCAATAGGACTTAAACTGCAACTCTTCATATTGTACACAGAGTCTGTGTTTTGAAACTGTCGATCCATGAAAATTCTTACACATGGTATATCAAACTCAATTAGAAATACCATCTCTATGCTGGACTAGAGAGAGTGTCGTTGATCTGATCAAAACTTCTTTGGCTATAAATGATTCAATCCAATTTGGAAGATGTTGGCTATGCAATCATGTATTGAAGCTCTCTATTTTCAGCTATATATCTCAAATAGCCGAGTGGTGAAAGTCTATTTCTTGTTTGAAAGAAGTTGTGATTCTTTGCTTCTACATTTCTCACCTTGTCGAATGCTTTCATTTTCTTTCCAGAAAGGAAATTCGACTCTTCATATTTAGCATAGAGCCACTCATCTTCTAGAATCTCATGTTCCATAAGAATCCTCAAGAATGTCGTTTCTAACTCGGTAGGGAGTACAATTTTTATGCCATAGAGTTACCCTAGGAAGATCTTGATTGCCGCTCTGTAAGCTCATAGTGCCCATGATAAACTACTAGTCCAATCAGCATTATCTCTACCAGATCAAACATTTATGTCTAAATGGCATCTCTATCTGCTCGATCAATATTTGTGCCCGTATGAGGTCTTTGTTTGCTCAATGAAAATTGTGATGCCCGATCAATACATATATCCAAGTGAGATCTATGTTTGTTCAAAGAATAACTATGACACTCAATCAATATTTGAACCCAAATAATGTCTCTGTTCGCTCAACCAACATTTGTGTATGTCTGATCAGGATCTATACTTGCTTAATTGACATCTCTGTCTACTCAATATCTGTTTCCATATGAGGTTTATGTCGACTCAATCAACATTTGTGTCTGACTAATCAGAATCAACACCTGCTCATTGGCTCCTTTGTCTACTCAATCAATATTTGGGTGTGCCGAAACATCTTCAGTATGCGTTCCGTCAATATCTATATGTGCAATTAACACCTTTGTATGCAATTTTTGGAGAATAGTTGTCACCTACTTTCCACCATTGTAATCACCCAGTAAAAATTCTGATTATTGCTCTGGAAGCCCATATGACAAAGCAATTTGCTGGCCTAATCAGCATCTTTGTTTACTCCATTGAAATTTGTGCCCATATCTCATTGTCATTTATTTGTCTAATTGGCATCTATGTTTGTTCAACTAGCATTTGTGTTAGCTCAATCAAAATCTGTATTTGCTCCATTGGTATTTATGTCTGCCCCATTGAGATTTATGAATACTTTATTGACATTTGTATTTGTTGAATCAACATTTGCATCTACTTCATTGGAATTTATCTGTCCAGTCAACATTCCACCCCATTAACATTTTGTATGTACTCCATAGACATGTATCTGCTCAATCAACATCTTTATTGGCTACTCTTTGGAGAAGGACTATCATTTTCCACACTGTTATGATCACCCCAGTTAATGACATGGAGAAGACATATGCCAAATCAACAAAACATGAGCGTACAACTCTAGTGCCTTTTTTCTTCTTCTTCTCTTCTCACTTTTTCTTCTTTTTTTTCTTTTCTTCTTCCTTTTTTTTTTTCTTTCTTCTTTTCTCTTTTTTTTTTTCACTTCCTCCCTTGATTTTTTTTCAGCAATATATCACTAAACTGAGATCAATTCATGAAGCATCTCATGCTTGCAGATAATGTGCTCTTGTAAGAAACCTTGCAACTTGGGCTATTATAAACTTGATGAAAGATTGAGCTCCATCTAATTTGTAAAACTAAGCAAAACAGCTGATATGAGTCTATGACCATTCAACACCTTTTGAAATGTCTCATGGAACTCTTTCAATAAATCCAATGAATATGCAACATTTGCATGTCATAGTGTATTCCAACTTATATATCTTGGGACTGCTCTTGTATTTTCAGATCCATCATTTGTAGCTTTCACAGATTAGTTGGACTATCATTTCTCAAGAGACCAGGTGGCGTAAAAGTACAGAAGATGGCTCATCATCTAATCACCACTAGGATCAAAATTAACTACGCACAGGGAAGTGGAAGAAATGCCAAACTTGGAGAAAATGTGTTGGAAGATATCAGGCACAGTAGTTGAATTCCCAAGTGGGATGATTCTTGTTTATTTAACAGAGCTGATTGGACTAGACTCGTCTATAGACATATTAGATTCAGACCCACACCTAGACGATCTCTCAGGTTTTGATGATAGCAAGTTGAGACAAAAGAAATTATCTAAGCAACCCAAATTGGGTATGACATCATTGGTGGAAACATATGAATGAATGTGAGACCGAATCCCCTTTCAGGCCACCACTAATAAGATTCATCACGCCTACTTATCAATAAGTGTCGGATGCCTACTATTTGAGTCTATGTCTCAGTTTGGACCATTAAAACTCAACACTGACTTACCCCAGTTTAGGTCCATTGGAGCTTATTATTGAATTATTTTTCTAATGCTTGTCATCTTGGTCTATACCCCAGTTTGAGTCTATTCAAGCTCATCATTAGGTTACCTCGCTATTGAGAATGATCACAAAGTTCTCTTTATTTTGGGCACTCTTGAGATTCTGAAATCAACTTTGCCAGTCAATAAAACACAACTGCCCAAAGTGGTATGGAATACCATCTAAACTTAGAGGTCCATTTCAATCTGTCATGTTACCAAGTATTGGATAGTCATAACCCCTTAATATATCTATGATCTGATTTTTGCCTCTTTTTTTTTCAACCCTCAACTATTATCATGAATGATCAACTCTATCTTAAAACATGGGCCCTCAACATTATGCCTTTCAACTATTGCATGCTCTTGATATACAACGTCATCTTCAACTTTGACATGATCCAGAATATGAATCGAAAATAATGAAACAAGCCTAGAGGTAAATGATCTAGAGCTGAGTACTTGCTTGTTCTATTTTTTTTTTTCAAATACTCTTTCAAGGACAAACATTTCCTGCTTTCTAAATTGCATGCTTTGTTGTATTTAAACTGACCAGAACATTCACTATATTCTCCAACTTGACAAACCTATCCACCATAGAATCTGGCACTGCATGATTTTTTAGAAGCTTGACAAGAAGACTGGATGTCCTATGGAAAGTTCCGAACAGTTTTTTTTTTTTTTTTTTTTTACAATAGGGCATCTCACCCAAATGGTGGTTATGATGAAGAATGAATTCTAACCTCATTGGCTGATTTGATAAATGATGTAATCATGAAAGATAAACTTAAGATTTGGAAGATCTGTCAAGTATAGACACCTATTGTTGTTAAGGTTGTCCATTCCACTGTATCATGTTCACCAAGACATTCCCTATAATTTCTAATCACATCAACCTCTCTTCTATTGTTTTTGGCATTTGTTCTTGATCCTCAAGTATGTTTCTTATTGATTCTTGAGAAGCTTAAGTAGATGACTAGACAGACTTAGAAATGGAAATCCTAGACAACCTCCTAGATGAATGGTCTATCATTCAAATGGTGGAAATAATGGAGTTTGATCTTAGACCAAATTGGAATTTAGAAGAAGGACAAATCAATATGATAAACAATGATATAATCTAGGAAGACAAACTTGGAATTTGGAAGGCTTGTCCTAGTTGTTCATCAGAAACCCTCTACCTTGTCTGAGTAATCCAGTGAAAGATCTTAGATGGGTCTTTGGATCACCTGTCCCATCAAATTTCTCTGTAGTCCACTTAAATTTTGATGGTAATTTGACATTTGGAAAGAAGCATAGACCTTTCGAGTCAATTATTTGACTCTCCACTCCTTTCAGACCTCTAAGCAACTGTTCTACATTATCCATCCTCTTATCAATCTTGGGATGAGGCTTCTTGGTATATTTAGATGTTTCGTATAAGATCTCTTCTTCATCCTCTTCACCATCAGACCCAAGATCTCATGGAGAGGGCTCTCTAGAGCTTGAGGTTTGGTTTCTTGGAGTATCAGACTTCTCTTCACCTCTTTTCTTTCTAGTTTCCCCCTGATCTTTCATGCTCTGCTCTATGTGGAATTGATTTTGCTTTACCAGATCTACTAGGACATTAACGGTTCTCTCCAATTGTATTATTCTCTCCCTATCTTCATTGACATTGGTGGGCTGTTCCGAATGATCTTGACCCTCCATGATGTCTGATAAATTGCTTGACTGGAGACAAGGATTTTTGGATAGACGCTCTAAAAAGCCTCCTAGTGGTGGGATCTCGAGTCCAAATGGCTAAAGAAATGGATGATCACTGTGTTGGGACCGAAAAATAGAAGGGAAAAAAAATAATCATGAAGGAATAAGGTTTAGGACAAAGGTCTTGGAAGGAGTGCACATACACATACAATGACTTGACCATATCATGGTTAGTTATTTCATAAGCGAAGTCAAATTAACCTATCCCTGCCAAACTCCTTAAATTGAATAGCCTTATAGATGATTTCTGAAAATATAATTCCAAGATGGATTACATGATTACCAACTACACAGACTTGTCAAGTTTGAAAGGTTTGGCATAGATCCGTTAGCATGTCAATTCCCATGAAAGATATCAACAAATTTTTGGTTCAAAATGAATAAGTGAGCAGACACTTTAATCAAAATATTTGGGTTGATATAAGAAAGAATCGAGTCACCCCCATCCTTGTCATTGATTATGATAAGCCTATTATATGAGTTGTAAGCTCATGGATAGGTTTAAGAAAATCAATATATTAAGTTGAGAGTAGAGCGATTCTGAATACATCGACATAAATATCTTGATTAACGTAATCTTATTCAAATTATTCGATAATGAACCAGTTCACAACAAATGTTAGTAGTGTAGATGATAGGTTCGGCAAAAGGGTTACTTTGACGAGGACGAGAATGTCTAACGGTATATAAACACCGAATCATTGACTCTACATCCATTTAATATACCCGAAGGTACGAGGTCAAAGTTGTGGTTTCACTTGACAGGTCATCCAGTATAAACTGGGAACCCGTTACCGCTAGCCACTCAATTGTGTAGCACACCCCCAAGAGATTGCAATATATAGCACACAACAATTTATATCACATAACAGTTCATGTCAACAATAATTACATGGCACCTAACAAACAAGAAAACATAGCTCATTGCCTGATTTTAGGAAAGGATAGTAAATCTGAAGCCTGACATATTGTCCCCAGCGGAGTCGCCACTGTAGGGACGATTTGGTTTATCTCTGTGATTTTGCATGAAATGATAAAATGATGAAATTGAAAATGGAGTCGCCACCTAGATAAGGTCTAGGACCTATATACGATTTCTCATATGAGAAATACTAATGACTCACGTAGGGATTAAGACTTAATGGTCAAACCAAAGAAATAGTGGGTAAGTGTCATGTTACAATTTGGGAAGGTGTTAGGCACCCAAATTGCCTAATCCGAAGATTAGTCTTCATATACTATCCTTTCCTATCCTAATTTAAATTACAAGCAATGGCTAAACAATTTTTAATAGGCACCAAACCTAGGTTCTAGATGTATTTAAATCTAGGAGCAAGCCATCAAGATAACAGTAAGAAAAATTAAAATGTGATATGGATCAGAAATAAAATGATTGGATGACGGACCAATCAGCCAATTTCGGATGACAAGCGTACCACTCAACATGTTGACAGACAAAAATTATTTTTAGTTATTGAAGCGTAGTCCAAAATTCAAATGCAATGATTTGTGAAAGAAATGAAAGTAATGAAAGTAAATTAAAAATAAATTAGTTTAGGACTGAACTTGAATGGTAAACACTCAAGCTACCTACGTATCTTAGGACAAGCTTAAGAATCAAGCCCAACGTAGTTCAACCATTTGGGTTGATAAGATGGTAGATCCCTATAGCCACTAGTCAAGCTAATAGGTCATCTAGGTTTAGGATATTGAATAGACTCCTACAGTCACTAGTCAAACTAGTAGGCCATCTATATAAAACATCGAATGGACTTCTACAGCCACTAGTCAAGCTGATAGACCGTCTATGTAAAACACATCGAATAGACTTCTACAGCCACTAGTCAAGCTGGTAGACCGTCTATGTAAGAGACATCGAATAGACTTCTACAGCCACTAGTCAAGCTGGTAGACCGTCTATGTAAGACACATCGAATAGACTTCTACAGCCACTAGTCAAGCTGGTAGACCGTCTATGTAAAACAATCGAATAGACTTCTACAACCACTAGTCAAGCTGGTAAACCGTCTATGTAAAGTAGGGTTTGAAAGGGACTTCCATGCGATGATGGAATGCTTGCCCAAGATTGAAAGGGACTTCCATGCGATGATGGAATCTTTGCCCAAGATTGAAAAGGGACTTCCATGCGATGATGGAATGTTTGCCCAAAATTGAAAGGGACTTCCATGCGATGATGGAATGTTTGTCCAAAATTGAAAAGAGACTTCCATGCGATGATGGAATGTTTGCCCAAAATTCCATGCGAAGATGGAGAATTGAAATGAAGTTTTGAAATTTGAAAACTTAGATTGAATTTGAAATTGAAATTGGAATTGGAACTTGAAATTGAAATAGAAATTGAATTGAACTTGAACTTGAACTTGAAATGAATTTGAATTGAAATTGAAATTGAAATAGAAATCGAATAGAGTTTGAAATAGAAATTGAAATGGAAATTGAAATTGGAAATTGAATTGAATTTGAAATTAAAATTGAAATAAAAATTGAATTGAATTAAAATTGAAAATAGGTTTGGAATTAAAATTGAAATTGAGATGGAAATAGAAATTGAAATTGAAAATTAAATTGAATTTGAAATTAGAATAGAAATAGAAATTGAATTGAATTTAAAATTGAATAAATTTGGAATTAAAATTGAAATTGAAATAGAAATCGAATTGAGTTTGAATTTGAAACTGAAATAGAAATTGAAATTGAAATTGAAATTGGAAATTAAATTGAATTTGAAATTGAAATTGAAATAGCAATTGGATTGAATTTAAAATTGAATAGATTTGGAATTAAAATCGAAATCGAAATAGAAATTGAAATTGAAATGGGAAAATGAATTTAGATTTGGGATTAAATTGAAATTGAAACCGAAATTGAATTGAAATTGAATTTTATTGAAACTATGCAGAATAACTGACATGATAAGTTTGAAAGATTATAATTTTAATCAATGTGTAAAATGCATTATGATGCAACTCGGGTATTATTGCAACCCTCATTGCAATTGGACTGAGCTTGGGTAATGGATTCCCAGGAAGCCTACGTATCTCGGGTTGGAGTCCAAGAATCAAGTCCATACGTAGTTCGGAATGAACTACGCATAAAAAATGAAAACAATTTTAATTTGTCAACATGTGAGAAGGTACTCTCGACATTGGACAATAGGCATCGGTGCCTCGCTTCATTCATACATACATTCACACATCTATATTTGCGCATCACAAGCGCGTGAGTCCGCATTGCACGGAAATAGTTACAAAATTCATAAGAAATTCCTATGGGATACATAAGTGGGGATTGGGGATCAAAACTATTAATACATTTCCTTTCGCATTCGTGGGATACATTGAAAGGGTAGGGGACGTCCTAGTCTATCCCGCCCGTCACTATGCTAGGGATGGCAACTGCCGCATGCATATCGTGTTACCTACCCGCATCGAATAATTATGGGTGCACGATGGCCGAACCCATATACCATATAAAGTAAAGACATAGAATTAGGGGCGTTACCTGCCTGTGAGTAGAGGTGAATCGCAAAAGGAGTGATCCCACGTGTCTCCAACGCCGTGCGAAGTGTACAGGTGCTCGATGGCACGTCCCAAATAACAAGTTATATGACAAGAATATAATAGACATAGACATTGGGTCAGATAGTTTACGAATGAATTCTAACCCATGATAAGAATTACATAAAATGAAATCGGACTGACATGGACCTAACACGGTTGGAATCAGCCTTGAGTAAAATGGGAATTAGTCTAAATTGATAATCATAAAAAAAAATCAGATTTAACCAATATGAAGGGTAACTCAATTAAAATCAATTCCGAAATATGTCTAACATGATACAAATTGAATTAGATTGAATAGACCTTATCTAGTTTATAGACTTTCATCTCTTGAGGTGCTTGGTCGCATAGCTATAGATTTATGTATCATATTAGCAACACCGGCAGAATTATTGAAACAAACTAAAATATCCAAGAACCTCGGCTGATTCAGCCGGAGAAGAAAAATAAAATTAATTAAAATAAAAATCTCAAGAATTACGGAAGGGTGAAATATGTATCCCGTGTGTGACCTTAAAGTTACACCGGTCCAGGCGGTGTTCTCGGGATTTTTGGTTAAATTAGGTCGAGGACAGGTGCTCTCAACGAACCTATATTTATTCTTGGCACCAAAATCTATGCACATGGCGCATTTTCCAGGTTAAGTAATAATCTCCATCGAGCAATTGAGATACCAAAACATTGTCGGGGTTATCACCGAGTACAGAGATGACGGAGAAGAAAGAACAGATGTTGGAAAAGAAACCATATAAGCAAACCAAGATTTAGGTTAAATCCGAAAACCTTAATCGAATGTTGCAAGTTGCAAGAACAGAGAGAAAATGATTGAGAATGAAGAATTAGGAGATAAAGAAATTCTTAATTCTAAACAAAATAAAGAACACCGGGATCATAACATTGAAGAACCAATAATGGTGAAAGAACTAAAAAAGATGTTTTCGAATGATGAAGAACCAAGATTGTTTACTTCATCGGCATCGTAGATCGAACCACAATAAACAAAGAACGGATAGGCACTACAAAGAAGAACTTTAATGAATAAATTGCAACCTCGGATCGGAACCCGGAGATTGGAACTATAGATCGAAACGGCAATCCAAACTAGGGATCAATTTCAAATGGCAAGAATAGAGAAAGAAAAATAAAATCACTTTCAAGAACCTCAAGAATTTCAAATTGCAACCTCAGATCAAACGAATGAATAGAAAAAAAATGAGAATGAAGAACCGATGAACAGAGACTCCTTTTGGCAGATCGAAGAACCAAAGAACTAGAAAAATTTAAAGAACATATTTAAACGACAAATACTATAGATTAAACTAAAGAAATCATAAATTCAGAGAGATACATCATGCTTGAGAGAGAATACAAAGCACAAATTGAACATTTAAAGAAGAACGATTAATCTAAACTAGATCTGAAATCTCAGATCTGGTTTTCGTAATACCTGGAGGCTTGAATCGTCGATCGCTGTTGTATCTCTGCTCTACCGACGGCTTACCGCTACCATTGCCGCTGCCATCACCATCCGTCGTTGCCGTCGTCGTCGCCGCCGGCATCGTCATCGCCATCAGCATCTTCTTCTTCTTCCTCAAACCCCCTTCTCTCACTCTCAAACCCTCGTCCTGTTCTTTGTTACAACGCAGAGAGAATGACTCTCTCTGCGTTTTCTTTCTTTTTATATTTTTTTACTTTAACTTAACCTCTATTTACCATAATACCCCTTTAAAGATTTTCCTTTTTGACGTGGGTTTGGAGTCTCATTTTCCAAACCACGTGGACAACATTTGGTTTTTTATATTATATTATTATTTATCATTTATTCATCATAATCATTATTTATATATTTCTATCATTGCATTTATTTTATTTATTTTAAGAATTAAAGTAAAACAATTTAGTTAATCAATCATCATTTTTTATCTGAATAGTAATTTATGATTATTCATTGGGATTTTATTTACTTTATTATATTTTTTTATTGTCATACTTATTTTATTATTATTTTTTACCTTGAGCTAAAAAAATGATTTAGTTTTCTCGACAAATTTGAAGTGTCTACACACATGTCATCCACTATTCCTATTATTATTGTTCATGCATATTTAAATTTGTTTATTATAACATGATGATGATGATGATGCTATGAATAGGCATGTGAATGTATGTGTGTGGTTAGTGTACTTGATGTGAGTGGAGCATCAGGGGGAGGACGTGACATTGTAGCTCATCCTGATCACTAGACTTTAGCTCTATCTCTACTCAAGTCTTGTCCACTAACATCATCGTATCGCCATTACCTTAGCAGAACTATTACGTCGTAGGGCATCAGGGGAGGTGGTCTCGGACCATGTAGTCTCTGACTCTGTCGGGGGGCTTTAGCTTTATCTCTATGGACGTATTGAGGGATGCTGGGGTGAGGCCTTGGATACACTGGTTGACATTAGGATTGGTTCGTTGCGAGCCCAATTTGCAAGCCCTCGCCAACAGGGGCTTACGTATTGGTATGGATAGAGCATCAGGGGAAGTATGATGCGGTGCGGTCCTAAGCACTTTAGCTCTATCTCTATTCCATGGTGGGTGCATGTGGGGGCGGCAATGGTGTTTGATCCATTGGGCGGTTCCACACATTCGTGTATAGAGGTGTGGCAGCCACCTATCCTTTCTATTGCACATTGCAAACTTATGAACCAGACCAAAGATATGAATTGAATGCATGCATATGTTTGTTGCATTGTTTTGTTTGCTCACTGAGCCGTGATGTGTGCTCACCCTTTTCGAATTTGAATACTTTTAGTTGATGATGCAGGTACGATGGTGGAAGATTATATGAATGCTCTAACATACGGGCATGTGGCGGCAATGGAGGCAGAAGTGATGATGGAATCGCATGATTCATCATGCGAGTGCAACTCCTGTATTTTTTATTAGATTTTGTTTAAGTTATACAAACAATGTAATTGATTTAATTATTTTAATTTATGTCTTAGTTCTTTTGGAGATAATTGGATAATTTATTTACTTTATCACAGTTAGACTCTCAGTTCATTTAATATTAAAGACTTCCGCTATTGTGTATTTATTCTGATTTTAGTTGTGTATTTGTATGGTTTAAGCAAACTGACACAGTCTATTCAAGATCCTGGTTAAACCATTGGTTTATTGACGGTTCATCATACTATTCTGAATAGTGCAGAATTGGGGTGTGATAAATTATGTTAGATCCATAACTTAGGATAGTACCAGAAGATTTGGCGAAGGGTAAGCCAAGTCTTGACGTTACATTAGACACAAATAAGGTCTGAGATACAGAGGACGATTGTGCATACTTGAAAGTGAAAAACTTGGATCTTGGATACAAAATAATGCTAGAAGTCCATTCCATTTCGTATTCAGTACATCTTGGAAATACTAAAATATACCAAGACCTGAAGAGATTATAATGTTGGAAGGGAATGAAAGCAGATGTGGCTAGGTACATGTTTCAATGTCTGAACTGCCAGCAAGTAAAGGTTGAAAGACAGAGACCAGCAGGCTTACTACAACCATTGCCTAAACCAGCATGAAAATGGGACTACATTACAATGGACTTCGTCATCAGATTACCATTGACTCCCAGATCGACTGACGCAGTCTGGGTGATTATCGATCATCTTACCAAGATGGCTCATTCCATTTCTATACAACCTCAATGTACTTTGGAGTGGCTAGCCAAGTTGTATGTGGATAATATTGTCAGATTAAATGATGTACCTGAGAGCATAGTATCTGACAGAGACCTACGCTTTACCTAGAAGTTTTGGGAAGGACTACAGAAAGCGATGAGAACAAAGGTGAAGTTCAGTACAGCCTTTCACCCTCAGATTAATGGGCAGTCGGAGTGGACCATTAAGATCTTAGAGGATATGCTTCGAGCTTATGCTATTGTTTTCAAAGGAGCTTAGAATGAAAAGCTACCATTGATTGGGTTTGTCACAGCCCATTCTAGAGAATCAGGCTTGATATCTGGGTCAACTCTTGTGGTACCCAAATACATCCAAGATCACTACCACCATGATTACATAATAAATCTCACAGTCTACACATGCAATAACCTTACTAATCCAAAAGCAATAATAATAAAAGCGAAAGCATGTAAGATAGACAAATGCAATACAAATGATCATATCACATACTATGTATCATATTGTCTATTACAAACCATTTGTTCTCCATCAAAATACTTACAACAATATCATTATACACATATCCAAATGTACAAGAGTAAATCGGTTACATTGTTCTTGATAGACCTCTTAGTTTACCAACAAAAAAAATCATAATAGAGTATATCGGGGAAGGGAAAAAGTAAGGGGAGGGCTACGTCATGCATAGACGTAGTCACTGTAGATGCACCCCTTGCCATGCTCTCCACCAACATCATCAGGGCCAACAGTCACACTAATCGAGGGAGACTCCATAAAATCAGTAATCGAGGAGTCACCTGTAGGAGGATCTGGAAAAAAAGGATCGACACAAGGGTGAGCTCACATCCCAGCTCAGTGAGAAATCTAGGATTACATGCAATGTACATACAACAACCAATGATATGAATGCAATTTATTTTATATTAAGCCTTAGGTTTGTGTTTATATATCCTAGGCAAAGGTAGAAGTTGAATACAAGACCCCAGGCCATTAAACTACTTCTACAAGCTAACTCCCCCCTTGGGGACTCCCATCCTTGCAGGGTTTATTTCCTCCCACCAAAGACCTCACTTACGTCAACTATCATATTCCCATACGTCACTGACTCCCCGTAGGGTCGCCCAACTTTGGGAACTACAAAGCTATGCTAGTATCCTTACTCCTACTAGAGGGGCATAGAAAACAGGGAATGACACCACCTATGTTTATTATGTTCATTCATTTCACTTTGGCTGTCGACTGACAGAGGTCTCCTAATCCCCACTCCCATGGAAAATCGTGCCCCCAATAATATGTCAACATAACCATTGTGCTATCCACTAGCAGAGAACCCCATGCTCTACTCCCAGGGATCATTGTATCTACCACTAACATATTTACATTTCAACGTGATCCATTTACCCTCACTCCCATGCGTTACACGAACCACCATATATGGTTGCAATCCAACAAGGCTTATGTACTCACACTCCTATGCGTCACACAAGCCATCATACATGGTTGCATAAATTTAGAAATAAAAACTATAATTTAACAGTGAACCCCAACTCCACTCCCATTGATCACTGTGCACCTGCTAGAGCTTAGCATCAACAATGTGGCCCATGTATTGTACTCCCATACTCTACACGTCCACCATACTCAAATAATCATACAAACATTCATAGTTATTATAATACAAATGCATGCTCATACACAACAATCATGAAAAGCATACAATTAAATAGCAACCTAAGCATGTTATTCAAATGTCCTATGTCTCAAGACTAGACTCCTCACCTGATTGCACAGAGAGTGCAATAGTATACTGAAGCTTTAGTAGAAAGCTTCCACTTTACCCGTGTCCAATACTTAATTAAGCATGTAAGTTTCATTAGGTTGTTTCATAGCTTTTAAATCGGCATAAACAAGTCTTTGAGTCCATACATGGGTCCCACAAAAGGTCGAGAACCAAAAGGATGGTATTCTTATTCATTACTAGGCTAAACAACCAAGACAAACTAAACTGTCAAATGGAACCGATTGAAGGTTCCATCGATATGTGAGACTGGTAAACACTTAGAGTATTTTCCCAGTGCGTGGCACCGAAAGAATGAACGGATACTCGATCATCTGGTTAATCATTTGTTTCGTATGCTGTTATAACTCTAAGATTCCAGTAGGTTTTTTGGAAGCATTGCCAGGTGATTATTCATCTAAAACTGACTCTGATTAACTATTAAGCCTAACTGGAGAATCTGAACCAAGCAGATCCACCAATAACCGGTTGAACGGTTGGGACTATTATAGAGGAACGTACCTTAGATTCAAAACTCCGGTTAGTTCATTATCAATTAGCCAAGGTATTTGCCTTGGTGGTATCACGGTCTGGGCTACCTGGAAGAATGGACCTGCTCGTTCTACCAGTACGTGGCTCCGATACAGACCTAGAAACCAGGTCACGAATGGAGCTTGGTTTCCAAGTTTGGGAATTTAGTTCTCCACCTTATAACTTCTATTTTGGTTAGTGCGGAACTCATTCCCACCATTATTAGTTACAATGGGAGTTATTTATGGCTCCAACAATTCCCTCAATGGAGTTGGTGAACCAACCTTAACTTTCTAGGTCAAAAAAGGGATCTCTATTAATGGAGCTTCAACAACCATCATCCATGCATTTATTCACCCACAAGAAGGAGGAAAGAAGGAAACCTACCCCCAATAACTCCCCCAATGAGTTGGGTAAACCTAAACCTAGGTTTCTAGGTTATTAATAGTGGTCACCATTTATGGTGCTCAACCACCATGGTTGCTAGCCATAAACACAAGGAAGAAGGAGGAAGTTCATGGTTCTTACCTCTAAAGAGATGGCTAGGGCTTGGAGCTTGGCCTTCAAGCTATCCCCTTCTCTTCTTCTTTTTCTCCTCTATTTTCTCTCGAGATCCCGCGGTGTAAAAAGAAAAAAAATGAGGGCTTGGTCCCCTTTTATAGGATATTGGGGAGAGAGTGAGTAAATAGCTTGAGTTCAATCGGCTGAACTCAACTGGATGAATGTTGGGCTAAAATACAGCTTAATGGCCAACTCTTTGGTCTGGATGTTTTGGGATGCATATCCACTTCACCCAAGGTCTAATATTACACCTTATACTACCAAGTATACATAGTGAAGACTCATCTAAGGTTCGGATACCACCATAGGGACCACATCAGGTGTTCCATTAGAAGAAGTGTTGAGACTTGGCATAGGAGGAATCAGAGTTAGTAAGGGATTTCAGGTGCGAGTCTCACAATCTCCCTAATTTATAAGAATTTTACCCCCAAAATTAAGGCGTACCTAAGTCTTCAAACAGATGCAGATACTTCTCCTGCATTGCATTTTCACTTTCCCAAGTGGTTTCTTTAATTGCATAACTGTGCCAATGAATATTTACATAGGGGATGGAATGGTTCCACAGTTGCTGAACTTTCCAATCCAATATCACCACCAGTTATACAGTGTAAAATAGATCTCTATCAATCTGAGAAACGTTCACACTCAAGATATGCGAGGATCATGAACGTATTTCTTCAGAAGTAAAATATGTAATACGTTATGAAATTTTGATAGCATAGGAGGCAAAGCCAACTAATATGCCACTTTATCGCTACTCCTTAAAATCTCATATGGACCAATATATCTGGGACTCAGCTTTCTTTTCTTGCAAAAGCATCGAGCGTCGAATATCGCGGTGGGGCGACACTTTGAGGAGAACTTTGTCACCAACTCCTTACACCGCCCATTAGCGTAACTCTTCTTCCTGCTTTGATTCTCTTCCTGATTAGGTCTACTCTATCACATGTGTCTTGTATAATATCAGGCCCCAACATTCTTTGCTTACCTACCTCGTTCCAATTTAATGGAGTTCTGCATCACTTACCATATAGTACCTCTTAGGGAGCAACACTAAGGGTAGTCTGGAAACTATTGTTGTAGGCTAACTCTATCAAAGATAAATACTTGTCCCAACTGCCTGGGAAATTTAATGCACATAACGCCAATTGCCTCATAAACTACCGCTCGACCGGCCGAATCCGCCACGGGAAACCCCACCCCCGATTCCATAGAGGCCAACGATAGACAATAGAGGCCAACGATAGACTTCATTAAACTAACCCATAGCTTGGACATGAATCTCAGATCTCTATCCGACACAATACTCGCTGACTATAGTCTCACTATGTTGTCAACATATAGCTCGGCCAACTTGTCCAGAGTGTATGTTGGCCTAATAGCTACAAAATGGGCTACCTTCATGAGATGATCGATGATCACCCAAACTGCATCTACATTGTTCGGCATCAAGGGTAATCCTGTCATGAAATCCATGGTGATATGATCCCACTTCCACTCTAGGATCGGTAATGTTTAAAGTAGCCCAGCTGGTCTCTATCTATCTGCCATCACTTGCTGGCAAGTAAGGCATTTGTATATGAAATCTACCACATCAGCTTTTATTCCCCTCTACTAGTAGGCTTTCTTCAAGTCCTAGTACATTTTGGTACCCCCAGGGTGAATTGGGAAAAGAGAGGAGTGACCTTCGATCATGATGGTCTCATTCAAAACCTTGGTAGTTTCTAGTATACAATATCTTCCCCTGTATCTAATTAGACCTATGTTGTCGATAGAGAAATCCGGGTCTTGCTTTCCTTTCTCAAGATCCTGCTTGAGAGTTTTCAAATGGATATCATTATCGATTACATCTTTGATCTTCTCTAGTAGGGTGGGCTGAATAGTCAAGGTACAGAGCAACTCAACTGTCGCCTCTATCCACTCTATCGTAATAGCTTTAGTAATAGAGGGCTCAGCTTTGGAAGGAGGTCCAAGAACCAATGTATGGGCCATATTACACCCTACTTCTTGTTTAGCTGACTCAAAGGTTTTCCCTTCCACCATAACCATCACCTTTCGATTGAGAGCATCAGCCACAACATTGGCCTTGCCAGGGTGATACTTGATGATGTAGTCATAATCCTTTAACAGCTCTAACCACCTTCGCTGTCTCATGTTTAGCTCTTTCTGGTTGAATAAATGGGTTAGGCTCTTGTGATATAACATTATGCTAAACTTTTTGCCATATAAGTAGTGCCTCCTTATTTTTATGGTGAAGACAATAGTTGCAAGCTCTAGGTCATGAGTGGGATAATTCTTCTCATGCACCTTTAACTATCTTGAAACATAAGCCACCACATAATCATCCTGCATAAGCACATAGTGTAAGCACCCCATTTTTGCCACCCTCAGCATAAAGCGAACTAATATAGTAGGATTCCGACCTTTAATCCAAAGATTTATGATTCTCTACTGAACCCCACAGCAGGGTCATAGGCTATTACCTTATTGGATGAATAGGTCATGAAATTATCTTCGAAATTAGATCGGAATCATCAAATTCTGATGTCAAAAAAGGAAGATATCGCAGTTTGAAAGTGCAAGGGCATATACGTAATTATCGTATGATGCATGCATTATCATTCAAACTTCAAGACATCATATCTTGGTCATCTGATATCAGAATCAGATGATTCAAATGCCAATATTCCTTATTTTTAGTCCTCTTCAAAGTGGACGTGAAAAATCTCGAGTAGAAGTCACTAGTAGGCCCCATGCAAGCTTTCATGCAAAATTATCATTAGAACTTTAAAGCTTCATATCTTTTTCGTTCTACGTTGGATTCAGACGATTCCAAAGCCATTATTCTTCATTTGTGATGTTTTACAAACTAGACGTAAAAAACCTCGGGTAGAAGTCTCCGAAGGGTCCCATGCAAAATTACATATGGAAATGGTCATTTAATCTTCGAAAATTCATATTTTGGTCACCCCATATCCAAATCAGGTAATTTCAGTTTCATTATGTTCCATTTTTAGTATTCTACAAAGTGGACATAAAAAAATCTCGAGTAGAAGTCTCCGAAGGATCCCATGTAGAATGGTCAGCCAAATTATCGATAATTGGCCTGCTTAAACTTTAGAAATTCATAAGTTGGCCATTTTATTTCTAAATTAGGTGATTCAAGTTCCAATATTCCTCATTTTTAATGTTCTACAAAGTGAACACAAAAAATTTAGAATATATGCTATCAAAAAATTTCATATGAAAGGGTGACAGAAATGGACTATGAAATGTCAACCTTGGTCCAAACCAGCTTAATTCAGCTTAGTCTAACTTAGCCTGGCCCAGCTCAGACCAATCCAGACCAAGTTATGTCAGTCCATATGCATGCATTTCTTTTATATGTGTATAATGTGTAATATATTATTGTATATAATATACATATAGATCTTATGGATATATTATATGTATTAATACAT
Source organism: Protea cynaroides (assembly GCA_028583415.1). NCBI lineage: Eukaryota > Viridiplantae > Streptophyta > Magnoliopsida > Proteales > Proteaceae > Protea > Protea cynaroides. Next base: position 67,610,187 of record CM053272.1, read on the forward strand.
ATATATATATATATATATATATATATATATATATATATATATATATATATATATATATATATATATATATATATATATATATATATATATATATATATATATATATATATATATATATATATATATATATATATATATATATATATATATATATATATATATATATTATAGGAAAGAGAGAGGAAAGAGAGGCCCTGGAAAGAGAGAGGAAGGAGAGGCCGTGGGAAAAAGAATGGGAGAAAGAAAAAAAAAAAGGAAAGAGAGAGAAATAAAAGAAAAAAAGAAAAGAAAAAAAGAAAAGAAAAAAAGAAAAGAAAAAAAAGGATCTTTTACGTTTTCTAGAAAGAAAACGTGAAAGAGAGAGAGAAGAAGAGAAGAAAAGGAAAAAAAAGAGAAGATGAGAAGAAAAGGAAAGAAAGAAAAGGGAAGAAAAGGAAAGAAAAAAAGGAAAAAGAAAGAAAAGAGAAGAAAAGGAAAGAAAGAGAAAAAGTGAAGAAAAGGAAAGAGAGAGAAGAAGAGAAGAAAAGGAAAAAGAAAGAAAAGAGAAGAAAAGGAAAGAAAGAGAAGAAGAGAAGAAAAGGAAAGAGAGAGAAGAAGAGAAGAAAAGGAAAGAAAGAAAGAAAAGAGAAGAAAAGGAAGGAAAGAGAAGAAGAGAAGAAGAGAAGAAAAGGAAAGAGAGAGAAGAAGAGAAGAAAAGGAAAGAAAGAGAAGAAGAGAAGAAAAGGAAAGAAAGAGAAGAAGAGAAGAAAAGGAAAGAAAGAGAGGAAGAGAAGAAAAGGAAAGAGAGAGAAGAAGAGAAGAAAAGGAAAAAAAAGAAAAAGAGAGAAGAAAAGGAAAGAAAGAAAAAAGAGAAAGAGGGGGAGATCTAGAGGGAGGCTCCAAAAGGAGAAGACACGGGGCAGGGGAGAGAAAAGAAAATCGAGAAGAATGGAGGGAGAGAGGAGAAAGAAAGAAAAAAAAATCAGGAGAGAGGAGGAAAACTAGAGAGAGGCGGAGATCAAAAGAGATGAGAGAGAATCGAGAGAGGAGGAGAGAAAGCAGATCGGTGGGAAAAAGAAAAAAAAAAGAAAATCAAAGAGGAGGAGAGGATCAGACCGAAGGAGAATGGAGGATCAAGAGGAGAAGCAGGAAGCAACGTTGAAGATGAGGAAGAAGAAGTTGCAGCAGCAACGTTTGGTACGTTCTGCTTCTTTCTTTCTTTTTTTTTTTTTTTTGTTCTTCTTTGTTTATTATGTAATCACCGATTCATTGACACTCTTCCACCTGCAGATCACCATAACCGAACCCATCTGCATCTCTATTAACCAAACCAACCCCATACCAGAACCAATAAACTGTAATCCCCATACACCCTCCACCTGCAATCGTTTTTCAGCATACCTTTAATTGGTCCCATGGATCCCATTGTATTAAATCTGGCCATGTTTTTAGCATATTGTTTAACATGAATTGGTTGCACCCACTCGATTATTCTGAAATTGTTTTGTGCCCACTATAAATTAGTCTTATTTGACTAAGTTGGAATATCTATGTTGAAGAGACTCTCCATACCTCTATGATCCTTGATCCAATGTGAACCATTGATATTGGAGGAATTTTAATTTGAGCCATTGATATGGAATGAATTTTAATTTGATTAATTGTGAGCCATATGATTTGAAATTTTAATGTGATTGATCCGGCCATATGATTTAGACTTTTTAATGAGATTGATCCGACCATATGATTTAGAATTTTAGGGTGATTGATCTGGCCTTTGATTTAGAATTTTAAGGTGATTAATATAGCCTTTGATTTAGATTTTCTTTAAGTGATTGATCATGGCCTCTGATTATGAATTTTTATGAGATAAAATCTGGCCTACTGACCATGAATTTTTTATGTGGTTTAAATCTGGTCATCGATCTTGGATGTTTTAATGATAAAATCGGGCCATCGATCTTGAATGTTTTAATGATAAAATCGGGCCATCGATCTTGGATGTTTTAATGATCAAATATGGACCATTGATCTTGGATGTTTAAATGATCAAATCTGGACCATTGATTTTAGATACGTTGATGCTTGATCCAAACCGTTGGATCTTCATCATGAGTGTCTTAAATGAATCTAAACCGTTGGATCTTCATTATGAGTGTCTTAAATGAATCTGAACCATTAGATCTTCACCATGAATGTTTTAAATGCATCTAAACCATTGGATTATCATCATGGTTGATTTAAATGCATCTGAATGGTTAGATTTTCATGATGGATGATTTAGGTGAATTTGAATCGATAGATGATCATCATGAGTGATTTAAATGAATCCAAACTCTTGGATCTAAATTTGAACATGATATGCATGAGATCTGAGCCATTTATTTCCTAGTATGATCATGATAATTGATGTGGGATGAATTTGAACTATTGATCGAGGATCTAATCTTGATAGTATTTTAAAGAGGTATATTAAATCTGAATCGTTGATCGATGATCTGATTTTGATACATTGATTCTCATATAATTTGATTGATTCTCACATGCTTTGATTGATATTCACATGCATTGATTGATTCTCACATGCTTTGTTTGCCACATGATTTCTTGCCATATTAGGTCTTGCCATGCTTAGATTAGCATACTAGATCTTGCCATATTAGGTTCTTGCCTTATTTGCAATGCATGCCATATTAGGGAGATTTTCATAATCTTACTATATGTTGTGATAGTTACCATAAATGTGTTATATGCTATGCTTAGATAGAATATTTTATTTTTTGACAATAATTTAATTTATGCAACACCCTAGTCGAACTGCCATATCTGTACACCTAGCAAACATATTAGGCGTGGGGACGTGCATTTAAGCACCCACATTCTTGGGAAGGGCATAACGAGAAATAATAAAAATCTTAATAAAGAAAGAGAATGCTTTTCCAAACCTTCCAAAATTAGAATTCAGGATAAAAAGGGTAGCTCAGGATGATTTCTGCCCCTCAGTAACCCTAAACCTAGAATAGGTTATAAACCCTAAACTTAGAATAGGTTCTAAACCCTAAACCTATAATAGGTTCTCAATCATTAACCTAAAACAGGTTATTTTCATCAGCCTGAACTACGCGGATTCTGATTCCTAAGGCAAACCCTAGGATACGTAGGCCATTTGAGAGAAACCCAAATTTAGATCCACACCTTAGTCTACTCGGACTATCCATAGATCCACTAGGATATTTACCTATATTTTGACCCAAATAGGGTTATCCAGCCTGAACTACGTGGATTCTGATTCCTAGGTCAAACACTAGGATACGTAGGCTATTTGGGAGAATCCCAAATTTGGATCCATATTTTAGTCCACTCGAACTATCCATAGATCCACTAGGATATCCATTCCCATTCAACCCAGATTTCGAACTATGCGGATTCTGATTCCTAGGTCAAACCCTAGGATACGTAGGCCATTTAGGAGAAACCCAAATTTGGATCCACACCTTAGTCAACTCGGACTATCCATAGATCCACTAGGATATCCATCCATATTCCAACCCAAATAGGGTTATCCACATTCCAACCCAGAAAGGGTTATCCATATTTTGACCCAAATAGGGTTATCTACATTCACACCCAGAAAGGGTTATCCATTATTTGGTCCACTAGGACTATCTATCAATTCGTATGGACTATCCTGATCCTAACCTATAGGGTTTCTCATCCATTCAAGCATAAACTTCAACTTGAACAAAGAATTTAATCATGCACATGCATAAATCACAGTCATAAACTTTAATCACACCTGAACTACGATGGTGAACCTGATTAATAATTCCATAATACGTAGAAAATCTGATGGATACAGATTCGATTCAATGATATCAAACTACTTGGTTTGGTTCGGTTTAACAAATAGAGTCTAGCATAGGAAAGGTATAGGAGACCGATTTCGATCGGGCGGTTTGGGTGCCTAACCCCTTCCCATAACCGTAACCTGATGCTCACCCAATCTCTGATGGACCAGAAATCCAATCTAAGGATCATGAGTCAATCGAAGTCTTACCTTAGGGTGAGATTTTACATTTTCCAAGGTCCTAGACCTTAATCTAGGTGGTGACTTCCCAAATTTTCATCTTTGTCCTTACACATAGCCCGAACCAAATTTGGAAGCATCTGTATACACAGTGAATGTATCCTTCTTAGATGGAATGGTCAGAACCAGAGCAGATACAAGTTTCTCCTTGAGAGTCTAAAAACTTTCTTTACATTTATCTGACCGTTCAAACTTTACATCCTTCTTGGTCAATCCCGTCAGTGGGATTGCTATGTGGGAAAAACCCTCAATGAAGCATCGGTAATAGCCGACCAATCCGAGGAAACTTCTTACTTCAGTCACCGAGGTGGGTGTCTTCCAGTCCATGACGGCACTAACCTTTCTAGGGTCCACTGCTAATCTTTTAGTTGATGTAATATGCCCCAAGAATGCTACTTGTCTGACCTAAAACTTGCACTTCTTGAATTTGGCATACAACCTTTCATGTCTCAACTTCTACAGTGCCAAGCGGAGGTGTTCCGCATGGGCGGTGTCATCAGGTGAGTAGATGAAGATGTCATCGATAAAAACAATGCAAACTTATCTAAGAACTCATGGAATACTAGGTCTATGAGCTCCATGAATGAGGCTGGAGTATTCCTCAATCCAAAGGTTATGAACAAGAACTCAAAATGGCATACCTTGTCTGAAATGTTGTCTTGGGCACATTAGTCCCCTTGATCTTCAACTGTTGATAGCCCGACTGTAGGTCTATCTTTGAAAACACAATTGTCCCCTGAAGATGGTCGAACAAGGGCTCCCGGTTCGTGATTGTTAACTTGTTCAGATCCCGATAATCAATGCATAAACGAACACTGCTATCTTTCTTCTTCACAAATAGCACTGGTGCTCCCCAAGGTGAAATGCTGGGTCAATGAAACCCTTGTCTAGTAGCTCCTGAAGCTGTACCTTGAGTTCTTTCAACCCAATAGGAGCCATATGATGTGGAACCTTAGAAGCAGGAGTTGCTCCTTAGACTAAGTCGATCACGAATTCTGTCTCCCGATCTTGTGGTAGACCAAGTAGCTCTTCAGGAAATACATGGGAATTCCTTCGCAACCGGTATGTCTTCTAATCTTGGCATCTCAGCTTCAGTATCCATTACTAACACTAGATAACTCTCACACCCCTAGGGTATAAGTTTAGAGGCTTACAACACCAATGGAAACAACTTGTGATACTTTCTGGTCTTGTCACTGGTGTAAACAAAGGCTTCTCCAGTGGTAGGCTAGAACAAAATCTGGCACATGGAACATAGGATGTTGGCCTGGTGTTTTTCCAACCAATCCATTCCCAAAATTACCCCAAAATCCTTCATCTCGAGGCTAACGAGGTTGGCTTCCAATACTCTACCCTCTATGACCACGTCACATGGTCCATAATAGTCTTCTCGACCGGGCTTCGATCCCATGGGCGTATGTACTATCAATGCACAAGTCATCTTGCATGATGGCATTCCCAACTTAGTGGCAAATGCAGGGGAAATAAACTAATATGTAGCCCTAGAATCAAATAATACAAGTGCAGGTATGCCAAATATAGAAATAGTACCTACACATACACATCTGAATCATTACATGTCATGCAAGATGATGCTTTTCTTCAAAATTTAAAAGTACCGGTGATGACTTCAGGTGAGCCTTCTACATCATCAGTAGATAAGGAAAAGACCTTGCCTTGTCCTGGCGGTGGTGCTTTCTTGGGTTTTGGGCATACCCTTGCAAAGTGATCAGACTTTCCACATTTAAAGCAAGTGCCATATGGTACAGAAGAGCACTTGAAGCTGCAGGCCTTGGTTGAGTTGTCCTGGGCACAAATGTAGGCTTACTTTGAGTGGAGGCTGGATTGCTATAAGAGGGCCTCACTGTAGATGTAGCAGGAGAAGCTATTTCAGATAAACTGGGGTAGTGAGCCTGAACCTATTTGTTAGGGCGACTATCAGTAAAGCTCATGGGCCTCTTTTGACCCTGATAATTCTAACAGTACCCATCCACAACACTTTTCACAGCTTACATGGTGTCATTGTACTCTGTCAGTCTCATGGAGTCTACTATGACCTTAATGTAACCCCTCAATCCTTACATGAAGCACCTTAGCTTAGGCTCTTCATCCCTTATAGATGCGGGAGAGAAATAGAAGAGCTCTTTAAACTTCTAGTAATATGCTTCAACAGTATTACTCCCCTAGGTATGATTGAGGTGCTTAACCTCCTTACAATCCCTGAAGTTCAGGGGAAAGAAGTTCTTATAGAACGCTTCCTTGAATATTTGTCATGTGATCTCTCCATGGCACAGCATCAAAGTAGGTTGGATGCTGTTCCACCAATCATAGGGCACCCCTTCTAGCTAAAAGGTTACTCATAGCAACGTTTGTGCCTCAGTGCACATAAGGGTCTCCAAGGTCTTCTCCATTGCTTGGATCCAAATAGTCGGTTCCATCGGATTGGTATCAACCCTAGTGAACTTCAACGGGTGCATCCACTGAAAGTTGTTCATCACTTTTTCCCCATCTAACTGAGGCTATAACTGGATGCCTGCTATGGCAGGGTGAGCATGAACTGCAGGCACTAGTGCCTGGTCATGATGAACCAACGGTACTGCGGGCACCTGCTAATGCACATGTGGTGCAGGAAGAATTGGAGCTATGCCTCCACCCTTTGCTTGTCTTGGAACTAGTGGAGCTAGAGTCACTCCTCATAGAGCAACCAACAATTCATTAAAGACCGCAGTCATATTCCTTTGCTGATCTTCCAAGTTTTGTACCAAACCACCCATAATCGCCACCATATTTGTCGTTGTTTACACTGGAGGTGCTGGTAGAAGATTCACTAGTATCGAAGGAGGAGGTGGTGGTGGCGGTGGTACACGTGGTAGTGAATTAGAACCATCCCAGCCCACATTACCCACACCTCAGTTGGATGATTTACATTGACATTCCTCCCCCTAGGCCTTCTCCTTGGAGGCATTGTTTACCAATTCTTGTAAGTTGATAGGGAAAATATGTAAATGCTCACTGTTAGTAACAACCATGAGTCCAATTAAACCACAACAATATTTTAAACAATTCATGTTATTTTAGTTATAAACAATACATCACAAATTTCCATGTTTCAAGTCCAATTAGGCTATTTTCCTGAACTGGTAGTAGTAACCGATAGCACGCTCTACTAGCTGGGCGGGATCGATTAGTAATCCTCCAATTTATTGGGGAAGGGAATGATTGACACTAGGTAAACCAACATCTGGTTAGTCATCCGGTTCATATCACCTATAGACAACCTGACTTCCAATAGGTCAAGCTGATGAAGTGGTGGATAACCGTTCATCCGGTTATTCTGTTGATTGAACACTTAGAAATTTTTTTAAGTTTACAATGTATTAGAGGCACAAAGCAGTATCACGTGCTCTGGTAGTTTTGAATGAATCCAGTTAATCGTTGGCACCCAAAAGTCCAACTGGCTAGATTTTTGCTCAACTGATAGCATGAAGAGGTAGTAGGGTTAAGTGACCAGTCTGTCCATGCTGCAAAAGCTTGATTTTTATAAAAGGCTCATGGTTCTCTTTTGGAGCCCACACTGAGAAAAATTCAAGAGAAAGAGAGAGGTAAGGCTTTCCTCTGGTACTCCAAGACTTCTTTCCCCTTTTCCTAGTGCTTCCAACTACGTTGGGTGATAAAAACCCTATCTAGTTCGATTTCAATTATGTTCCTTCCCTTGTTCTTGTTGTTCCAGTTCCTTTGGGGCATACCTTGGTTTCATTCCATGGAATAGTAACCTAATAGGGTTAGGGCATTGTTTTCCCACCATTTTTCTCGGGAAATCATGTCCTTATTGCTCAACCCATCATTCTAACTGAGATTTTTCCATTTGCCTAACTTGCAGGCATTATGACACGTCGTAAAGAGGGTAGGGTTGTCCCAGCCAAGATGTTTGACCTAATACGCTTCCTATCATATGACTATAGCCAAAACCAGGCAAAGTTTGGCACAACCAAGATTGAGGCAAGACGTTACATCATCCTGCAGGGGTTGACTGGGTTTGCTACTGGGGTGCACTTCGATGCACTAGGTTGGACCCCAGCCTTGCACATACAGAACGATGTATACCCCAACTTTGTGAGGCATTTCTTTTTGCAATTTGGGCTACACTGTAGATGAGGCAGGTGTGCTACATCTTACTAGCATGGTGACAGGCGTACGTATGACTATGAGTATGTTTAATCTAGACGAAATACTCAATGTTTCCACTGTTGGAAGAACTGTATATTTTGGGCCTCGTCAGGTTGTAGACTGCCCAGAGGATCAGTGGCTGACTTTAAGAACAGAGCTCATCCTTCCTGACAAGCGAGATCTGGAGGACGGAAATATTGAGCCCGACTATAGACCCATTCCTAGGATCATTAGTCGCATTACCCAATACAACATACTCCCCAGGGCTGGACATAGGGATGAGCTGAACACATTTGGTATGTACGTATAGCACTACGTACTTTGGAAAGAACAGCCATGTTTCCCATATATTATCTTCGGACACATGTTGTTCTTACCAGACCACTTGAGTCCAGATGGAAGATTGCCATGTGGTTGTCTGTTATCTCAAATATTTACTAACTTTAGGGTGAGCTTTGCTGGAGAGAAAATGGAGAATGGGAAGGAGTTTTCCCCATTCGATTGGACCACCACTGTTCGGATGAAGCTACATAAAGTGGTGATGCCCAACCCATAGCTCGAGGCAATTGAAAGGCCACACAGGAGAGTACATCGAAGACATCTAGTGGCACACAGAGAAGCTATCAGGAAGGACAATGATAGTGAGAGGAAAGTCTCAGTAAGAGACGGGGCTTCCATGTCACACCCCAATTCTGGTCTAACTAGAATGTTGTGATGAACCGCCAATAAACCAACGGTTCATCCAGGATCTCGTATAGGTCGTACCCACCATATCAAACCAAACACACATTCCACATTAATAATCAGAGGTAATAAACAAATAAGCAGAAGTCTTACAGATAATGAACTGAGAGTTTAACAGTGACAAATAAGTATTTAATCCAATTATCTCCAAACCACAAGACATAAAAATAAATAATCAATTATATATCCGATGTTCAAAACTAAACTTAAGCAAAAATACATTGGTTGCACTCGCATGATAAATCATGCGCATCTTCTTCAGCTTCTACGTCCATCACAGCAATGTGTCCATATGTCGGTGCATTCATATATTCTTTAACAGTAGGACCTGCATCATCAACTAAAAATATTCGACGTCGAAAGGGTGATCACACATCACGGATCAGTGAGCAAACAAAACAATGCAACAAACATATGCATGCATTCAATTCATATCTTTGGTCTGGTTTATAAGTTTGCAATATGCTATAGAAAGGTTTGGGGGCCGCCGCACCTCTATATACGAGTCTATGAATCTGTCCAATGGATCAAACACCATTGTCGTCCCACATGCACCCACCATGGAATAGAGATAGAGCTAAAGTGTCTGGATCAAACACCGCCAACACTTCCCCTGATGCCCTACCCATACCAACACATAAGCCCCTACTTCCCCTGATGCCCTACCCATACCAACACATAAGCCCCTATTGGTGAGGGCTTGTAAACTGGGCTCGCAATTAACAAATTCTAATGCCAAACAGTGTATCTAAGGCCTCATCCCAGCATCCCTCAATACATCCATAGAGATAGAGCTAATGCCCCCCAATAAAGTCAGAGACCACACGGTCCGAGACCACCTCCCTTGATGCCCTACGACGTAATAGTTCTGCTAAGGTAATGTCGATACGATAATGTTAGTGGGCAAGACTTGAGTAGAGATAGAGCTAGAGTCTGGTGACGAGGTTAAAGACCACCATGCCACGTCCTCTCCCTGATGCTCCACTAGCATCCAACACACCAACCATACATACATTCACAGGCCTATCCCTAGCATCATTATCATCATCATGTTATAAATAAACAGAAATAAATATGTATGAACAGTAATAGCAGGGATATTGGATGACATGTGAGATGTACATTACAAACATATAAGCATAGAATCAATCATGGCATTAGACTCAATAAAAATAAATAGTTTGTTATTATCCAATTAGTTTAGGTCTTGTTCCCTCACTTGTTAGCAATACTCGATGTCCTTCCAAGCCTTGAAATTCTCTTTGAATTGATTTAACAACATAAAAGTTATATGAATTTAAGTTAGGGCTCATATGTGACATGTTACAGTAGTCAAAAATCAAAACAAAGCACTGATAGGTGTTTGATTAGTCCTATGGTCACATGCTATATCGACCTTACTGTCTACGGTCGATACCCTACGGTCGCATATGGTGCGAATGCGACCGTAATTGCGGCCACATGATTTTTAAAATCTTCCCGAATGCCTATGGTCGATCCTCTGGTCATACTGGTCATGCTATGGTCGACCGTAGTTGTGACCTTGAGATTTTTTGTCACAGTCTACATGAAATTCGAGTTCTTCCTAGGTCAATTCTTCTGTTCTTCAATGGGGTTTATTCTAAGGTCATCCTATGGCCATCATTAGTAATTTCTTATCAACCTTAATCATCAAATTCACTCTTCATGGTTTTCATTGGGATTTTCTCATGGAAATCACATAGATCATAATAGGTTGATATTGCCTATCTTTCATAGAAGTCTTATTTCTTAGAGTTTACATCTCTAGAGATTCGTTTCATACCTTTGCCTATGATAGAGAGCCAATCTCTACTCAGCAAATTCTTCTCCTTAGCTTTTTCTTCTTCTCCTTCTCTTCTTTCTATTCCTTATATTTCTCTAGGGTCTACTAATATTCTAAAGGAGTGAAAAAAGGTCTGAGGACGTCCTTTATATAGAGGAAAACTCTCCATATAAAGTCTTCTTTCAATTAGAAAAGCAATCCCTTAGTTTAGGAAAGTTTCCAAAACTCGGAGTTTGATCTGGGTTCTCACGGTCGGTCATATGGTTGTATAAACCGTCGACCATAGGGTCAAAATCATCTATCGTGGGGTTTTGGATTTGAGATTTTTAGTTCCCTTCCTTATGGTCGACCATACCTACCCAGGCATGCCACCTTAGGTATGTTTTTAGTGTTTTTAATTTGATTCTCATACCTGATTTGTGATCTATCTTCACACGCTCGATCCACTTGGTCGAGGAATGGTGGGAAGACCTGGTACGACACGGTTAGAACAAGTTAGTAGAGTGCGGGTCTTACAACTCCCCCCTCTTATATAAATTTTGTCCTCAAAATTCGCACATACCTTCCGAGTCGAATAGGTGAGGATATTGCTTCCGCATAGCGTTCTCTTCTTCCCATGTAACTTCTTCTACGTTTTGGCTTCTCTAAGTAACCTTAACGTAGTAAATGTCATGGTTGCGAAGACATTGCACCTTTCGGCTAGTGATCTCAAAAGGTACTACTTTGAACATCAAATCTTCAGTCAAATCCGGTGGATCCATTGTTAACACGTGTGTTGGATCTCTGACGTACTTTTTCAGTAATGAGATATAAAATACATCATGCACACTTGACATGGATGGTGGTAGTGATAACTGATATGTTACTTTTCCACGTCTATCTAAAACTTCATAAGGTCCAATATATCTGGGACACAGCTTTCCCTCCTATCCAAACCTTTTCAAACTACACATAGGAGATATTTTCAGAAATACCTTATCACCTATGGTGAATTCGAGATCTCTGCGTCGATTATCTGCATATTGCTTCTGACGGTTCTGAGCTATTCGGACTCTTTCCTTGATAATGTCGACTACTTGACAAGTCTCTTCAACAAACTCTGGTTCAACAATACTCTGTTCTCCAACTTCATTCCAAAACAAAGGAGTTCCACATTTCCTACCATACAGTGCTTCATAGGGTGACATCTGTATAGTCGCTTGATAGTTGTTGTTATAAGCGAACTCAATCAATGGTAATTTATCCTTCCATGATCCTTTGAAATTAATGACACAAGCTCGAGGCATGTCTTCTAAAATCTGAATAGTACGCCCCAACTGTCCGTTTATCTGAGGATGGAGTGCAGTACTGAACTTCAATGTTGTACCCATAGCCTTCTGTAATCCTTCCCAAAACTTTGAGATAAAGCGTGGGTCTCTGTCGGACACAATGCTTTCAGGTACACCATGTAATCGAACAATATTATCTACATAAAGCTTAGCTAACCTCTCTAGGGTATACTGAGGTCGTATAGCTATGAAACGAGCTGTCTTGGTCAAACGATCCACAATCACCCTGACCGCGTCAACTACTCGAGGAGTTAATGGTAACCCGGTGACGAAGTCCATAGTGATGCAATCCCATTTCCATGCTGGTTCTTGCAGTGGCTGCAATAATCCTACAGGTCTTTGCCTTTCAGCCTTTACTTGCTGACAATTTAAGCATTGAGACACAAATTTAGCTACATCCGCTTTCATTCCTCTCCACTAATATAGTTTCTTCAGATCATGATACATCTTTGTACTTCCAAGATGTACCGAATAAGCAGTGCTGCGAGCTTCCTTCATTAGTCTGTGTCTAATATCCAAGTCTTCATTTTACCCTTCATTTGTATCTTAGTACCTTTTTAACGTCCAATGTGAACTCAGGAGTAGTCCTACCTTTTTTGAGGTCTTCTTGCACCGTTCTCAGATAAGGGTCTGATTTAATAGCGGCTTTCACTTCGTCTAATAGATCAGGTACAATCATCAATGTAGCAAACATGTTTGAGAATAGATGAATAAACCCTTGGTCAGTTAATTCATTCAGAATATCAATCACGAACTGTTCTTTACCATAATTAAATACTCTCCCTGTGACACATGTGATAGCATTTGCACTAACTTCTTCTTGGGATTCTATCATTGCTTTCTTTCTTAGTGAGTCAGCAACTACATTAGCTTTTTCTGGATGATACCGGATATCACAATCATAATCCTTCAATAATTTCAGCCATCTTCTTTGTCTCATTTTCAACTCCTTTTGATTAAAAAGACGAGTGAGACTCTTATTATCTGATTTAATCTTAAATTTCTCTCCATACAAATAATGTCTCCATATCTTAACAGCATGTACTATTGTTGCTAATTCCAAATCATGAGTGGGATAGTTCTTCTTATGTATCTTCAGTTGTCTTGAGGCATACGTAATTACTTGTTCTCCTTGCATAAGCACACATCCTTAACCTAACCCAGACACATTAGTGTACAAGGTAAATGGTTGTCTTGGGATCAGAATAGTCAAGATGGGAGCTGATATCAATCTAGCCTTCAATGTTTAAAAAAATTTTTCACATTTATCGGCCCAAACAAACTTTTCTCTTTTCTTTGTCAGACTGGTGAGAGGTACGATGATTTTAGAGTAATCTTCCACGAATCATCGATAGTAGCCAGCTAAACCTAAGAACCTTCTGATTTCTGCAACATTCTTAGGTGATTCCCATTTTACAATGGCTTCAATCTTGCTAGGATCCACTTTAATTCCTTCAGTAGATACAACATGGCCTAAGAAAGCGACTTCATTTAGCCAAAACTCACACTTTGTAAATTTTGAGTAAAGCTTCTCTTTTCTTAGTCGCTGCAGAGCAGCTCTTAGATTTGTAACATGAGTTTCTTTGTCCTTGGAATAGACTAGTATGTCGCTAATAAATACAATGACTGACGTATCCAACATATCATGGAATACCTGATTCATGAGTTCCATAAAAGTTGCGGGTGCATTGGTCAATCCAAAAGACATGACTAAAAATTCATAATGTCCATATCTGGTTCTAAATGCTGTCTTCGGAATATCACCTTCCTTAATCTTCAACTGATGTTATCTTGACCGAAGATCAATTTTGGAGAAAACTTTGGCACCTTGCAACTGATCAAACAAGTCATCGATCCGAGGCAATGGGTATCGATTCTTGATTGTAAGCTTATTCAATTCCTGATAATCTACACACAATCGAACGAAACCGTCCTTTTTTACGAAAAATACCGGCTCTCCCCATGGTGATATACTGGGTCTAATATAACCCTTGTCTAGTAATTCCTGTAATTATACCTTCAGTTCCTTCAGTTCAGTAGGAGCCATTCGATAAGGTGCTTTAGATACTGGTGCGGCTCTGGGCATAAGATCTATAATGAACTCTGTCGCTCGATCGGGTGGTAGTCCTGGTAGTTCCTCAGGAAATACATTCAGAAATTCACATACAACTTCAATATCCTCCATTCGTGGTGCTTCCTTGGTGAGGTCGACCACAGATATTAGATACCCAATTCTTCCTTTCTGGAGGCATTTTCTAGCCTTCAATGCAGAGAGAATGAGTTTTCGTTTACGTGGAAGTTTGGTTCCTGTAAAACTAAACTCTACTTCTTCCTTGTCTTTAAATGTCAATTTCTTTTCTACACATAATAGGTTTACGGAGTGCCGAGATAACCAATCTATTCCCAAGATAACGTCAAAGTCTACCATCTTAAGTTGAATTAAGGTTGCATCCAAAATCTTTTTGCCGATAAGAACTGGACATGGTCCATAACCATTGTCTAGTTCCACTTCTAATCCCATAGGTGATCGTACAAGCAGTTTATAGCCTAAAGATCTGAGAGGTAGATTTAACTTCTTTCCAAACGACACAGATATAAAATAATGAGTAGCTCTAGAGTCAAAGAGTACTCTGGAGGGTAAGCCACTAATAAGTACGATACCTGTGAATTGATTTAATTTAGTCTGCATGCTCACACAAGGTAGTATAAAACGAAAAGTTCAGGTCATACCTGTGACCACATTAGGCGATGCGGCAGCATCCTCAGATGTAATTGCATAAACCTTTCCTTGTTGTAGCTACTTCCTTGGCTTAGGACACACCCTTGAATAATGTCCTACTTGATTACAGTTAAAGCATTTAACTCCAGCACTACTTTGCTTCTGTTGAGGTTGGGCTGTCGGAGTAGTCTTGGATGCGGCAATGAAGCCTTGAGTATGGAAGGGTATGAATGTCTTTGAGTTCCCTCCGTTGTATGAGTTTCCATTAGGCCTTTTAATACCTCTATTTTGAGCAAAATAACTTTCCCTCTGGCTCGATTCCAGTACTTGAGCAATCTGTACAACTTCGTTATATATTTTCTTTTCCAGTCACAATACATGCTCACGGATGCTTCCCCTAAGTCCCATGACGAACCTTCGGGTTTTGGTATTTTCCTCCTGCATGTTAAAGGGAGCAAAGAAAAATAGTTCTTCATAAAACTGTTGATATGCGTCTACAGTCATTTGTCCCTGACACAGACTCAGAAACTCCTTTTTCATTTGATCTCTAAAACTCCTGGGAAAATACTTCTCAAAAAAAGCTTCTTTATAGATAGCCCAGGTTAGTTGGGCATACTTTGTCTACAGATAACTCCGAGTATATTTCCACCAATGGTGCGCATCACCTTTCAGCATAAAAGTTGCACATAATACCTTATCTTCTTCATTTATAGTCATCATCTTCAAGTTTCTTTCCATCTCATTGATCGAGTGAGCTGGCCATAATGGATCTGATGGCTTACTTGTAAATTCCTTCGACATCTACTTTCAGAAATGCTCGATCAGTCTGAAGTGATCACCCACCTTACGGTGCTTCAGGGTTTGGCACTTTTTGAGGACAATGGGAAATCGATGATCCTCCTCGGGATGAAATGTGTATCCGTATCGATGAAGATCAATTGTTCTTGTTGGAGTCGCCACCTAGATTAAGGTCTAGGACCTCGAAAAATGTAGCCTCACCCTAAGGTAAGACTTCTATTGACTCGTGACCCAATGTATCGATTCTTTGATCTGCAAGATACCGGGTAAGTATTCAGGGTACGGTTATGGGAAGGTGTTAGGCACCCAAACCGCCCAAT
This sequence comes from Protea cynaroides, assembly GCA_028583415.1. Lineage (NCBI taxonomy): Eukaryota > Viridiplantae > Streptophyta > Magnoliopsida > Proteales > Proteaceae > Protea > Protea cynaroides. The sequence goes on from CM053272.1 coordinate 67,626,133, forward strand.
CAATATCGGCCTCCTAAACTTTCCTTAGGCTCTAATTTTGACTGTGCTTGGTCAACTGGATGACTAGGGTTCAATGGGGGATGTCCAAAACCAAGTTGCTAAGTTATTCTAACCTAGAGTTAAGCTAATCATGTTTTAAAGCAAATAAACAAGCAAATGTAATGTACAATATTATACAGTGAACCGGACCAAAGATGGTTCGGTCTTGGACTGAATCTGAGACGTATAAGACATCTCAAACTGCCTACATATTCCAATCCTGGAAATCAAGTCCAAAAACGTAGTTCGAAATGGGTTTTGTGATTAATGATTATGGAAGTGATTTATGCATGTGCTTCAATTAGAATTTTTTTTGTTCAATTGAAGTTTATACTGGATGTATGGTTGATGGGTGGCTTTGTACATATTTGGGATTCCCAAATTACCTATGTATTCTAGGGTGTGCCCTAGAAATCAGGTACGACGTAGTTCAAAATTTGTGAGAGTGGGATTTGGAATGTGTACCAAATTCTTTCTATTTTTGTTAATAGGATTTAGGGATGAGACCTAAATTCCTACCATTTTTATTTGGGATGTGTACCAAATTCTTTCTATTTTTTGTTAATAGGATCTAGGGATGAGACCTAAATTCCTACCATTTTTATTTGGGATGTGTACCAAATTCTTTCTATTTTTGTTAATAGGATCTAGGGATGAGACCTAAATTCCTACCATTTTTATTTGGGATGTGTACCAAATTCTTTCTATTTTTGTCAATAGGATCTAGGATGAGACCTAAATTCCTACCATTTTTATTTGGGATGTGTACCAAATTCTTTCTATTTTTGTTAATAGGATCTAGGGATGAGACCAAAATTCCTACCATTTTTAATTTCTTTCCATTTTTAGGGTTTTCTACCCTAATTGCTATTTTCTTTTCATTTTTAGGGTTTTCTACCCTAATTGCTATTTTCTTTCCATTTTTAGGGTTTTCTACCCTAATTGCTATTTACTTTCCATTTTTAAGGTTTTTTTACCCTAATTGTTGTATTTTTTCCATTTTAGGGTGTATCTTGCCCTAATTGCTATTTACTTTCCATTTTTAGGGTTTTCTTCCCTAATTGTTGTATTCTTTCCATTTTAGGGTGTATCTTGCCCTAATTGGTCATTCCATTCTAGGGTTTATTTTGCCCTAGTTATTGTACTCATTATTAGCAATGTAAACAATCCAACATAGCAATGTGAGCTTAAATATAGCAGTGTAAGCATCCAAATATAGCATGTTAGAAATATATCCAAATTTAGCAACAAATCAGTCAAAGATGGCAAGTGAGCATGTGAATCAATACAAACATGGTAAGTGTGCAATCCAAAAATAGAGGCATCCAAAGATAACATGTGAAAGCATTCCAAGTATGACATGTGAGAGTGTAAGCATCAAATATGGCAATTATGTGGCATCCAAACATATCAGTGAGCATCTAAAAACACTCATGATGAAAAATTCAACGTATAAATCACTTTTGATGGTAATCTAACTGTTCAAATTCATTTAAAACATTCCCAAATATAATCCAACGGTTCAAATCACTCAAGATGGTAATTCAACCGTTCAGATTCATTTAAATCAGTTTTCATGTCATCCAATGGTTCAGATCGCATATTAACATGCATCATATGATTAAATCTTCAAAATCAATGGTTTAGATCAACTTAAATCACATTAACATGCAAATAATATGATCAAATGAAGCAGATCGGGTATGAGGCAGAATTGATCAGGTTTGTGCATATCAAGTGGGAACCATCTAATAATTAATGTGAATGGAAAATATGTGGCTTGCGGTGATGGCTGGGTTTGGTCGTGAGTGGAGTGAGATCTACAGGTGTAGAGCGGTGGTGATCTGGTAAGGTGGTTTTGGGATGTGTAGAGGTTGCTTGATGAGCAGGTGGTTTTGGTAATGTGAACTGGTTTGTGAGATGGGGATCAGTATTCAGTGGTAGGTGTTGAGGTGTGCAAGGCTGGCTGTACAGGTGGTAATGGTGGTGTGGCTCACGGTGGCTACAATCATGATAAATGAGAATAAAAATAAATCAGGGAGAGAAAACCTTACCTGAATCTTCTTCTCCCTCGCTCTCTTCTGCTCTTTCTCAATCCCTCGGGCCGTCCCTCTTCTTCTTCTCCTCTTGTTCTCGATCTGCCACCCTCTTCTTTTATTATTAGTTTTTCTTCTCCTCCTCCCCATCTTCTCGGTTCTTCCCCATTCTTTTTTGTTCTTCTCCTCTTCCCCATCTTCTCGGTTCTTCCCCTCTTATTTTACTCTTTTTTTTTCTTCTTCTCCTCCTCCCTTTTTATCTCGATCTTCCCCTCTTCTTCTTTTTTATTATTTTTTTCTTCTCCTCCTCCCTCTTAATCTCGATCTTCCCCTCTTCTTCTTTTTTATTATTTTTTTCTTCTCCTCCTCCCCCATCTTCTCGGTTCTTCCCCTCTTATTTTATTCTTTTTTTTCTTCTCCTCTTCCCTCTTTATCTCGATCTTCCCCTCTTCTTTTTTTATTATTTTTTCTTCTACTCTCTTCCTGATCTACTCCTCTTCTCCTCTATTCTTTCCTTTTTTCTGTTTTTTTTTGTTTTTTTTATTCTTTTTTTATCTTCCTTCTCCACCTGTCCACCCCTCCTCTTCTATCCTTCTTCAACTTTATATGATTTTTTCCTTCTTCAACAATCTCACCGAATCCCTTTTATTCGGATCCTATTTGCCTTTTTTTTCTTTTTTTATATATATAAAACATATATATACATATATAATATATTAATATATTAATATATATGATATAATATACATATAGGGCATATGCATATATTATATGATATATTATAATATATTATACATTATATAATAATATATAAATGAAATACATGCATATGCACCGACATGAATTGGTCCGGATTGTCAAGGATTGATTGGATTGGGCCAAGACTGGCTTGGGTTGAGCTGAGTTGACTGGATTGACTGGGTTGGGCCAAGACTGACTTGGATTGAGCTGAGTTGAATGGATTGACTGGAATTCATTGAATTTTCTCTCTCTATCATTTCATGGGTCATTTCCACTGTCATTTTGCATGAAATTTTCCTATGACCTCTATTCCCAATTTTCTACGTTCACTTTGTAGAACACTAAAAATGAGGAATATAGGAACTTGAATCACCTCATTTAGAAATAAAATGGTCAACTTATGAATTTTTAAAGTTTAAGCAAACCAATTATTGATAATTTAGCTGACCATTCTGCATGGGATCCTTCGGAGACTTCTACCGAAAACCCTTTATGTCCACCTTGTAGAGTACTAAAAATGGAACATAATGAAACTGAAATTACCTGATTTGGATATGGGATGATCAAAATATGAAGTTTTGAAGATTAAATGACCATTTCCATATGTAATTTTGCATGGGACCCTCCGAAGACTTTTACCCAAGATTTTCCACATCCACTTTGTAAGACATCACAAATGAAGAATAATGGCTTTGGAATCATCTGAATCTGACGTAGAACAGAAAAGATATGAAGCTTTGAAGTTCTAACGATAACTTTGCATTCAAGCTTGCATGAGGCCCACTGGTGACTTTTACCGGAAATCCTTTACGTCCACTTTGAAGAGGACTAAGAATAAGGAATAATGGTACTTAAACCATATGATTCAGATGTCGGATGATCAAGATATAATGATTTGAAATTTAAACAATTCAACTTATGATAATTTGCATGAAAGCCCCTGGGATTATTTATGATAATTTCAGAAACCTCCCTTGTACGTATCATCCGACTAAAATGATCATATCTTCTTCATTTGATATCAGAATTGAGTAAATCTGGTCTCATTTTGAAGATAATTCTATGACCTAGGCATCCATGCAAAAATTATAACCCGTGACCTTGCTATGAGACCCATTGAAAACTTCCACAAATTTACAGATCCATTGAAAACTTCCTCAAATTCTCAGTCAAAAATCTAAATTTTCGATTATCTTTCTTCCTTTTGTTGTCTACACACCAGCAGGACTTTGTTTAGCTGGGATGGCAAAAATGGGGTGCTTACAGATGCCCTTCTTCGGCCGAGATTGTGGGCAATTGAGGCCGAAGACAAAAGTGGCCCATTTTTGCATTATTTAGCACTTGATCTGGATTCTACCATTGCTCCCTTGAACTGATGTTGTATATACTCTCCTTTTTCCTTTTCTTTTTTTTTTCCACACTATACAACAAACAACTGTAGATGTCAAGCTCCTTGAGTAGCGACCTCATAAGGTCTGTGACTTTGGCTCAAGACCGCTCATGATGTAACTGTAACTGTCAAGCTTCTTGAGTAGTGACTTCATTAGGTCTGTGACTTTGGCTTAAGACCGCTCATGATGTAACTGTAACTGTTAAGCTTCTTGAGTAACGACCTTATCAGGTCTGTGACTTTGGCTCAAGACCGCTCATGATGTAACTGTAACTGTTAGGCTTCTGCTTTAGATTTGTAACCTCTGGATGTATAGCCTTTGGACCGAATTTGGGGTATCCCTAATTGCCTACGTATCCTTTGGGATTTTCGCCCCTCCAGAATCACGTTCTGCGTAGTTCGGCCTAGAGCTTTCTCTCTCTTCCCATGATCTTTCATTCTTTCTCTTTCTCTTTTTTTTTCTTTGATCATCATGTTCTCTTTGTGCTTTCATTTTTCTTTTTCTGATCTTTCATTCTTTTGTTTGCTTGTATCTTGTTCACTTTTCCATTCTTATTTTGCTTTCATTTAGTCTTATTTCTTCTCTGTACTTTCACCTTTCTTTCCTTTTCTTTTTTTTTTTCATTTCTCTTTTTCTTTTTCTTGTTCTTTTCAATTACTTTCTTCATCTTTCTTCACTCCCAAAATGGGTTGAACTTTCCATAAATATTGAGGTAGCCACAATGGGGCTCAACATCTGTATTTTGTCCACTAACATTGCTCGAAATCCAAGAGGAACTAGAGATCATGATTTGATCGACTTTCCTTGACTTGACTTAATCTAGATCGAGAGAAACATGTTTCTTTTCTTTAAAAGGCAATTTTGATATGTTCCTGCCAAATTTACATGGGTTTCACTTAGATCAAAGGGCAATCAAGTCTTTTTAATGAGGGGCTTAATGAGGGGCAAATGATGACAATGACTCAAATTTGTAGGAGTCATCATTATCTTACATTCAAATAAACTCAGCTAGAGTTTCAAACAGGGGGCATAACTAAACTCATGATGTTTGGATAAATGGGTGATTTTGCCCCAGTGTCTAAGTTCAAGTCTATACACATTGATAGGCAGGCGACTTTTGAGTCATCAATAGAAATAACTTTAAGGAAATGCAACCCTACACTAATCTTTAAGAAAAACATTAAAGAATGCTTTCTCTTCTTGGTATCATTCAGATAGAAAACAAATTTCAACAAGCTATGCTCAGATGCTGAATCAGTTATAACCACGTTTGAGCCCAAATCCTTTAATTCTGTATACAAGTATGACGACGAAGGTCCAAATGGACAGATAAGAAACTGTCCAATGGGTCTACCATTGGGAGAGTGTTTGGTTGTTTATGTAGAATGGCTTGATCTCCACTAGGCGATGCTATTTTATTGGCTAGCAACAAAAGACTATGGAATTCTTGGACGCCGTCAAAATGATGAACGACAGATTGATATTCCAGTCAGATTTATTGAACAATATTTATGCATAACAAGACCACATGTTCACAAGAAATGATACCACAAAATTTTGTGACATTTGAAGTAAGGGCATGTAATGTAGACTCTGTGGAAGACCATCAGATTGATGGACGGGAGAGAGAGTCTTTAGCCGAAAAGAAAAATCCTCTGATGACAACAAAGTGATGAGACCACCTCCTGTATGGGTGGGATGTAGTGACCAATATCAAAAATCTAGCTCAACACAGAACGTGAATCACAACGAATGATCAGCTCTCCAATCAGGTTCTAAGAAATGGTGTCTATATGTCATTGTATGAGAACCAATTGTCTTATTGCTCTATAACTGAACTCTTCCATCAGCAGGGCTCCACAAGAGTTACCTCATGTATATGCCTTGTAATCGAACTCACTCATCATTAGTGTTTAAAAGTAGTAGCTCCATGTCTATGCACCACAGTTGAACTTGTCCACCATCATTGTTCCAATGTAGTATGCTAACCAACCTCATTATTTTGTATAGCTCTCTCTTTTTTCCCATTTTTTTCTCATTTTTCCTTTTTTCTCTTTTTTTTCTTTTTTTTCTTTCTTTTTTTTTCTTTTCTCTCTCTTTTTTTTTTTTTTTTTTTTTTGAGCTCATCTTTGACTTTGAGGTTGATCTGTAGCATGTTTTATGTCTATTGACTTCATGAACTTATAGGAGACTTAATCACTTGGATTGATGTAAACTTGATAATGCCTTGTGTGTAGACCCATTCTTGTAAAATTAAATGAACCACTTGTATGAGTCTGTAAATGTTATCTACTTTCAAGGAATATCCCGAAAAAATTCTTTCTAAAAATCAACCAAATGGGATGACATTTTGATGTTCCAACTTGTATCTTTGAAAATGTTTCCATAACTTTAACTTAATCATTTATAACTTTCACGTATGTGTTGAGCTTTCATTTCTCTAAAGGCCGGTGGAGTAGAAGTTCAGGTTGCGGCACATCATCTCAATCGTCATCAGAATCAGAATTAGCAACGAACATGGAAGAGGAAGAAATATCAAACTGGGAAGGAATGAATTGGAAGTTGTAAAGCACTGTTGTTGATGTCTCAAATGAGATGATTATTGTTTATTTTTTTAAAGTATTTGGACTGGACCGTCTACAGATATATTGAGCTTAAGCCCAAACATAGATGACCTATCAGATACCAATGGTAGGCAGTTTAGACAAGTAATTCATCGAGTTACCCCAATTGGATATGACTTCATTGACGCCAACTTATGATTGGTTGTAGGACCGAATTTTCATTCAGATTTTCGCTAGTAAGGCTCATTACACCTATCTATCGACATGTGTTCCCTTTCCATCTTGAGTTAAACCCCTCTTGAGTCTATTACCATTTTGATTTATGCCCCAGTTAAGGTCTGACATTCACTTGGTCTATGCCTCAGTCTGGTTTGATGTATCCCATTCTTATGCCCCAGTTTTGATGTCATGAAACTCTGACCTATACCCTAGTTGGTCCATCGTCTTTTTTGTTTGCCCTACTTTGAATCCATTAATATTTTAATTATACCCCAGTTTAGGGTGCACTGATATTTTGTTGTGCCCCAATTTAGGGTATACTGACATTTTGATTGTGCCCCAATTTAAGGTACACATGAAGTTAATTTTCAGGCTACCTTAATTTTGGGATACAATTGACCACATGGTCCTCCTTTTCATCCTGGATTTTGGGAGGTGGGTGGGACATTCTTAAAGGGTCAAGGGCTGCTCCTTTGAGTTTGGGTCACCTTGGGTGATGAAAGTATTTAGGGAGTCAGAAACCAACTCCTTCAGTCAAAGTGGCTCAGTTGCCAAGGTGAATGAAATACTTTCCAATCTTAGTTTTTTCATTTAAAATTGGCAGGTATGCTAACATGGAAAAAAAACATGTAATCTCTCAGAATCTATGATTCAGCTTTCTAATCTCTTGGATTCCTTAACTCCGATCTTGGAATTTCAATTCCGCTCTGCAATATTAGGGCTCTCAATATACTATCTTCCAACCATTCCAACTCTTTGAGCCACAAAAGTCCTCCTTATGAACATGAACCGAGACATGAACCGGTGATGATGAGACATTCCTATGAGTGGATGTAATAAGAGTGGATGCTTTGTCTACTCACTCAGGTGTTCTCTTAAGTCTAGACAATCCTATCCTCCCTAGTTCAACCTTTTTTTTTTTTTTTGGTTTTTTTTTTCTTTCTTTCTTTCTATAAACAATGAACGAAGGTTAAGACTCAGAAGTGACTGGACACGAGAAGAATACACATACACATACACATACAAGTTGACTCAACCAAACAAAGTTAGCTCCTTCATGAAAACCGACCATTAGACATCATCTGTAATAATTTATTTGTATTTGAATAACCCCATCATTGGTCTTAGGGCCTCAAGATTCTGAATGGATCATTGTAGCACCAAGGTTCGACCATGTGGTTCATCAAATTTCAAGAAATTGAAAGGATATGTTTATTTGTAGTTTTCATGAAGGATGACAAAAGCGGTTCATGATTGAAAAAATCGGTAAATTTCTACTTGATCATAGTATCTATGCCGTAACGACGATTTTTCGATCGTTTTTTAGATTGATGTGTCAATATTGAACGATAAACACAATGAGCTTTGTATGATGGAGGGCGTGTACAGACCGCCCACACTAATGTGTATGCGGGTATAGGTAACCCTCACGCTCCCAACAAGTAAGAGACAAGAATACTCAAGTGTGGATCCAAACATGTTGACAAGTCAAGGACAAAAATGGCCAGAACTTCGACGTCTCGGATGTAAGTATTATGATCGAGTAGATTTCACTATGTTGGTTCAAAAATGGAGCAAAAATAACATACATGTGGCTCAAACTGGGTTAGGATAGAAAATGCCACCTTGACGAGGATGGGGTAACCTATCACCGAATGTTCGATGAATAATGGGCCCCTAATCCCTTTATATACTCTGTTGCAAGGATCCAAGCGACATGGAGTAGCATAATCCAACAAAGTACTGGGCAAGGTTGTGTGTTTCGCCTAGCGGGCTGCCCCATCTGCATGGGACCCAGTTCGACTACTCGCACGAAAGTGTGACTGAACCCATACCCCCAAAGCAATACATACAAACAATAAATAATAGTACCCTTGATCTAGCAGCAAATGTCAAGCATATCAATATAAGGAAAGTATCCTAGGAGTCTGAATATTAGTCCGCAGCGAAGTCGCCACTGTGAGGATAATGGGAAATCGATGATCCTCCTCGGGATGAAATATCTATACGTATCGATGAAGATCAATTGTTCTTGTTGAAGTCGCCACCTAGATTATGGTCTAGACCTTGAAAAATATAGCCTCACCCTAAGGTAAGACTTTTATTGACTCGTGACCCAATGTATCGGTTCTTTGGTCTGCAAGAGATCGGGTAAATAATCAGGGTACGGTTATGGGAAAGTGTTAGGCACCCAAACCGCCCGATCAATATTGGCCTCCTAAACTTCCTTTAGACTCTAATTTTGACTGTGCTTGGTCTACTGGATGACTAGGGTTCAATGGGGGATGTCCTAAACCAAGTTGCTAAGCTATTCTAACCTAGAGTTCAGCCAATCATGTTTTAAAGCAAATAAATAAGCAAATGTAATGTACAATATTATACAGTGAACCGGACCAAAGATGGTTCGGTCTTGGACAGAATCTGAGACGTGTAAGACATCTCAAACTGCCTACGTATTCTAATCCTGGAAATCAACTCCAAAAACGTAGTTCAAAATGGATTTTTTGATTAATAATTATGGAAGTGATTTATGCATGTGCTCCAATTAGATTTTTTTTGGTCAAGTTGAAGTTTATGCTGGATGTATGGCTGATGGGTGACTTTGTACCGTATTTGGGATTCCCAAATTGCCTACGTATTCTAGGGTGTGCCCTAGAAATCAGGTATGACGTAGTTCAAAATTTGTGAGAGTCGGATTTGAAATGTGTACCAAATTCTTTCTATTTTTGTTAATAGGATCTAGGGATGAGACCTAAATTCCTACCATTTTTATTTGGGATGTGTACCAAATTCTTTCTATTTTTTGTTAATAAGATCTAGGGATGAGACCTAAATTTCTACTTATTTGGGATGTGTACCAAAATCTTTCTATTTTTGTTAATAGGACCTAGGGGTGAGACCTAAATTCCTACCATTTTTATTTGGGATGTGTACTGAATTCTTTCTATTTTTGTCAATAGGATCTAGGGATGAGACTTAAATTCCTACCATTTTATTTGGGATGTGTACCAAATTCTTTCTATTTTTTGTTAATATAATCTAGGGATGAGACCTAAATTCCTATCATTTTTATTTGGGATGTCTACCAAATTCTTTATATTTTTGTTAATAGGAGGATCTAGGGATGAGACCTAAATTCCTACCATTTTTAATTTCTTTCCATTTTTAGGGTTTTCTACCCTAATTGCTATTTTCTTTTCATTTTTAGGGTTTTCTACCCTAATTGTTATTTTCTTTCCATTTTTAGGGTTTTCTACCCTAATTGCTATTTACTTTCCATTTTTAAGGTTTTTTTACCCTAATTGTTGTATTCTTTCCAATTTTGGGTGTATCTAGCCCTAATTGCTATCTAATTTCTATTTTTAAGATTTTCTACCCTAATTGTTGTATTCTTTCCATTTTAGGGTGTATCTTGTCCTAATTGGTCATTCCATTCTAGGATTTATTTTGCCCTAGTTGTTGTACTCAATAATAGCAATGTAAACAATCCAACATAGCAATGTGAGCTTAAATATAGCAGTGTAAACATCCAAATATAGCATGTTAGAAATATATCCAAATTTAGCAACAAATCAGTCAAAGATGGCAAGTGAGCATGTGAATCAATACAAACATGGTAAGTGTGCAATCCAAAAATAGAAGCATCCAAAGATAACATGTGAAAGCATTCCAAGTATGGCATGTGAGAGTGTAAGCATCAAATATGGCAATTATGTGGCATCCAAACATGTCACTGAGCATCTAAAAACACTCATGATGAAAAATTCAACGGTATAAATCACTTTTGATGGTAATCTAACCGTTCAAATTCATTTAAAACATTCCCAAATATAATCCAACGGTTCAAATCACTCAAGATGGTAATCCAACCGTTCAGATTCATTTAAATCAGTTTTCATGTCATCCAATGGTTCAGATCGCATATTAACATTCATCATATGATTAAATCTTCAAAATCAATGGTTTAGATCAACTTAAATCACATTAACATGCAAATAATATGATCAAATGAAGCAGATCGGGTATGAGGCAGAATTGATCAGGTTTGTACATATCAAGTGGGAACCATCTAATAATTAATGTAAATGGAAAATATGTGGCTTGTGGTGATGGCTGGGTATGGTCGTGAATGGAGTGAGATCTATAGGTGTAGAGCGGTGGTGATCTGGTAAGGTGGTTTTGGGGTGTATGGAGGTTGCTTGATGAGCAGGTGGTTTTGGTAATGTGGACTGGTTTGTGAGATGGGGATCAGTATTTAGTGGTAGGTGTTGAGGTGTGCAAGGCTGGCTGTACAAGTGATAATGGTGGTGTGCCTCACGGTGGCTACAATCATGATAAATGAGAATAAAAATAAATCAGGGAGAGAAAACCTTACCTGAATCTTCTTCTCCCTCGCTCTCTTCTGCTCTTTCTCGATCCCTCGGGCCGTCCCTCTTCTTCTTCTCCTCTTGTTCTCGATCTGCCACCCTCTTCTTTTATTATTATTTTTTCTTCTCCTCCTCCCCATCTTCTCGGTTCTTCCACTCTTATTTTATTCTTTTTTGTTCTTCTCCTCTTCCCCATCTTCTCAGTTCTTCCCCTCTTATTTTACTCTTTTTTTTTCTTCTTCTCCTCCTCCCTCTTTATCTCGATCTTCCCCTCTTCTTCTTTTTTATTATTTTTTTCTTCTCTTCCTCCCCCATCTTCTCGGTTCTTCCGCTCTTATTTTATTATTTTTTCTTCTCCTCTTCCCACTTTATCTCGATCTTCCCCTCTTCTTTTTTTATTAATTTTTCTTCTACTCTCTTCCCGATCTTCTCCTCTTCTCCTCGATTCTTTCTTTTTTCTATTTTTTTCTTTTTTTGTTTTTTTATTCTTTTTTTATCTTCCTTCTCCACTTGTCCGCCCCTCCTCTTCTTTCCTTCTACAACTTTCTTTGATTGTTTCCTTCTTCAATAATCTCACCAAATCCCTTTTATTCGGATCCTATTTGAATTTTTTTCTTTTTTTATATATATAAAACATATATATAAATATATAATATATTAATATATTAATATATATGATATAATATACATATAGGACATATGCATATATTATATGATATATTATAATATATTACACATTATATAATAATATATAAATGAAATACTTACATATGCACCGACATAAATTGGTCCGGATTGTCAAGGATTGATTGGATTGGGCCAAGACTGGCTTGAGTTGAGTTGAGTTGACTGGATTGACTGGGTTGGGCCAAGACTGACTTGGATTGAGCTGAGTTGACTGGATTGACTAGAATTCATTGGATTTTCTCTCTCTATCATTTCATGGGCCATTTCCACTGTCATTTTGCATGGAATTTTCCGATGACCTCTATTCTCAATTTTCTACGTTCACTTTGTAGAACACTAAAAATGAGGAATATATGAACTTGAATCACCTCATTTGGAAATAAAATGGTCAACTTATGAATTTTTAAAATTTAAGCGGATCAATTATTGATAATTTACCTGACCATTCTGCATGAGATCCTTTGGAGACTTCTGCCGAAAATCCGTTATGTCCACTTTGTATAGTACTAAAAATGGAACATAATGAAACTGATATTACCTGATTTGGATATGGGATGATCAAAATATGAATTTTTGAAGATTAAATGAGCATTTCCATATTTATTTTTGCATGGGACCCTCCGGAGACTTCTACCCAAGATTTTTCACGTCCACATTGTAGGACATCACAAATGAAGAATAATGGCTTTGGAATCATCTGAATCCGACGTAGAACGGAAAAGATATGAAGCCTTGAAGTTCTAACGATAACTTTGCATGCAAGCTTGCATGGGGCCCACTGGTGACTTCTACCGGAAATCCTTTACGTCCACTTTGAAGAGGACTAAGAATAAGGAATAATGGTACTTAAACCATATGATTCAGATGTCGGATGATCAAGATATGATGATTTGAAATTTAAACAATCTAACTTACGATAATTTGCATGAAAGCCCCTGGGATTATTTCTGATAATTTCAGAAACCTCCCTTGTACGTATCATCCGACTAAAATGATCATATCTTCTTCATTTGATATCAGAATTGAGTAATTCTGGTCTCATTTCGAAGATAATTCTATGACCTAGGCATCCATGCAAAAATTATAACCCGTGACCTTGCTATGAGACCCATTGAAAACTTTCACAAATTTACAGATCCATTGAAAACTTCCTCAAATTCTCAGTCAAAAATCCAAACTTTCGATCATCTTTCTTCCTTTTATGTCTACACACCAATAGGACTTTGTTTAGCTGGGATGGCAAAAATGGGGTGCTTACAGATGCCCCTCTTCGGCCGAGATTGTGGGCAATTGAGGCCGAAGACAAAAGTGGCCCATTTTTGCATTATTCTGCACTTGATCTGAATTCTACCATTGCTCCCTTGAACTGATGCTGTAACTACTCTCCTTTTTCCTTTTTTTTTCCACACTGTACAACAAACAACTGTAGATGTCAAGCTCCTTGAGTAGCGACCTCATTAGGTCTGTGACTTTGGCTCAAGACCGCTCATGATGTAATTGTAACTGTCAAGCTTCTTGAGTAGTGACCTCATCAGGTCTGTGACTTTGGCTCAAGACCGCTAATGATGTAACTGTAACTGTTAAGCTTCTTGAGTAGCGACCTTATCAGGTCTGTGACTTTGGCTCAAGACCGCTCATGATATAACTGTAACTGTCAAGCTTCTGCTTTAGATTTGTAACCTTTGGATGTATAGCCTTTGGACCGAATTTGAGGTATCCCCAATTGCCTACGTATCCTTTGGGATTTCCGTCCCTCCAGAATCAGGTTCCGCGTAGTTCGGGCTAGAGCTTTCTCTCTCTTCCCATGATCTTTCATTCTTTCTCTTTCTCTTTTTTTTTCTTTGATCATCATGTTCTCTTTGTGCTTTCATTTTTCTTTTGCTGATCTTTCATTCTTTTCTTTGCTTGTATCTTGTTCACTTTTCCATTCTTATTCTGCTTTCATTCAGTCTTCTTTCTTCTCTATACTTTCACCTTTCTTTCCTTTTCTTTTTTTTTTCATTTCTCTTTTTCTTTTTCTTGTTCTTTTCAATTCCTTTCTTCATCTTTCTTCACTCCCCCAATGGATTGAACTTTCCATAAATATTGAGGTAGCCACAATGGGGCTCAACATCTGCACTTTGTCCACTAACATTGCTCGGAATCCAAGAGGAATTAGAGATCATGATTTGATCGACTTTCCTTGACTTGACTTAATCTAGACCAAGAGAAACATGTTTCTTTTCTTTAAAAGGCAATTTTGATATGTTCTGCATTCTTGCCAAATTTACATGGGTTTCACTTAGATCAAAGGACAATCAAGTCTTTTTAATGAGGGGTAAATGATGACAATGACTCAAATTTGTATGAGTCATCTTTCTCTTACATTCAAATAAACTCAGCTAGAGTTTCAAACAGGGGGCTCAACAAAACTCATGATGTTTGGATAAATGGGTGATTTTGCCCCAATGTTTAAGTTCAAGTCTGTACACATTAATAGGCAGGCGACTTTTGAGTCATCAATAGAAATAACTTTAAGAAGATGCAACCCTACACTAATCTTTAGGAAAAACGTCAAAGAATGCTTTCTTGTATCATTCAGATAGAAAACAAATTTCAACAAGCTATGCTCAGATGCTGAATCGGTTATAACCACGTTTGAGCCCAAATCCTTTAAGTGTTATACAAGTATGACGATGAAGGTCCAGATTGACAGATTAGAAACTGTCCAATGGGTCTGCCATTGGGAGAGTGTTTGATTGTTTATGTAGAATGGCTTGATCTCTACTAGGAGATGCCATTTCATTGGCTAGCAACAAAAGACTATGGAATTCTTGGACGCCGTCGAAATGATAAACCACAGATAGATATTCCAATCATATTTATTGAACAATATTTATGCATAACAAGACGACATGTTCACAAGAAACGATACCATAAAATTTTGTGACATTTGAAGTAAAGGCATGTAATGTAGACTTTGTGGAAGACCATCAGATTGATGGACAGGAGAGAGAGTCTTTAGCTGAAAAGAAAAATCCTCTGATGGCAACAAGGTGATGAGACCACCCCCTGTATGGGTGGGATGTAGTGACCAATATAAAAAATCTAGCTCAATACACAACGTGAATCACAACAAATGATCAGCTCTCCAATCAGGTTCTAAGAAATGGTGTCTATATGTCATTGTACGAGAACCAATTGTCTTATTGCTCTATAAATGAACTCATCCATCAGTAGGGCTCCAAAGGAGTTGCCCCATGTATATGCCTTGTAATCGAACTCACTCATCATTAGTGTTTCAAAGTAGTTGCTCCATGTCTATGCATCATAGTTGAACTTGTCCACCATCATTGTTCCAATGTAGTATGCTAACCAACCTCATTATGTTGTATAGCTCTTTCTTTTTCCCTTTTTTTTTCTCTTTTTTCCTTTTTTCTCTTTTTTTTTCTTTTTTTTTTTTTTTTTTTTCTTTCTTTTTTCTTTTCTCTCTCTTTTTTTTTTTTTAGCTCATCTTTAACTTTGAGGTTGATCTGTAGCATGTTTTATGTCTGTAGACTTCATGCACTTGTAGAAGACTTGATCACTTGGATTGATGTAAACTTGATAATGCCTTGTGTGCAGACCCATTCTTGTAAAACTAAATGAACCACTTGTATGAGTCTGTAAATGTTATCTCCTTTAAAGGAATATCCCAAAAAAAAATTCTTTCTATAAATCGACCAAATGGGATGACATTTTGATGTTCCAACTTGTATCTTTGAAAATGCTTCCATAACTTTAACTTAATCATTTATAACTTTCACGTGTGTATTGTGCTTTCATTTCTCTAAAGACCGGTGGAGTAGAAGTTCAGGTTGCGGCTCATCATCTCATTCGTCATCAGAATCAGAATTAGCAACGGACATGAATGAGGAAGAAATATCAAACTGGGAAGGAATGAATTGGAAGTAGTAAAGCACTGTTGTTGATGTCTCAAATGAGATGATTATTGTTTATTTTTTCAAAGCATTTGGACTGGACCTTCTACAGATATATCGAGCTTAAGCCCAAACATAGATGACCTATCAAATACCAATGGTAGCCAGTTTAGACAAGTAAGTCACTGAGTTACCCCAATTGGATACGACATCATTGACGCCAACTTATGATTTGTTGTAGGACCGAATATCCATTCAGATTTTCGCTAGTAAGGCTCATTACACCTATCTATCGACATGTGTTCCCTTTCCATCTTGAGTTAAACCCCTCTTGAGTCTATTACCATTTTGATTTATGCCCCAGTTCAGGTCTGACATTCACTTGGTCTATGCCTCAGTCTGGTTTGATGTATCCCAATCTTATGCCCCAGTTTTGATATCATGAAACTCTAACCTATACCCCAGTTGGCCCATCGCCTTTTTTGTTTGCCCCACTTTGAATCCATTAACATTTTAACTATGCCCCAGTTTAGGGTGCACTGATATTTTTGTTGTGACCCAATTTAGGGTATACTGACATTTTGGTTGTGCCCCAATTTAGGGTACACATGATATTCATTTTCAGGCTACTTTAATTTTGGGATACAATTGACCACATGGTCCTCCTTTTCATCCTGGATTTTGGGAGGTGGGTGGGACATTCTTAAAGGGTCGAGGGCTGCTCCTTTGAGTTTGGGTCACCTTGGGTGATGAATGTATTTAGGGAGTCAAAAACCAACTCCTTCAGTCAAAGTGGCTCAGTCGCCAAGGGTGAATGATATACTTTCCAATCTTAGTTTTTCCATTTAAAATTGGCAGGTATGCTAACATGGAAAAGAAACATGTAATCTCTCAGAATCTATGATTCATCTTTCTAATCTCTTAGATTCTTTAACTCTGATCTTGGAATTTCAATTCCGCTTTGCAATATTAGGGCTCTCAATATACTATCTTCCAACCATTCCAACTCTTTGAGGCACAAAAGTCCTCCTTATGAACATGAACCAAGACATGAACCGGTGATATTGAGACATTCCTATGAGTGGATGTAATAAGAGTGGATGCTTTGTCTACTCACTCAGGTGTTCTCTTAAGTCTAGACAATCCTATCCTCCCTAGTTCAAACTTTTTTTTTTTTTTGGTTTTTTTTTGGTTTTTTTTTCATTCTTTCTTTCTATAAACAATGAACGAAGGTTAAGACTCTGAAGTGACTGGACACGAGAAGAATACACATACACATACAAGCTGAATCAACCAAACAAAGATAGCTCCTTCATGAAAACTGACCATTAGACATCATCTATAACAATTTATTTGTATTTGAATAACCCCATGATTGGTCTTGGGGCCTCAAGATTCCGAATGGATCATTATGATCGACCATGTGGTTCATCAAATTTCAAGAAATTAAAACGGATATGCTTATTTGTAGTTTTCATGAAGGATGACAAAAGCAGTTCATGATTAAAAAAACTGATAAATTTCTACTTGATCATAGTATCTATGCCATGACGAAGATTTTTCGATCATTTTTGAGATTGATGTATCAATATTGAACGATCAACACAATGAGCTTTATACGATGGAGGGCGTGTACAGACCGCCCACGCTAATGTGTATGCGGGTATACGTAACCCTCACGCTCCCAACAAATAAGAGACAAGAATACTCAAGTGTGGATCCAAACATGTTGACAAGTCAAGGACAAAAACGGGCAGAACTTCGACGTCTCGGATGTAAGTATTATGATCTAGTAGATTTTACCATGTTGGTTCAAAAATGGACAAAAAATAACATACATGTGGCTCAAACTGGGTTAGGACAGAAAATGCCACCTTGACGAGGATGGGGTAACCTATCACCGAATGCTCGATGAATAATGGGCCCCCAATGCCTTTATATACTATGTTGCAAGGATCCAAGCGACGTTGAGTAGCATAACGCATTCTCAGGCGGACCCAAGAAACGCTCGTTAGAGGCTGCTCACCGGTCATGGTCTCACAAAGTACAGGCCAAGGTTGTGTGTTTTGCCTAGCGGGCTGCCCCATCTGCATGGGACCCGGTTCGGCTACTCGCACGAAAGTGTGACTGAACCCATACCCCCCAAAGCAATATGTACAAACAATAAATAATAGTACCCTAGATCTAGCAGTAAATGTCAAGCAAATCAATATAAGAAAAGTATCCTAGGTGTCTGAATATTAGTCCCCAGCGGAGTCGCCACTGTGAGGACAATGGGAAATCGATGATCCTCCTCGGGATGAAATGTGTATCTGTATCGATGAAGATTAATTGTTCTTGTTGGAGTCGCCACCTAAATTAAGGTCTAGGACATCGAAAAATGTAGCCTCACCCTAAGGTAAGACTTCTATTGACTCGTGACCCAATGTATCGGTTCTTTGGTCTGCAAGAGATCGGATAAGTATTCAGGGTACAGTTATGGGAAGGTGTTAGGCACCCAAACTGCCCGATCAATATCGGCCTCCTAAACTTTCCTTAGACTCTAATTTTGACTGTGCTTGGTCAACTGGATGACTAGGGTTCAATGGGGGATGTCCTAAACAAAGTTGCTAAGTTATTCTAACCTAGAGTTCAGCCAATCATGTTTTAAAGTAAATAAACAAGCAAATGTAATGTACAATATTATACAATGAACCGGATCAAAGATGGTTCCGTCTTGGACTGAATCTGAGACGTGTAAGACATCTCAAACAGCCTACGTATTCCAATCCTGGAAATCAAGTCCAAAAATGTAGTTCGAAATGGGTTTTGTGATTAATGATTATGGAAGTGATTTATGCATGTGCTTTAATTAGATTTTTTTTTGTTCAAGTTGAAGTTTATGCTTGATGTATGGTTGATGGGTGACTTTATACCGTATTTGGGATTCCCAAATTGCCTACAAATTCTAGGGTGTGCCCTAGAAATCAGGTACGACGTAGTTCAAAATTTGTGAGAGTCAGATTTGGAATGTGTACCAAATTCTTTCTATTTTTGTTAATAGGATCTGGGGATGAAACTTAAATTCCTACCATTTTTATTTGAATGTGTACCATATTCTTTCTATTTTTTGTTAATAGGATCTAGGGATGAGACCTAAATTCCTACCATTTTTATTTGGGATGTGTATCAAATTCTTTCTATTTTTGTTAATAGGATCTAGGGATGAGACCTAAATTCCTTCCATTTTTATTTGGGATGTGTACCAAATTCTATCTATTTTTGTCAATAGGATCTAGGGCTGAGACCTAAATTCCTATCATTTTTATTTGGGATGTGTGCCAAATTCTTTCTATTTTTTGTTTATAGGATCTAGGGATGAGACCTAAATTCCTACCATTTTTATTTGGGATGTGTACCAAATTCTTTCTATTTTTGTTAATAGGATCTAGGGATGAGACCTAAATTCCTACCATTTTTAATTTCTTTTCATTATTAGGGTTTTCTACCCTAATTGCTATTTTCTTTTCATTTTTAGGGTTTTCTACCCTAATTGCCATTTTCTTTCCATTTTTAGGGTTTTCTACCCTAATTGCTATTTACTTTCCATTTTTAGGGTTTTTTTACCCTAATTGTTGTATTCTTTCCATTTTAGGATGTATCTTGCCCTAATTGCTATTTACTTTCCATTTTTAGGGTTTTCTACCCTAATTGTTGTATTCTTTCCATTTTGGGGTGTATCTTGCCCTAATTGGTCATTCCATTCTAGGGTTTATTTTGCCCTAGTTGTTGTACTCAATAATAGCAATGTAAACAATCCAATATAGCAATGTGAGCTTAAATAAAGCAGTGTAAGCATCCAAATATAGCATGTTAGAAATATATCCAAACTTAGCAACAAATCAGTCAAAGATGGCAAGTGAGCATGTGAATTAATACAAACATGGTAAGTGTGCAATCCAAAAATAGAAGCATCCAAAGATAACATGTGAAAGCATTCCACGTATGGCATGTGAGAGTGTAAGCATCAAATATGGCAATTATGTGGCATCCAAACATGTTAGTGAGCATCTAAAAACACTCATGATGAAAAATTCAACGGTATAAATCACTTTTGATGGTAACCTAACCGTTCAAATTCATTTAAAACATTCCCAAATATAATCCAACGGTTCAAATTACTCAAGATGGTAATCCAACCATTCAGATTAATTTAAATCAGTTTTCATGTCATCCAATGGTTCAGATCACATATTAACATGCATCATATGATTAAATCTTCAAAATCAATGGTTTAGATCAACTTATATCACATTAACATGCAAATAATATGATCAAATGAAGCAGATCGGGTATGAGGCAGAATTGATCAGGTTTGTGCATACCAAGTGGGAACCATCTAATAATTAATGTGAATGGAAATTATGTGGCTTGCGGTGATGGTTGGGTTTGGCCGTGAGTGGAGTGAGATCTACAGGTGTACAGCGGTGGTGATCTGGTAAGGTGGTTTTGGGATGTGTGGAGGTCGCTTGATGAGCAGGTGGTTTTGGTAATGTGGACTAGTTTGTGAGATGGGGATCAGTATTCAGTGGTAGGTGTTGAGGTGTGCAAGGCTGGCTGTACAAGTGATAATGGTGGTGTGGCTCACGGTGGCTACAATCATGATAAATGAGAATAAAAATAAATCAGGGAGAGAAAACCTTACCTGAATCTTCTTCTCCCTCGCTCTCTTCTGCTCTTTCTCGATCCCTCGGGCCGTCCCTCTTCTTCTTCTCCTCTTGTTCTTGATCTGCCACCCTCTTCTTTTATTATTATTTTTTTCTTCTCCTCCTCCCCATCTTCTTAGTTCTTCCCCTCTTATTTTATTCTTTTTTTTCTTCTCCTCTTCCCCATCTTCTCGGTTCTTCCCCTCTTATTTTACTCTTTTTTTTTCTTCTTCTCCTCCTCCCTCTTTATCTCGATCTTCCCCTCTTCTTCTTTTTTATTATTTTTTTCTTCTCCTCCCCCCTCTTTTTCTTGATCTTCCCCTCTTCTTCTTTTTTATTATTTTTTTCTTCTCCTCCTTCCCCATCTTCTCGGTTCTTCCCCTCTTATTTTATTCTTTTTTTTCTTCTCCTCTTTCCTCTTTATCTCAATCTTCCCCTCTTCTTTTTTATTATTTTTTTCTTCTCCTCGATTCTTTCCTTTTTTCTATTTTTTTTCTTTTTTTGATTTTTTTTATTCTTTTTTTTATCTTCCTTCTCCACCTGTCCGCCCCTCCTCTTCTTTCCTCCTTCAACTTTCTTTGATTTTTTCCTTCTTCAACATTCTCACCGAATCCCTTTTATTTGGATCCTATTTGCCTTTTTTTTCTTTTTTTTATATATATAAAACATATATATAAATATATAATATATTAATATATTAATATATATGATATAATATACATATAGGACATATGCATATATTATATGATATATAATAATATATTATACATTATAAAATAATATATAAATGAAATACATGCATATGCACCGACATGAATTGGTCCGGATTGTCAAGGATTGATTGGACTGGGCCAAGACTGGCTTGGGTTGAGCTGAGTTAACTGGATTGACTGGGTTGGGCCAAGACTGACTTGGATTGAGCTAAGTTGACTGGATTGACTGAAATTCACTGGATTTTCTCTCTCTATCATTTCATGGGCTATTTCCACTATCATTTTGCATGGAATTTTCTGATGACCTTTATTCCTAATTTTCTACGTTCACTTTGTAGAACAGTAAAAATGAAGAATATAGGAACTTGAATCACCTCATTTGGAAATAAAATGGTCAACTTAAGAATTTTTGAAGTTTAAGCGGACCAATTATTGATAATTTAGCTGACCATTCTCCATGGGATCCTTCAGAGACTTTTGCCGAAAATCCTTTACGTCCACTTTGTAGAGTACTAAAAATGGAACGTAATGAAACTGAAATTACCTGATTTGGATATTGGATGATCAAAATATGAATTTTTGAAGATTAAATGACCATTTCCATATGTAATTTTGCATGGGACCCTCCGGAGACTTCTACCCAAGATTTTCCACGTCCACTTTGTAGGACATCACAAATGAAAAATTTTGGCTTTGGAATCATCTGAATCCGACGTAGAACGGAAAAGATATGAAGCTTTGAAGTTCTAACAATAACTTTGCATGCAAGATTGCATGGGACCCACTAGTGACTTCTACCGGAAATCATTTACGTCCACTTTGAAGAGGACTAAGAATAAGGAATAATGATACTTAAACCATATGATTTAGATGTCGGATGATCAAGATATGATGATTTGAAATTTAAACAATCCAACTTATGATAATTTGCCTGAAAGCCCCTGGGATTATTTATGATAATTTCAGAAACCTCCCTTGTACGTATCATCTGACTAAAATGATCATATCTTCTTCATTTGATATCAGAATTGAGCAATTCTGGTCTCATTTTGAAGATAATTCTATGACCTCGACATCCATGCAAAAATTATAACCCGTGACCTTGCTATGGGACCCATTGAAAACTTCCACAAATTCACAGATCCATTGAAAACTTCCTCAAATTCTTAGTCAAAAATCTAAATTTTGGATCATCTTTCTTCCTTTTGTTGTCTACACACCAGTAGGACTTTGTTTAGCTGGGATGGCAAAAATGGGGTGCTTACACACTTGGCCTTGTACTGCTGGTGTTTGCAGTGTTTGTGGTACAGTGTTGCTACCACCAGGTGCAGTACTAGCTTGTCCTACAGGTAGAGAGGTTATGTTTGTAGCTGGAAAAGAAATTCCCATAGCAGCTTGCATGTTGGCTTGCACTTGTTATATTTGCTGCATTTGTTGTGCCAAATTCATCACCGCAGTAGCCAAATCTGTAGGTGGTTCACGTAGGTTGGTTGGGTTGGCCTGGGTGTGCACATTCTGAGGTGCAGCATTTTGAGTTCCAATATTTCCTTCCTGTCCTTGCTGACCTTCATTGTCATTAGTCTCCATAGGTGGTAGAGATGGGTTTGCATTTTGTCTCCTTCTACTTACTCTGCGTTCAACCATTTAAACTCTTGGTTGAATGGTACTTGGAAAGGCTGTACAGGTGAGACAAGATATGATGGTAGTATTGGGTTAGTCTCGCAATGGAAGGCGAGAGAAAAACAAAATCAATAGGCAAAAGTTCAAGCAGAATCAAAATGCAGTCAACAGTCATTCATACGATCGATGGTCTACGATCACATGTTGTGCTACCATAGGTTCGACCTTCAAAATCCTAGCAACTTACCGAGACCCTATGGTTGATCATACGATCGATCATACGGTCGATGGTTTTGGTCGAATTGTGCGACCGTATGATTCAAAATTAGGTTTTTAAATCTATTTTTCAAAAAATTTCCCACTCATTCTCCTTCTTCCTCCTATGGTCTCTATCCAACTTGCCACCAGTGAGTTGCTATAGTATCGACCATACAAACTTGGTGATTTTTCCATCGATCAACAACTGTCACTCCATTCCTTGAGGTATGTTCTCTATTTTTCTCCATTTTTAAGCTTTCATACCTAGGATTTTTGCTATTTGTAGGGTTTTCTTCTAATTAATATTTTTTTAATCGTAAAAATTTAATTTTTATTGGGGGCTTTTGCTATTGGCCACCCAATGGATGAAAACCCTCAAGAAAATTTGAGTTTCATCGATTAGTTTAGTAGAAACTGGAAAATTCTCATTTTTGAACTAAATTTTGGGGTTTTTCCCAATTATCAAAATTTCTTGAAATTCGACCTACCTAGTTTGAATTTCTGATTGTTTGAGCCTTGCAGGATGGTTTGGGACCTATGTAAGTGCTGCCCAAATGTTTAGGTGAAAAGTGAGGCTTTTTCCATTTTACATCGTTATGTTGTCAAAATTTTCAAATTAGTCTAACTTGTTTTCTTATTTTCTTCTCTTGCAGTTATCATGGTTCGTACTAAGGTTCCTCGAGTTGATGACCCATGACGCTTCTGGTCCGTTGAAGCAGAGGTGCGATATCCTTGGTTTGACCGAAAGAAAGTTGAAGGGGGTCGGTGTGTAAACCTAGCCCATTTAGCCCTGTTTGATGTGGAAAGGGTGTTTGGTGACATGGGTTGGCTTCTAGTGATCTTGTACGAGGCTTGCACTATCTCAGACTTGGTCAACCAATTCTACTGTCACCTACAGGTAGAGGGTGACTTAGAAGATGTTGACAGGGATAGAAAGCTTCGGATCACCGGCTGGGTGAAAGGGGTTTCGATCTCCTAGGCATTTCCAACGATGGTCAGTTGGTTTACTGTGCACCCAGGGAGCCATAGTTTCTATCTCACAGGTGCATGCAGGAATAGATAATTAGATTCTTCGGGATGACCGCTGGGAGATGAAAGTAGACAACCTGCATCCAAAGCCACGGGTCTACTGTAAGATTATCCAACATAATCTTATTCCCCAAGGCGAACACTACGAGATGATCTCACAGCTGATTCAGTACCTACTGTACTATATCTATACTAGACAGCCTGTCTGCCTCCCATATATTATTCTTCGGACTATGCACAGAGCTACGTTGCCTGACTCGAGAGGTAACTTGCCCTATGGGTAGCTGATCTCCACCTTGCTCGCTCGTCTACAGGTGGACCTAGTGGATGAGAGGATCCTTGAGGACACCTTCTCAGCTGACCTTGATTGAGAGGCCATGAGTAGGATGGGCATGAGAGAGATATAGGTCAGTGATGATGAGAGGAATGCTATGAGACATCCTCTCACTTGGGTAGCGGCAGCAGATGTAGAGCGGCAGCAGCAGCAGCAGCAGAGGTAGCAGCAGAGGCAGTAGCAGAGGCACACGAGGGTGATGATAAGGAGGATAATGATCGGATGTACATGGATGTGGATGCCATCCCTCCTCCATCACCACAGCATTCTACTGGAGCTGGCCTTTCTAGGGCTTCTCATTCAACTGGCCATTCAAGCCCACCACCAGATGACATGATGGGGCTGTTACATGAGATTAGAGAGGCTCAGCATGACTGATTGGAGAGTAGGAGAGCTTCTAGATGCCTAGCGCTCTACAGACCAACGGGTAACGGATCCGACAGCTAGTCTCTGAGCTACTCAGACTCAGGTGGCCTGGCTCGTGAGAGTATATGCTGAGGACTATGATAGAGATCGTGAGGCACGTCCTCCTTCAACACCTCCAGCTCCATAACTGTCATTTATATCTTTTTTTCCTTTTATAATACAGAGTAACTGTCCAGATTATGGATTGTACTTGGAATTTGATGTACATTTGTCTTATTTTTATTTGGCATATATATATATATATATATATATATATATATATATATATATATATATATATATATAATAATATAATATAATATATAATAATATATATATATATATATATATATATATAATTGGTTTTCCCTTTACATATGTGCATTATTCTCTTTCTTAGTTTATGTCTCATACAACACAGGTGCTTGTGGTGTGTTCTTATTACAACTATTAAATTTTATCCCTACTCAGTTCATGACTCATGTGGAAGTTGTTAGGTCAATGGGTAGAACCTAAGATGCTCTAATACCAAGTTGTTACACCCTAATTCTGGTCTAACCAGAATGGTGTGATGAACCGCCAATAAACCAACGGTTTACCCAGGATCTCGTATAGGTCGTACCCACCATATCAAACCAAACACACATTCTACATTAATAATCAAAGGTAATAAACAAATAAGCGGAAGTCTTACAGATAATGAACTGAGAGTCTAACAGTGATAAATAAGTAATTAATCCAATTATCTCTAAAACACAAGACATAAAAATAAATAATCAATTATATATCTGATGTTCAAATTATAAGTAAACTTAAGCAAAAACACATTGGTTGCATTCGCATGATAAATCATGCGCATCTTCTTCAGCTTTTACGTCCATCGCAGCAACGTGTCCATACATCGGCGCATTCATATATTCTTCAACAGTAGGGCCTACATCATCAACTTAAAATATTTGACGTCGAAAGGGTGAGTACACATCATGGCTCAGTGAGCAAACAAAACAATGCAACAAACATACGCATGCATTCTAATATATCTTTGGTCTGGTTTACAAGTTTGCAATATGATATAAAAAGGTTTGGTGGCCGCCGCACCTCTATACACGAGTGTGTAAATCCACCCAATGGATCAAACATCATTGCCATCCCACATGCACCCACCATGGAATAGAGATAGCGCTAAAGTGTCTGGATCAAACACCGCCAACACTTCCCATAATGCCCTACCCATACCAACACGTAAGCCCCTATTGGTGAGGGCTTGCAAACTGGGCTCGCAATAACCAATCCTAATGCCAAACTGTGTATCTAAGGCCTCACCCTAGCATCCCTCAATACGTCCATAGAGATAGAGCTATGGCCCCCCGACAGAGTCAGAGACCACACAGTCCAAGACCACCTCCCTTGATGCCCTACAACGTAATAGTTCTGTTAAGGTAATGACGATACTATGATGTTAGTGGGCAAGACTTGAGTAAAAATAGAGCTAGAGTCTGGTGATGTGGTCAAAGACCACCATGTCACGTCCTCCCCCTGATGCTCCACTCGCATCCAATACACCAACCACACACATACATTCACATGCCTATTCCTAGCATCATCATCATCATCATCATCATGTTATAAATAAACGAAATTAAATATGCATGAATAGTAATAGCAAAAATATTGGATGACATGTAAGATGCACATTACAAGCATATAAGCATAGAATCAATCATGGCATTGGACTCAATAAAAATAAACAGTTTGTTATTATCCAATTAGTTTAGGTCTTGTTTCCTCACTTGTTAGCAATACTCGATGTCCTTCTAAGCCTTGAAATTCTCTTTGAATTGATTTAAAAACCTAAAAGTTATATGAATTTAAGATAGAGTTCATATGTGACATGTTACAGTAGTCGAAAATCAAAACAGAGCACTAATAGGTGTCTGATTAGTCCTATGGTCACATGCTATATCGACCTTACTGTCTACGGTCGATACCCTACGATCGCATATGGTGCGACCGTAGCTACGACCATATGATTTCTGAAATCTTTCCGAATGCCTTTGGTCGATCTTCTGGTCATACTGGTCATGCTATGGTCGACTATAGCTGCGACCTTGAGATTTTTGGTCATAGTCTACATGAAATTTGAGTTCTTCCTGGGTCAATTCTTTTGTTCTTCAATGGGGTTTATTCTAAGGTCATCCTATGGCCTTCATTAATAATTTCTTATCAACCCTAATCATCAAATTCACTCCTCATGGTTCTCCTTGAGATTTTCTTAAGGAAATCACATAGGTCATAATAGGTTGATATTGCCTATTTTTCATAGAATTCTTATTCCTTAGAGTTTACATCTCCAGAGATTCGTTTCATACCTTTGCCTATGATAGAGAGCCAATCTTTCCTCAGCAAATTCTTCTCCTTAGCTTTTTCTTCTTCTCCTTCTCTTCCTTCTCTTCCTTCTCTTTTTCTAGGGTTTACTAATGTTCTAGAAGAGTGAAAAAAGGGGCTGAGGGATATCCTTTATATAGAGGAGAACTCTCTATATAAAGTCCCCTTTTAATTAGGAAAGCAATCCCTTAGTTCAGGAAAGTTTTCAAAACTCAAAGTTTGATCTGGGTTCTCACGGTCGATCATACTATGGCATAAACCATCGACTATAGGGTCGAAATCATCGACCGTTGGGTTATGGATTTGAGATTTTTGGTTCCCTTCCTTATGGTCGACCATACTACCTAGGCATGCGACCTTAGGTATGTTTTTAGTGTTTTTAACTTGATTCTCATACCTGGTTGTGATCTATCTTCACACGCTCGGTCTACTTGGTCCAGGAATGATGGAAAGACCTGGCACGACACGGTTAGACCATGTTAATGGAGTGTGGATCTTCCATTCCACCTCCATAGTAGCAGCTAAACCTCGAGGGTGCATGGCTCGAGTTAAGAAAACGTTTACTGCTATCCATGAGGGTCACTGGAAAATCATAGAGGAGCTATCTAGCATGGAATGTGTTCAATAGATAATAATGAGGCGTTAAGATGCCTTTGATGAGGACCTCCGACAAGGTCGAGCCTCCATGATGCCTGCTCCACCATCGGCTAGTGATCCTCAGTGGTCACACTACCTTTTCTTCGTAGATGTTTAACACTAACACCTACTTTTTGGTACTTATTATCTGTATAGGGTAACGGTCTGGGTTGTTGACTGTACCCCGTTTCATAATTGATGACTAAATTATTATTGTCCCTATCGCTACTATTGGTTTGTACATGTCTTTTAGTTAACCTATGCATCTACCACTGACACATAGAATCACATGTGCATGCGAAACTTATAAGTAATACAAAGTGGTTAGCTCTCATACCAATGTTGTCATAGTTCATTCTAGAGAATCAGGCATGATATGTTGGTCAACCCTTATGGCACCCGAATACATCCAAGATCACTACTACCAAGATTACATAACTAATTCCTTAGTCTACACATTTAATAACCACAATAATCTAGAAGCAATAATAATATACGTGAAAACATGAAATATAGACAAATGCATCTAAAGATTATCATATCCCATACTATGTATCATATTATCTATTACAAACCATTTGTTCTCCATCAAAATACTTACTACAATATCATTATATACATATCCAAGTCCAAAAGAGTAAATCGGTTACATTGTTCTTGATAGACCTCTTAGTCTACCAACAAAAAGAATCATAATAGAGTATATCCACTACAAGAATATGGAACTACGATCCACTACAAGAATATGGAACTACGGTAAACGCCACCATAGGTATTTTAAAAGCCGCCAAAACCTTCACCGACGTTTCATCAAACTCTGCAAAACAGACGCTAAAAGTAGCGTAGCCATAGAGTTACGACATTTGTAGGAATCGCCCGTGTAGATAATCTATGCCGATGTTTGTTTACAAATGTCATTATAAGGTAATCAAGAGCGGCGTTTGTAACAAATGCTGCAAGCACCACAAAACTATTATATGATGCGGCGTTTGCTAAGAAACGCTGTTAATGTATGCTGGCGTTTGTTTAAGAAACACCGTTGTGTGTTTATATCCAATGACCCATACGATATGTTTTTTTTTTTTAATATAAAATCCATTTCTGTTTCATCAAAGCTATAATCTATTGTAGCAGAAAAACATTTATGGACTTGTTATTTGTCACATATATCACTGCTTAACTATCAAACGAAAGAACAGATAGAAAAATCTCATTCATGGGCGAATTTTGAACATTAATTAAAACAAAGTCTCAACAATTTCAAGTTTCAAGTTACTTCCAACATCAAAGTTTCACAAATAGAAAGATATCAATTTGCTATCTTAAACAAAGCAAAAATTTAATACCAAATCCCATTAGTTTTGAAGATTACATCAAAGTGAAGAATACAAAAATTTGAAGTGGGTTTCCCCCCCCCCCCCCCCCCCCCCCCCACCCAACCCATTTATTTATATAAAATTTTGTGGGGAACCTCACCCCCCACCTCCATTTTTTTTTGTTTTTTTTTTATTTATTTTTTAACCCTTTTTTTTTTTTGTGGTTCTAGTTTTTTCCCCCTTCTCGCCCCTAAGTCAATGCAAACCCGAATCTGCCCGTTCTTCTTGGTCACTGAGACAATGTTTGCCAACCAATCGGGATCTTTCTCTTCTCTTATGAAACCCACATCCTTTAATTTCTGTACTTTTTTATCAATCTTCTCCATGAGGAGTGGATGAAAGCGTCGTTGCGCTTGCTTGAAGGGCTTAGCATCTGGTTTGATATGTTGCCTGTGGACGGCGATTTCAGGGTCTAGCCCAGGCATCTCAGCGTAACTCCAGGCAAATATGTCCAAGTATTCCTTAAGGAGCTGGACGTATTGTTCAGCTTCCTCTGATGATAGGCTGGCACTTAGGAAGATTGGGCGAGGGTCGCCTTCCGTTCCCAGGTCAACCTGTCGAACTTCATCATCTGTGGGTGGTACTGGTTTCAGGTTCTCTCGAGGTTCTTCTGAGGGGTCATCTTCCCAAGTCATGATTTCTTGCCCATCTTCTTCGACTGAAACCATATTTGCAGTTACTACCCGAAAATAATCTTCCTCGGGCTCTGTCAGGAACCCGTCAATCTCGCTCCAGTCTATTTCTGGGTCTTCCTCTTCTAACCAGTGCGGGCAATTGTGTCCACAATGATTCTTTGAGCAGAACGACACGGCCATTTGAGTTGGGAGCGTGATTCGGTGAGCGGTTGCGGCTCATCAATTGGCCATCTTTCTTGGAGTTCTCCAACCAACGTTTGGTTTTGCCTCTCTATTAGCCTCTCTTCATTTCCCGGAGGCGTCGATGGCTTCGCTGTGGTACAGTTTACAGCTAAAGGGAACAAGTCGGGTATGCAACTATTCGAATCCCAACTTTCTGTGTAAGAGGACTCTCGATCTGTTTCTTCTTCATACTTCTTCGGGGAAGAGAGGTCAAGCGGCAGATATCCCAAACCATGAGGAGAGAGACCCAGCCTCCGATCTTCTAACCAATCTTCTATCTGCCTTTTCGTCATGTAAGGAAAAAAAGACCTGTATGCCCCGGCCGTTGTGGAATCCATCAGGCTCGCTTTAACTGACGCCCATCTTCCTCATCATTGTCTTGACCGTATCATTGAATGTTTCGACATTTGGAACACCATCTGAGACAATTGGCCCTGGTGGTGGTGGAGGTAGATACGGACCCCTGTAGAACAGGATCTCATCATTCTTGTTCTTCGCCGGCACTGTAAAGAATGCCCCATTCGGGTCTTCGATGTCCTGAGCATGCTGCAATGTTGGGATAGGCACAACACTTAAGTGTCGCAGAAGTATGCTTCTCGGACTCGAGCCAATTCTTCTTCGTTATCAGATGAGGCATCTTCTACCACTATACTAATTACATGTGACTGCACATTGTCTTCATACGTGCCATTTTCAAAAAACGATGACCCCTCAGATTCTGAGCTTATCATGTCCGAATGAGTAGGCTGGTACCCCAATCCGGTAAAGTTGTGTAATCCCTGATCAGTGGTGAACCAAGTTGATTCCATGACTTTCCTCGTGACTGATTCTAGTGGTGCCAAGATTCCTTCGCCTTTCCCAAGCACGCATGGGTTGGAGAAGTCGTAGCCCATTTCCGACATCATTCTTCTTACTTCTGTTTTGAAGTTCTGGAATTCCGGCTTCCGCTTGACGGTGAGGGCGCCGCATGTTGGGCGCAACAAGCGTCCAGATGTTCTCACAACGCCTATGGCTCCTTGTGACAATAATGTACTGTCTGGCATACTTTGCGCAACCATGTTCACCGTCTATCTATTGGCCTTGTTGTTGGCAAGAGGGTTTGGTACGTCGTTAACCTTGTACTTACCCGACTTAGGCTTTGGCTGAATTGTTTTGTCATTGATGAAGACCATGTACTTCTTCTGCCTCACCTCCGGTTTGCGAGCGATCACAAGTTCGGGATTTGTGTCCTCTTCGGCTTCTGCCTCTTGCTCGTACATCTTAGCATCGGCGCAGTGCGATTCAGAGGCTCTGAATGGCCTCTTTTCTGCGAAGACCTTATGCACTTTCCCTTCTTCCCCAACATATTTAAAACATTGGTGGAGTGTAGAGGGGACCACCAGATTTTCATGGATCCAGGGTCGTCCTAATAGTAGATTGTAGGACGTGTCGGTTTCAATGACATAGCAGGTAACTTGGGACTGCCGGCTCCCTAGCTGGCACTTCAGTCGGATCTTTCCAATTGGCTTTTCGGGTATTAGCATCATACCTACGGGATAGTGATGTTGGTGTAGCTCATTTAGTTAGCAGGGATTTCGAGGAAGGCGAGTGCTTTCAGCGGCATGACATTTACTGCCGATCCCGGATCAACTTGCACACGGGGTAATGGTGCTTCTCCGATGTACCCAGTATGATATAACGGGCGATTGTGCTTTGCCCTGCCGCAAAAAGCTCCTCTTCCGTAAACGTAATGGAAAGACGTGTATACTCCTAAAGAC
Organism: Protea cynaroides; assembly: GCA_028583415.1. Taxonomy (NCBI): domain Eukaryota; kingdom Viridiplantae; phylum Streptophyta; class Magnoliopsida; order Proteales; family Proteaceae; genus Protea; species Protea cynaroides. The sequence goes on from CM053272.1 coordinate 67,658,131, forward strand.
GTGTATACCCCTTTAGGGTACTTAGAGGTTTTCGGCCTCAAGGGCGTGTCCAATGTTGAGATAGAGGAGAGTTTTACCCAGATCTCACAATGGAGTGAGAATAGCCTTTCCATTCCTACGCTAAACTCCAAGAAGCTGAAAAGCTTTCTGGATACAAATTCGTGCATCTTGGAGCACTGCAAGTGGGTATCTCGCCTTTCACTCGTAAAGGTTTAAAGAAGCAAATGCTACCTTGCGTGTGTTCTAGACTGTCGCCACCGTCAGTTTTCCGATGCCTTGATTGGCGCGATCTCTGCATCCCTTGACGATGGACGTATTTATTGAGCTCTTTTTCCAAACTTCCCTGTGTCTCTGACCGACCCACATCTAAACGAAGTCTTAAGGATTCAACTTAAGACCGAAGGTTTCGATATGATCGAAGGATCGGTTAATGACGCTTTGTATTGGCGTGTATGTTTCCGTGTGGTTAATACTCTATACCCGGCCACACTCTTCACGCTTTGACGCAGTTTATTTCCAAAGCTCCTCAACTATACCCAGGCAGACGATCTATCTCCATGATGCAGCGTCGCGTGGTGGAGAAGGAGACGAAAAGGACAAAAACCTCTTCAGGATCCCCTCAAAGGAAGATTGAAAAGTCGCTAAAGGCGTAACGCAGGATGCAGCTCCTGCGTGAGCATAAAGAGTATCTCAACGACCCTCGAAGGGAACAATGGCTAAAATCTTTCCTTGAAGACGTTCGGAAGCAGATACGAGATGAGTGGCTATCGTCTCGTGAAAACTCAGGTTTGGAACGCTTAACCCTACGGGTTAAGGGGGCCTGTCAGGGCCCACAAACCAAGTAGCTAAGAGCGCCTGAGGGACGAGAGAGCCGAGTCAACGGCTTTCCCACCCTTTGATTCAATAAAGATTGATGGTGACGAAAGGTTCGTAGCTTCACCACTCGTCTCAACGGATAAAGGTGATCAGTCTTCGCTTCATCAACAATGAAATTGGGCGAACACTACGCTACAAGCCCTTGACCAATTGGACCCGATTTTAGGATATTTTCTCTTTAAAAGCAAGTATCGAGGCTATTCGGGTTGCCAAACCGGTAAAGAGTGGCTTCTTTTTTCAAAAAGAAGGAGCTCCGTAGGAGCAGGAAAAGAGCTAATGGAGATAGATGAAGATGCAGTAAGACAACAGGAGCTTCCGACCTCCATCTTTGGCCCTCCCTCGTTTGCACGCAAATCAAAGGATTTTGATAAAAGCTTCTTTCCCCCTCAATCCTCAACACATAGGGGCTCATCGTCAACTGGCGGCAACAATTTCATGATTGTCACCGGCAACACTTCTATCTTCGAAAGTTCCGAAAGAAGAATAAACCAACTGTCCGCCATTAGAGATGCATCTCGACTCCCCGTCAAGAATTCATTGATAGAAGACAATGCATCCAGATGCTGCTCCAAAGACTCCTCAATAGGAGAGAAAGGCGCTAAACGCCCACACACCGTATAGACGCCACTCCGGAGGATGCAACAGTGTCCCTCGCTCTCCCAGTGCATCGAATTACCCCTCTCAAAGGGTACCATGAGCCAATTTTGAGACCTCATCGCCCGCCAGAATTAGACAAGTGTTGCGGCACTCAACTATCCAGCAATCGCATTTCTGGTCAAAGACAAGGAGTCATTGCTACTATGGCTTCCAAATCCCGTCCCAACTCTTGCCAAACGATGCGGTGTGGCATGCTCAACAAAAGCATGAAAAAGCAATCACACTTTCAGAATGACAATCTGAGATCCGAAATCTCAAACGAAAAAGCGCCATACTTTAGAAGGAGATTTCTCGGTCTAATCTTTTCGATCAGTCTCATGCTATCGGAAGTCTCGGTGGAGGTACAGACACAAACTCTGCCAACAGTGGAAGTTGTAGTTCATCATTCTGGCCCTACAGCGATCTATCAACCTAATAACCAACAAGTCGCAGAAGTGGGTCACTCAATTGACAATCAGGCGCTCACCGAGCCCTTCGCACGTCTTTATAGTTTATTGATTCGGGCTCTCCCTGGAGCATGGGGTCAGCTTCTTTCCTCTACAAGGATTGACCCCACACTCCAGCACTAAATCAGACGTTTGATCGGATATCATAGCTTGTGCCCGACACCCACCCACCACTCATGATCAATATATGTTAAACGTCGCGTTTTTAGCCTTCTCGATGATTTTTGTTTAGTTTCGCTTAGCCCTGTTCCCTAGCTCTGGATCAGCGGATTCATAGTCAATCCCCTTTCGATTGGTTCTATTCCTTCCTAATAGAAGGTCTTTCGAGCCTTACCAGCCACCCTTGGTCAATCACCCAATGGAATTTTCTCTTAGTGTAGTGTAGTCCTCCCATGCTTTACAAGTACTCGCTTATCTATTCCCATGTGTCTTCACTACCTTTTCTATCTCACTCTTTCAGAGCCTCACGTAGCTCGCCTCACCCACTATGAGGGGAACGTCTTTCTTTCGAAGGAAGGCCTGCTAGAAAACGGAGAGAGAGACCGACCCGGAAAACCTCTTCCCGTTATATGTCGGACTTCTATTAAAGTAGAGTCAGGATGCATACCTCAGACCAGACGGCTGCTGATTTCCTTTCTTGGTGGGGTTGTCAGTCTCCGGCCGACTCATTACCTATTATCTCCCTGATCGGTGTAGCCTCACAGGAAAAAAAATCCTTCAAAGCCGGGGTTAATTGTTGGACACCAGACAGGCCCGGGACAAAGAGCGAGCGAAAGATTGTAGATGATAGGGCGACGAAAGCAAAGCAAGCAAGCAAGGGCGGTGGGTGGGCTTGGTAAAGAAAGAAAACAAACCTAAAGCGCATTGAAGCAGCGGATCGATCGAAAAAGAAGGCATGCAGCAGCGCGGCAGCTAACACTAGAACTTCATCAAAGCAAGCGAAGCCAAGCGAAGCGGGCACTTGCGAATTGACTTTTAGAGCTCAATCGCCCCATCATTTATTGAATCAATTGCATAGCATAAAGTGTCTTGTAGATGCACAGAAAGTCTTAATTAACTCAGGGCAGAGGGAGGGCTAGGGTGGGCTTGGGCGATCGTAGTGAGTGTCAGGTATCCCATGAATCATGGCAGATATGGGATCGTGCTTCGGTCTCACATGGTAAGGTCGCCCGTGTAAGGGCGCGTTAGCGCAGTAGTGCTAACCGTGCTAAGCGATGTCTCTTAAGCGATGTCTCTTCGGTCAGTGCCAAGTACGGGCTCTAACGCAATCCGTGTAAAGGCTCTTCTTCCAATCCGTTCAGCTCAAAGGTAAGCCCAAGTAGAAGTGTAAGGGCAGTAGCGATCGGTAAGCCCAATGGATAAGGGCAAGTAAGGGCGCGGCAGCGGCTACCGTGAACAGTAAGCGATCAAGGGGAGTCGCGGCGACTTCCCGTTCATCAGAGGCGTGGAGGCAGTGAGGCGATCGAAGTGAGTTTAACCGAAACGAGTGGAACGAACCCACTATCACTATCAAGGGTAGGCAGCGCGGTAAAGAAGAATGAATAGAATTCCGAGGCGACCAGAGGCGATCGGCAGTGAGAGCGTAGCGTTCCGCAGTAAGAGAAGTTCAAGCTAGTCAATCAGTAAGTGTACTTTAAGGGGCTTATCCTGTGGGAGGTGGGCTTCTTCTTCACTTGAAAGAAGAAGAAGTCTCCCTCCCTAGCTTTGTAGCGAGGCTTCGCCGATTGAGAATATAGCCTCCCCGGCGATTGAGGGGGCAGTTTATAATCCCCGTTAATAGTCCTTCCTCTCTTTAGGACGTGCTTATTGGTCTGGAAGTCTTCCTACGGGTTCTTTCAGGTCTACTAAGCCAGCGGGGTTAGCAAGGCAGGGGTTAGCAAGGTATGCCAGAGCAGTCTGTAGTGAGTGCCCTGCTTTCTTTAGGGGTAGGTAGTGAGGCGAGCTACGTGAGCGGGTCATGATCAATAGGAAGAGGAGCAAAAAGAGTAGAATTCGAGGTAGAATGAAAATAGAAACTTATTTTCTATTTTCTTCCAGTTGACCGGGAACAAGCCTTGTTTTTCTTTCTCATTCAAAGAAAGGCTTTTCTGGGCTCTCAAAGGACCGGGGCTTTCCCGTTTTATCGCTGATGACCTTCGTTATTGGGCAAATCGATTCCACAAGCGTAACTGGCGGCCCCTTGGATCAGGCACAATCCGCCAAAGTCAACATATTGGTCTTTCAAGTGCTCTTGGGCGGAGCTTTCGTATCAATTCATTTTTGTCTTATGCGTTAAACTATTCCTACGAAAAGGACATACGGTTCTATCTATTCTATATATTTTATATATTAAGAACTTTATGCCAATATTGGGGAAACGGCTTTCATTGCGTGCAGTCCCACCCCGATGGAATCTGTCTTTCAGTAAACCCGGTAGACTTATCAGAAGCGATAACCGAATCCTGTCCAATACGCGGAGTAGAAGAAAAGCGCTAACGCCCCTTCGATCCTTTGAAGATCCGTTCTAGCCAAGTCATCTCCATGGCTACTATGATTGGGGCGGTAGTACTCGCAATGACTTTATGCGAAGCCACCTCTTTTTATTAAACAAAATGAGACAGTCATTTATAACTAGAATCATTATTATTATGAGGGCTAGGGTGGGGAAGGCGAGCTACGTGAGGTGAGTCGGCCTAGGTTTTCAAGGAAGGTAGCCGCAGGAAGGGGGGAGGCGCGGCTGGATCGAATCCCTATTACTGATTAAGGACCAAGCTTCGTAGTTGTGTAGGCGGAATCGAGTTGCCAACAGGGCCACTTATTTGTTTGGGCTTGAGAGGACGAGCTCCCTTGCTTCGTCCCTCCTCACTCCGATCGCCTCTCTATTTCTCATTCCCTCTCTATGATGCCTTTAATCTGTTGGATAACATGGTTCCCGTACCGCCTGATATTGAATTTCATTCCCGTAGCTTTATCCTTTTTCTCTGGATCTTTTGTCGACAATCAGGGCCCGACAGCAAAGTTGGCGTAGAGGCTTCATTCAGACGTTTCTGAGGTATGTAGGGGTGGAGCTTCAGTCCATTCGTCCTTTGGCAGGCGTCGGTAATCTGTAGCGATGGAGTATCCCATTACCTTTCTTTCGGTTTTCATTCACATCTACTCTCTTCGTGGAGGGTAATAGCGGCACGGCAGGATCATTCCGGCACAGCAACATCTGGTTTGCGGCTCTATTCAAAGACTAAGCGAGGCGACCAGAGGTAGTTTATCTCACTGTTGATCGGCTTTCTTCTATCTGTTCTTCCGAACAGTTGACGTTCAAGGGTGGGCCTATTTCCAATTCTGCCTGAGAGCTTGTTTGTGCGGGCTCATGTCCGTATTTCCGTACTTTCATCTCATTCCCTTCCTCTATATGCCCTTCTCTTTCCTTTCCTTTCGCTTTCTAAGCAGGGGTTGGAAGCTACTCTCGTACATTCGCTTTCCTCTGGCAGCACGATGCCAATTCCGCCTCAGAGCCAGAATGATGTGGTGGTTCCTTACCGCTACAGTAGAGCTGAATTGCGTGGGGACGAAGGCCAGCCAGCCAGAGTCCATGGTATGTTTATCTTTTTATAGTTGAGGGGGGACAAGGCAGCTTACGGTGAGGAGGGCAATACATAGACGGTGAGGAGGGAAATACATACACCCCATTTCGACCTCGACCTGTGTCATATCATAAAAGTCCTTATCGTGCCATATGTACTGAGTTCTCTCGGGAGACATGGTTTAAGCCCCCCAAAAGTGCCTTTCGCTCTAAGGATGATGGCCTGTAGGAGCACGGCTGAATCTTTCTCTTCATGGATGCTCCGCGTGTGGTCCTTGATGCAAAAAGCTTCCCAGGCCTTCTTCGCGCTCCTCTGTTCCACCTTCTTTTCAGACTCCCGGCGTTCTTTCCCGAATCTTTGCTTTCGTTCGACCTTAATGTCACCAAAAGGATTCCCTTCTGAAAGCCATAACAGGTACAAGGCTCTGGACTCCCCCTCGCCTGGGAACCGCCTTACTCTTTTTGGGATCATGATCTTTCTTACTCAGCGGAACTCATCTTAGAAGATCAGCATGAGATTAAAGAGAAAAAATGGATAAGTATTGCATATTGTCATTTTTTTTTTTTTTTTTTTTTTTTTTTTTTTTATCTCCCCACCCCCCCCCTATTTTTTTTTTTTTTTTTTTTTTTTTTATTTTTTTTTTTTTTTTTTTTTTTTTTCTCCTCCCCCCCCTATTTTAAAAAAAAATAATTTTTTTTTTTTTTTTCTTTTTTAATTTTTTTTTTTTATTTTTTTTTTTTTTTTTTTTTTTTTTCATCCAAAAAAAAACCTTTTTTTCTTCCCTTCCATACAAAACAATTATATTAATATTAATTTAACCTTAAAACTTTTTTTTTTTTTATTTTTTTTTCTTTTGCCCCCAATTTTTTTTTTTAAAAAAATTTAATTACAATAGCTACATCATAAGAGTGTGGGTAGACATCAAAAACATGCTGCCACACAACAAAACAGCAACTGTACACAAGTTGCATCACATAAATACTGTCCATAAAATGTTATGTAAATGCCAATGGGTCTAATTATGAGAAATGATTAAAAATCCCTTCACATTTTGCTAAAACACATTGCCATAATGCCCTGGCAAAGGCCAAGGCATATTAGTCATTACTTAAAATTTCTCTTTTCAATTCCTATCCACAACTCTATCTTACATTCAAGGGATAAAATGGTCATTTAGCCAAAATACCCCATTCTTCAAAAATTGCTAAATGATGGTTGCCATTACATAGCTCACAATATAATTGAATATTTGATCAAAATTTCTGCAGTATTAACCTTCTGTTCTATGTAGCAGTAACTTCAATTCTTTTTTCCCTCTTTTAAATTATACATTCACTTTATATGTCAGTCTACTACTGGTCTGTGCTTTGGCAATCATAACACAACACCCTTTGGCTCTAAGTCCCATAGTATGAGTAATATTTAACTTGACATTTTAACATTAGCCATTAAGCGTAATTGATTGATGGAAAATACTCCTTGCTGTAACTATCCAGCAGTTCCTTACTTAGGTTATTTATCTTTTATATTTTTTTCTTTCCAATCTATATAAACTGCTGTCCGTCCATATACATATTGGTCAGCTTCTCAAGCAGCCTAATCCCTTCAATATCATCTTCACTCGATACTTTTAGACCATCATAAGCTGTCCCTTTTTTTGCTTAAATTCCTTAAGGATCTTTTTAGATAGCATATTATGCTATCCAACACTAGTGATAACTCATCATTTCCAATTCTGCTACTAATGAATTTAACTCATCTTTAGCTGACTTTTCATTTCATACCAGGGGTCTAGTCGAGGTTATTTGGCCATTAAATACTGCATATTTTCTGTCCACTACGTTAAGTTCCATACGCATACTCAACATGCAATCTTTTTCTTAGTTTCATCAACCTATTATTCAGTCCATGTAGTCTATTCATTACTCTGTTTACAGGTTCATAATTTTTTTTTTAAATTTAGTCTACTTACTTCACTGTCCCGCAGTAGGCCATACTACTACTCTTTTTCTTACCTCTATAATGAACAAAGAGTAAAGAAATGACTACTTGCATAGGAGCTCATTCTATATATCTACAATTAGTATAGTTAAATGCTTAAGGAAAATACTAAGCTGGCCATAGATTAAAACCAACTAATTACACCCATAATAACCTAATTTTGGTATTCCTACTAAATTTTCATAGAAAAAAACATGATAACATATGGGTGAGACCTATCGTGTCTATCTATATACTCTGAGCCGCAAAAGAACTACCACATGGACACCATTCAGATGTATAAATGAAGTCAAACTACTTTCTATGTATTGGACTGAAGGGTCCTTATCTCATGATTTTCATGTAACTTATTCATCACCGATACCATAAACTTTCATATACCTTGTTATGCCTTAACGAAAACCATAACTAAGAAACAAGAACATGTAGCAGTAGATAACAATCAGCGTTTAAAATTACTTGTACAATTAGATTCTACTATGGTCTAATGTATCATCAGTTGATCCATTGAATGGGTGAACAATATAAGTAGAGTAATTAAGGGATAAAAAATTAACAAAATTCTTTAGAATGTAAAACTTACATAAATGAACTGAATTCTCAGAGGTTTTTGTCCCATTACTCTTTGAGTTAGACCAACAAGTTGTGCTCTCAAATCTGCAATCTCTCCCTGCATAGCTGACATAGTAGCCCGAACGTCTTCTTGTTCTTTTTTTTCTTAAGATTTGTCTATGTCAGACCATAATCTCTTGGTGATACTCCTTTTTCTGCACCGTGGACATGACCACGTGATTCAGGGCCTACGACTTCTAGAAAGACGTCATCTTGAACTGTTTTGTCATCTCTCAACTCAGGTGGTTGTTCATTTAGTTTTTCCTACATTCCAATGTAAAATGTGTTAGAAACATTTATAAGTGATAATAAACACTTGAAAGTCTTCAACCTATGAAAATTCATAAAAAAACACTTACCATTACTTCTACTGTGGCCTCCTGATCTACATAGCTACCATCCTTTCTCTTATGGGCTTTTGCAAATAATTCTACTCTGGAAGGTTCTCTACCATCAGGCATCTCAAGACTTTGAAGAAAATAATGCAAGAGTAATGTCAATCAATTTCTTTTACAACTGAACATGAATTGATATTAGCAAACCATATTAAAGCTGACTTATGGAAAGCTGGTTCGTCTTGCTGTGTGGGGCATGTTTTGTTGACCTCTACATATTTTATTCTTTGCTGATTTTGCCTATCATACATCAAACATGCCATTAAAAATTGAAGTTCTTGATAAGTTAAAAGAAACCTATCAAGACTACCACTATCACTGAAATATCAATGTCTTTTTTATTAATAAAATTAAGCATATTACCAAAAATTCTGGAGATCTCCATCTATTAATGAGATAGATCCATTGGTCCTCTGAAATCTCAACTGGTGCGACCAGGCGAGGGGCATCTATTAGATCTGGGAACATCACAATTGTTTTTTTCCTAAGATCAAGCTTGAATTCTTTCAACATATGGCCCAAACTTTGTAAAATCTGTTTCTTGGCATTACCATCAAAATGGAATTTTCCCTATTATAAATTACGTAGTTTCAATTAGTAAGAGATAACAATTATTAAACAACAATCAAATAATGGGATAAGTTAAAGTCAAACCTACCGTGATTTGTGTCCATGCCAATTCTTTGTAATACTCTGAAACGTTCCTCTAATCATCAACATTTAATGGAAGTATAGTAGGTTTCCTAGCAATGGTGCCCAAAAAGGTTTCGAGCTCAACAGAATGAATACCGATGACCTGCCCTTTATCATTTACATTTACTGTTGGGATTTGATGTGGATCTTTCCTTTGATTTGTTTTGCGTGCTATGGTACATCCTCTTCTTCGTGTCGGCACTACAATGAAACAACAAAGAGGTTCCTTTATCAAATTTCAATTGGTATTCAAAGCATTGAATTATTTTTATACCTGTAGATGTCTGCTGTGAAGTGTTCCCCTACTCCATACTTGTAAACATGCATTGGAATCAGATCATAATTACAATTAGTTTATGTGTTTATCAAAATGGTCAACTTAAACTAAATAAAGAAAATTCATTTCTTTGAGAAGCAAATTAACATAATAACAAACATTGGTAATAAATAAATTCAAAATAAAAAAAAAGTATTACACAACTAAGATAGGTTATTTGCATCAATTGTTGTACCTTCTAAGTTTGTCCTTGCCCAACTAATATTAGTATCACCAATATTTACGCGTCTCAAGTCACTAGTTTGCATGTTTATTTGTTGGTAATCCTGAGTATTGTCTTCATCCACATCACCACCAGTGTCATATACATCGCGCATCGATGCTTTTAAAGCAATAATCCAGCCTTGGTTGAGGGGATCTGACACATAAAACACTTGCTCTACTTGTACAGGGAATATAAATGGATCATCAGTTAAATGTTGGCTAGTGTGTATCAAATGACTGAAGTTTATACGTGTAAACCCGATATGTTCTCTGAACATCCCTCTATTGCTTGTGTTAGCCTAGTCACAATGGAATAACATTGTTATCAAGTCTGTTGAATATTCTAACACGATAATTTCTGTCAATACACCATAATAATGTACATTACCATCAATGAGCCGAGTATCTCTACAGTTTAAGTAACTTTCTGTTATTGCCGTTACTACTACCCTGCTGTTTTGGGTTCGTCATTTCGCTTCACGATCCTTTGTGTGAAACCGGACTCCATTCAATATAAACCCTTTGTATTTTCTGACTTCTTGATTAGGCCCTCGAGCTAGCCTTTGAATAATGTAAGGGGCTACTTCTCCACTTTGACTTATCTTGTCCACTTATTCAAATCAAGAAAAGTTATGGACACAATAGAAGGAAGATGCAATCAGCATTAGATGAAGAGATCAATTTTTGCTTACTTGACATCTAAACCACTCTGTGAATTTCTATGAATGCATCTTCTTTCGCTTAAGCTCTCGAACCTTATAGCTTAAGCTATTTTTAAGCTCTTCCAAATAAAGTCTGCATAACGAGTTTCCATCAAAATGTGTAAACATTAAAGTCAAATTACATTAATTTTGACACTTACTGCCTATATTTCTCAATGTCCTCATGGTGCATAAGAATATATCGATGTGCTTGTTGTAACTCTTTTGACTCTAATGACACCAATGCACCACTATCCTAAAGGTCTACCTTTGTAGGAGAAAATCCAATGCACTTTCTCCATTCGTGGATTCTCATTATCAACATTCCTCATTGGACGGGTAAACCTCATCTCTAGGTCATTGATGTGGGTAGAACAAAATGTCAAGCTTTCATTTGCAATGTAGCCTTCTGCAATAGACCCTTCCAGATGACTCTGGCTGTGTACGTAGTCCTTAAGAGTTTTGTTATACCTATTACAATGTAAAGTTATTCGAAAGAAGCAAAAAACATAACGGACTGGACACAAGTGTAATAAACCCACAACTTACATTAATAACTTACCTTTCAAAAGGATACATCCACCTGTAATGAACTGGTCCACCCAACAATGTCTCTCGTGGTAAATGAATGAGTAAATGAACCATTACATCAAAGAATGTAGGAGGGAAGATCCTTTCAAGATTGCATAGTGTTTCTGCAATATTGGCTTCAAGTTTGTTTAGCTCTTCATTCGTAGCTACTTTGGCATATAGACATCCAAAGAACCCATACAATGAAAGCAAAACTAGGTTAACATTCTTCGTTGGGTGTACTCGTATTACCAAAGGAAGGAGTTGTTGCATTAAAACATGACAATTATGGCTTTTCATTCCAAACATATCTCTTTCATTGACTTTTACATTACGCGCTATACTCCCAGAGTAACCATCAGGAACCTTCAACCCCGCTAAAGCTTTGCAAAACAATTCTTTCTCTTCCTTTGATAGTGTAAAGCTTGCAGGAGGTATAATGACTTTGGTGCTCCCCTCTATCCTCTGTGGTGTAAAGATGTCCTGATGTTCATGTCTTGCAATTCTAACCGTGTTTCGTACTTGTCCTTTGATTTATCTTTCATTTCCAATAACGTCCCAACGATGTTATCATACACATTCTTTTCTATTTGCATGACATCCAGATTGTGGCGGAGCAGATCATCCTTCCAATAGGGTAGTTGAAAGAGTACACTTGTCTTCTTCCAATTGTGTGCTACCTCATTTGGATCCAAGGGTCTCTTCCGTTTATATGCTTTCTTCTTATTGGGATCTTTACCAAATTCTGGGAAATTAATATCATCTAACTCAAAAATCAAATCAATGCTTGAAAGAATTTATGGTGCAACCCATACTTGAACTGACCATTGAAACCTGTCTTATCTTTTTGAAATTTATGATTTATCCCGAGAAATCAACGATGGCCTTGGTAACAGTGCTTACGACTATGTTTCAACCAAATGGACACAATGTCTTTATTGGAACAAGGACATGCCAATGCACCCTTGGTGCTCTACCCTAAAAGGTTGGCATATGTAGGAAAGTCATTAATTGTCCATAATAGGCAGGCACGTAAACTGAATGTCTCTTTCTTCAATGAATCAAATGTGTCAACACCATCCCACAACAACTTCATTTCATCCACCAACGGTTGCAAGTATACATCTATATCATTTCCAAGTTGATTCTTACCTAGAGTCAATAATGTCAGCATAAATGATGTTTGTTTCATGCACTTCCATGGTGGTAAATTATATGGCACATAACAATAGGCCATATGCTGTACGAGATTGCCTGATCAAAAGGATTGAATCCATCACTAGCCAACCCAAACCTAACACTATGGGATTCATGCTGAAAGTTGGATGCCATCTGTCAAAGTCCTTCCATGCTTCTGCATCTACAGGATGACATATTTTCCCGTCATCTGTACGATCATCTTTATGCCATCTCATATCGACTGATGTTACTGATGACATGTACAATCTTTGAAGCCTTGGTATCAAAGGGAAATGGCGTAATGTTTTCTCGAGAACGTTGCTGTTGGGTTTATACCTTGACCTCTTACAATGCTGACATGATCTTTCATTAGACGTCTCCTTCCAATACAACATACAATCATTAGGACATGCATCGATCTTGTTGTAATCAAGCCCCAAGTCCTTAAGCATCTTCTTTGTTTCATAGAAAGACATTGGTACGGTATTATCTTGTGGTAATGCTCTCGTCAATATATCCAACAACATGGAAAATGACTTGTTAATCCAGTTACATAGGCATTTTACGTGATATAATGCAACAATGAATGGCAATTTAGTAAACTCCTTGCATCTTGGATACAATTCTTTCTCTGCTTCTTGCATCAGTTTAAAGAATTTTTCTCCCTCATCCTCTATACCGTCTATGCCTCCAGTTGAGGTATTAACACCATTTCCTTCCACTACATGTTCAGTAAATGCATCTTGGAGTATGTCATGCATCTCAACAATATTTTCTTGCTCTTCTTGGTCTTCTTCGTCAACCACAAATTGTTCTGTTGATATGGGATTTGAGGATCCAAATTCTCTATGACAATACCACGTCGTATAGCCAGTAATAATTCCATCCACTATCAGGTGTTCAAATACTTGTTCTCTTGTTCCACTCTGTTTATTAATGCAGTATATACACGGACATAAAATCTTATCCCCTGTGCTCACTCTAGAAAAAACAAACTCTAGGAACTCATTTACACCATCTACGTATAGCTCGCTCAAACTAAATCTTATATCCATTGACCTCTGAATCCAACTCCTATCTTTACTTTATGGAGTATAAAAAAAGTAGAGCTGAATAATAAAAAAAAAAACAAAAGAAAAATGAATGCTAATATGTTAAATATTGAACAATTGCAAAAGGGATGTATGAAGATTGGAATCTTAATTCTTAGTAATAAAACTACTAAAGAATAGAGGTCCCACCAAGAATACCAACAAGAGAAACATTAGTTTTCCTCAACTGAACTCTAGTTTTATATATCGCATATGAATGATAGAAAAAATTGCATACTCCTGTCCACCTAACAATTTTCTACATGAGAGCATGACTTAAGTTAACAATTTTTTATGCATAGTGGCAATTTTATGGGCTGGACTAGGTGGTAGCACTATACCTTTTCCTTTATTTAACCAATTGAAATAGGTTATGAATTTTTCAATGCCCAAACATGAAAAATAAACATCATATTGATTATACAGTTAACTATAAGAAATCTTGATAGAATATTCTACAGAAAGGAAACAGAACTCTTAGTGTATGACAGATGTCAAAACTGCTAAATTCAGTAGTAAAAAAAATTATAGACTGAACTACACAACCCAGTGTACAAGAAGGTAAACCAAAAGAAGGAGAAGATTATGAATGTTGTTTTGTCAAGGTGAAATGACTGGATACCTTTCTATGGGTTTCATTGGGAAATCTCAATTTCCCTGTGTATTTTACAGTTACAGAAATCCATATGCTATACTAAATTCTAAATAGTGCCACTAACCACTAAGGTAAGATTAGGGTTCTGATTTTTTTTTGGGGATGGTTGCTATTTCTGGGGGTGGCAGAGGAGACCATCTTCAGAAAATTTGCAAACATAATTATAAAAAAAAAAAAAAAAGCATATTAAGGAAAACTATGAAGTACTCATGCAGAATTGAAAAGGTATGCTTTCCCTTGACGAGAATGAAAAGCCTACGGCAAAACAACAAAGTGGAGGCAAGATAGTTCAACAAGATTAGCATTTGAAGAACTACTTAAAAAGAATCACAGATAGATTATTAAGGAATTAGTAGAGCTCAGTTGCATAAGATACAGAGGAAGTTACAGATGATTGATTTTTAAGCACTAGCTCAAACAAGTGTAGTTAAAGACTTAAATATTTTTGGTAGAGTAATCAAATAAATTAATGGAAGCTAGCTGTAGATCCAAGAACCCTCCACCCAATTGGTGCAGGCACCCTCAAATTCATTCTGTTCTAAAATTTTTTTAAAAAAAAGGTTAAAAGGAAAACTAACACCACTAGCCAAAGAGGACAAACATTACACCAACAAGAAATCTCCACATCCATTCTTCATTCATACTTTGGAGTGAGACAGCCTAGGACAGTGATTAAAAGGAAGAGATTCTTTATAGTGGAGGGAAGGAATAAGTAGAGAAACACTGTCCCCAAGGAGTGCTGCTGTAAGTGTAAGACTCACACTCCATGAACCCGATCTAAACCTCTATTTCATGTCGTAACAAGTCTTCCAATCATAATTGGACCAGACGGGATGAGCGGATGACAATCATGTATGAAAATGGACCAAAATAGAGAAATACTATCAAACTGGTCTTATGATACCAGTCTATATACCGGTCGATCGATATTTCTACGTGGGCAGACTAGTTAGATGCAGAAACGGATCTCTATGGGTCCTGCTTGCCAAATCTCAATCCTAGAGACTTTCCTAACGTAGGAAAACTTACCTAATCTAGCCTATTTAAGGAACTCTAAACCTCCTTAAACCTCTTTGATTGATTCTCACAAACCCTAGAGAGGAGAAGGAAATCGAAAGAGGAGGAAGAGCCGATAAAGGTTGAAGAGGAGCCTCCGTTGGACGAAGAACACCATAGCTTGTAAACCAACGGTGAGTGCCTAAACTTTCCTCTAGGATAAGTATTGTGATGATTGATCAACACCATGCAAGGCAAGGTATTGATCTAAAACCCTTAATTTGTCGTCAAACTCTAATACAGTCGATAAAACCTAGATTCAAATTATAGGCTAAGGATCATCGAAACTAGGACTTGAATGGATCATAAAATAAACCCTAATATGTTGCTTAAGCCTAAAATGGATAGGGGAAACCCTAGAAGCCATAATGGGAGATCGACAGAAGATGAACACCAAGTTGGTGGTCTTTCGAAGGAATACCGATCGACTATACCGGTTGCACTATATGCGACTGATACTGCAACTGGTACCTCTTGGGAGCTGGTCATGAAGGGACCAGTTAACCACACCGATCGCACCATTCCCTACAACGCAGCGACCGGTACATGCGAACGGTATGCATTGTATCGGGTATATTTTGATACCAGTTGGTTTCTAACCAACGTAAACTCTAAGAAAATAATTCTAATTAAACCTTAACATCGTGTAGACCCTGTGATAGTGAGATTGGACACTGTGACATGGAACAAGCTAGCAATTAGGCGTCAGTTAAGGGAATCAGACCCAAACCCTAATCAATTAATAATAGTAAAACGTTGCTAATAATTATCTTGTGCTATGGAGTGTTGCTTGTGCATATTCACATGTCATCTTTACTTTCAGTATTATATTCTATTCATGCATACTCGCTATGCTAGGATTGTGTATTAGGCATTTGATTGTTTTTGTTGGTGTGTGGAATGGGAACAGCCTGGGGTCTTGGATCATTCCTCACACTAGCACCTTTTCATATCACTACTATCTTAGCATGCTTGGTGTGGGTAGGGTATCAAGGGGAGGATGTGGCACTGTGGTCTCTGACCTAGCCACCAGACTCGAGCCCTATCTCTATGCCGTAAGGAGCTGTGCTGGGATAGGGCCTACTATAATGAAATGTAGGATTGATTAGTTGTAGGCCCAGTTTGTAAGCCCTCTCCAATAGGGGCTTACGTGTTTGTGTGGGTAGGGTATCAGGGGAAGTATTGGCGATGTGTGATCCAGACACTTTAGCTCTATCTCTATTCCATGGTGGGTGCATGTGGGACAACAATGGTGTTTAATCCATTGGGAAGATTTACACAATCGTATATAGAGGTGCGATGGCTGCCAATCCTTTCTATAAAACATTGCAAACTTAAAAACCAGACCAAATGTGATTGTTATTCATGCATATTGTTTGTTGCATTGTCTGATTTTCTTACTGAGCTAGGTTGTGAGTTCACCCTTGTATATATACATGTTTTTAGATGTTGATGCAGGTTATACTATGGAGGACTACGTGGACACTCCAGTGTATGGAGGTATTGCTGCCTTAGATGTGCAAGCAGGGGAGGACGAGCATGACGCATCATGCAATGCGTGTACCTCTAGGATGGTTTTATTTTATTTTAGTTGGATTCATAAATTGTGTAAAGATATTTTATTTATGTTTTGGTGTGTAGAATAATTGGTTACTCTACTTAAAATGTAGAACTTAGTTCATTTAATTTAAGACTTTCGCTGTATTTATTTATATCCTGATTATGGTTATGTGCAATGGTTTGTATAAGTGGATACGATCTTATTGAGATCCTAGTGTGAACTGTTGGTTTAGTGGTGGTTCACTCACATTTCTGGTTCAGTCAGAATTAGGGTGTGACAACTTGGTATCAGAGCCCTCAGGCTCTATCCAACGAACCAAACATGCACGTAGCGAAGTCAATGAACTAAGATAGGAAAAATTAAAATCTTTAATAAAAACACACCTTAAGCACCTGTTTGATGCCTGAGATTAAATATGAAAGAGCATAATATACTATACTAAAGGTAAAATTAATAAATAATCATGCTCTAGATAGGAACCATAATGACAGGTGAGAATAATCAAACTTTCACCAAATTGAAAAGGAAACTGTATTAAGAGTAGAATATAGAACATCCAAAGAGCTAGAAGTTAATTGTACCACAGGGTACAGTCCACAAGCCGGACAGTTACCCTGTTATAATAAAAACTGTACTAAGAGGAGAGAAAAATAAGGTAGTCGATCATGGGGTTGGGGGCATAGGAGGAATAGGGTCAGCAATGTCATAGTCACGCTCATATGCTACCCTGAGCCAGTGTACCTGCTCCTGTGTGGCCCTGAGGCTGCAAGAGAGGCGTCCCAAGTCACAGTTCATATCACGCTGGGCATCTTGAATCTCCATAAACATGCCCATCACAGTATCAGGAGGAGGCTAGGATGGTTCTGCTGTAGGTATGGGCTGGGGTTCTGGTGCAGGAATATCCTCCATCAGTTCATCATCATCACTCCCTAACTCCTCTGCATAAGCTGCGTTGGCTGCTACTATTGTTGCTGTCGCTGCTGCTACCCTCCTAAGCAGACGTGGACGAGCCTCTAGCTCCTCGTCACTGATCGGAAAGTTCTCCATCTTCATCCAAACAATGGCATCCTAGTCAATGTCGGATGTCATGGTATCCTCAACCGCAATCTCATCCCTCAGGTTCACTCGAAGGTTTTGCAAGATTGTAGTGATCAGCCAGCCATAAGGAAGGTTATCTATCTGGTCAGTAGTAGTAGGCCTGAAGCATAGTCTTGATAATAATGTAAGGTAGGCAGACCCGCTCTCTAGTACAGACACAATAACTCAGGTACTGGGTGAGCTGAGATAACTCACTGTAGTGGCCACTCTGAGAGACAATATTATGCTGGATAATGCGGTAATAGACTCCAGGGAGAGGTTTCGAACTGGAAGCTTTCATGGGTGCCCTTGGGTTAAGGAGCTGCTCCACAACCTCTTGGCATAGATCATCAGTAAGGTAACCCTTCACCTTGGGAGCACAATAATCCAAGTCACCGTCATTAGGGATCCCCAAAAGGTCGGTGAGCTGGTGGGTGTTGAACAAAATGGGAACACCTTTGACAAAGCTAGTAATGCAAATGTCCCTACAGTGGTTGAAGTCATTAAGATCTGCCTCAACATCCAGGTTGGCATAGAAGTGTTTTACCAAGTTGGGTCGGGTAATCACTGTATAGGTGATCACTGGCAACCACCCAAGTGCACCAAAAGCCACTTCAACATTGAACCGTTGGATTTGTTCTAGATTTACGCACCGTTCTGACTCGATATTTTTATCCTCAAACCATGGAAAATGGGCTTCCGCCTCCGCCGAGCAAAACCACCATGCGTCGTATTGAGGAACAAGTAGGTGTGGGCAGTTCATGTGTGGAGCATATGCATGCTTACTAGCACCACGACGCGGAGACATAGTTTAGCTACAAAACAAAATAACACAATGAAAATTAGTTGTGAATTTTTGAAATTTCGATAGCATAACGACAGTATTTCAAGCAAAAGCCTCAAACTTATCCCAAAATCTAGGTAGGAGGACGTACATAATCATTTAGCAACAAACAGAGACCAATCAATCATCAACCAAGCAAGAATTTCAACATTTACAAGAAAAATCGATTTTTAACCAAAACCTAAGTCAAAAATCCAAAAATTTTGATTTTGAGTAAACCATAAGGTGGGACCTCAAATAAATTGAGGGCTTTGGTCCATAGAGGTCCCAACACTATTTTTAAGCCAAAGAAAGAGAGTTCCTACGTTTAGAATCTTCTAAATCAAGAAAAACCTAGTTTTTGGGCAAGAAACCATGAAGAAACGAAATGAAAGAGAGTGAAGAAGGAAGAAACTTACCTGGAGATGTTGTTCAAGGTCTTGGTCGGAAGGGAATCGCTACTAAAGACATCGGTCAAACTGTAGAGACTCGCCTTGGAGGAAAGGAATCACCACCGGAGAGAATGGAAAGAAGAAAATAAGGAAAAAGAGTCAAAATTGCGGTTAAAAAGGGGTTTTCACCCATACCGATCGACGGTTTGGGCTTTGCCGGTCGATCGGTACCCCTTGATACCTACGACCGGTATCTCTCGGCCAAAGGAAAAATTTTGACCGGTCAACTATACCGGTCGCACCATACCATACAGAGCAGCGATCGATATATCGACCGCTACCCCTCGGGAAGTCCAAGATGGTTGTCCGACCATACCGATCACATTATATTCCACAGTGCTGCAACCGGTATGTTTCAACCGAACAAGTATCTAAGCTCAGAAAATTTTGAGAAAAATTTTAAAATTTTGATTTAAAGTTTCCATTATAATTTTCTCCTTGTACTTGTTAAATATTAACACTATTATGACAAATGTGACTATTCGAATGTACTTCATGTGTTATGTCTCCTTCTCAAACCCAAACAGGGAAAAGTAATCTGAGATGGCAGGTGGAAACGGTAGCAAAGGTTCACGGAAACGTCACCATTCAAGGGTACGTCAAGCCGAAGCCAATATGGAGGCAGAAATATTGGTGAGCAACACCTGAACCCAGAGGAAGGAAACCCGATGGGAGATGATGGGAATAGGATACCAATGAGGAATGGTGGAGAAGGGTAGAGTTACGGAGCACCAATAAATCTGTCGGGCCCTCCTCACACTAACTCTGAAACTGTAGTGACGAATCTAGTCTACCAGATGGAAGCTCAGCAGAAGGCATTCTTGAACAAAATGTTGAAGATGTTCAGGCCACTGGGGTACGTCCCTACAGAAGGTACGCCTGAGTCTAGAGGAAATAACACTGCACTACCAGTCGATGGTAGTATCAGGACGATGGGCCGAGAACAGAATCCGCAGTTACCATGGCCATTTCCAACATCATCTGTCTATCATGGAGTCTATGCGTATCCACCACCATGGTATGGGCCGAATGCACAGGGGCAGAATAATCTAAGCCGAGCAGTGGATAGATTTTTGAAGCTCAAACCCCCTACCTTCACAGGGAAATCGGGGAAACCATTGTGGCCTGCACAGTGGATTGCTGAGATGGAAAAGAACTTTGAGGACTTGTACAGAAGATGAAAAGGTGTTATTTGCTACACACATGCTCAAGGAAGATGCTAATGCCTGGTGGAATTCTACACGATCATACTTGGAGACGAAGCACACCCAAATCACCTGGGAAATATTCAAGGGGGCTTTCTTCGACAAGTACTTCCCAAAGAGTTTTCGGGATCAAATGGAGAAGGAATTCCTCAACCTGCAATAATCCTAGACGACTGTAGATGCGTACCAACAGATGTACGAAGAGCTGTTCTTCTTCACTCCAGCTAGTATGCAAGAGGAGGAGACGAAAACCCGTAGATTCACTATAGGGTTGCAAGGAAGCATCAAGGGACATGTTTTGGGCTTGGAGAAGAAGGTGTATAATGAAGTTGTGCAAATCACTAGAGTGATTGAATCAAGCCAAAGAGACAGCTTCTTTGCTCAAAATAAGGGAATGAGAGGCCTGCTACTGAGATTTTTAGTGGAGGGAACACTAGACCATTCCGCCCCTATGGGGCTTAGTCTACTGTGGTGCCAACAAGAAATACTACTTCACCACCACCACAGGTAGCTGGTCAGAACCCCAACGTCAAATGCTTTAACTGCCAGCAGATAGGGCATTATGAAAGGACGTGCACTCTACTAGGAAGCAACTGCCATAACAAGGGAAGGTGTTTGTAGTCACTACTGAGGAAGCAGCCACAACCTGATGTGGTGACCGGTACGAATTTACTTCTTATTGTTATTATTCCTTGTTTACCGCATTACCATGTATGAGCATGTAGACTAAGGAATAATTAAATTCTAGGAACTGTAGATATAGCTGGTGTACCCGCTAGAGTACTCTTTGACTCTAGGGCTACCCACTCCTTTGTTTCTATATCTTTTGGGAAGAGACTGGAGTTACCTGTCAAGCCCTTAACTCCAAGTTTGATAGTTCGCTCTCTATTGGGAGTGGAAGTGGTCTTAAATGAATGCTATGGACCATGCCCAATCATCATTGATGGTCGAAACCTCAAAGCAAATTTAGTTCAACTTGAGATGGCAGACTTTGATGTCATCTTGGGAATGGACTGGTTAAGTCAGCATTCGGCTAGTCTATTATGTGCTGAAAAGAAGCTTCCTTTCAAGGATGATAATGGAAAGGAGTTTAGCTTCACCGAAACCAAGTTAGCTAGGAAGAGGAAGCTAATCCTCTCTGCTTTAAAAGCTAAGAGATGCCTAGAGAAGGGGGGAGTTGGATACTTAGTGTCTGTGGTCCATATCGCAGCAGAGATGCTAAAGATGGAACATTTAAAGGTAGTACGAGAGTTTCCTGATATATTTCCAGAGGATCTACCTGGACTACCTCCAGATAGGGCTACGGAGTTCATGATAGACCTTATGCCAGGGTCGACGTCGGTATCTAAAGCACCATACATGATGGCCCCTACAGAGTTAAAAGAGTTGAAGACCCAGTTGCAAGAATTGCTAGACAAGGGCTTCATACAGCCAAGTATATCACCATGGGGAGCACCTGTCTTGTTCGTAAAGAAGAATGATGGTAGTGTACGACTATGTATCGACTACCGAGAGTTGAACAAGTTAACTATCAAGAACAGATATCATTTTCCTAGGATCGATAACCTATTCGATCAGTTGTAGGGTGCGAAGGTTTTCTCGATGATCGATCTTAGATCAGGGTATCATCAACTGAAGATCAAGGAAGGAGATATCGAAGACTGTTTTTAGGACAAGGTATGGGCATTATGAGTTCCTCGTGATGTCGTACGGGTTGACCAATGCCCCAGCATCATTCATGGAACTGATGAACCGAGTGTTTCATGATATGTTGGACACTTTGGTCATCGTATTTATTGATGACATACTAATCTATTCAAAGGACGAGGAGACTCACGCAACACACTTGAGAGCAGCCCTACAACGATTGAAAAGAGAAAAACTCTATGCCAGGTTCAAGAAGTGTGAATTTTGGCTAAAGGAAGTGGATTTCTTGGGTCACGTCGTACCTGTAGACTGGATCAAAGTAGATCCAAGCAAGATTACAACTATAGTAGGATGAAAAGCACCAAAATCAGTTGCAGAGATTCATAGCTTCCTTGGATTGGCTAGTTACTATAGAAGATTTGTGGAAGACTACTCAAAGATTGTCGTACCACTTACCAGACTAACCAAGAATGGAGAAAAGTTCATATGGACAGATTAGTGTGAGAAGTGCTTTCAAACTCTGAAGTCAAGATTAGTCTCTGCACATATCTTGACAATCCCACCACTAGGTTTACCGTTTACTCTATATACGGATGCATTAGGGTTGGGACTTGGATGTGTATTAATGCCAAGAGAACAAATGATTGCCTAAGCATCAAGACAGTTGAAAGAGCATGAGAAGAATTATCCTACCTATGATCTGGAATTAGCAGCGGTCATTCACGCAATCAAGGCTTGGAGGCAGTATCTTTAGGGTGAAAAGTTTCAGATCAAGTCAGACCACAAGAGTTTGACTTACCTTTTTACTCAGAAGGACCTGAATATGAGATAGAGGATATGTCTAGAACTATTGAAAGATTATGATTGTGACATCCAGTACCATCCAGATAAAGTGAATGTGGTGGCTGATGCCTTAAGTAGGAAGTGGGCATTGAAACCTGAGGCAGGACCCAGTACAAAGCTGCACTGTGTACTGCAGCCTCGGACTCAATAGAGAATGAAGAAAACCATATACTAGAGACAGCTGAAGATCCAGTGGAACAAGGCTTGATTCATAAGTTCACATTGATGTTTGCAGCCTTGAAGGTCTCACCAGATCTGGTGAATGAGGTAAGAGCAGCAATCCTATAGGATCCACACCTCAAGACTGTACAAGAAGATCTAGACAAGGGTAAAAGCGACCCCGACTTTACCTTGGATTCAGACAAGGTACTCAGGTATCACGGACAATTATGTATACCTGAGAGTGAGAACTCAAACATGAGAGACAGAATTATGACAGAAGCTCATTATACCCCATATTCGGTACATCCAGGAAGCACGAAGATGTATCTCAATTTGAGGAGATTATATTGGTGGAGGGGTATAAAAGAGGATGTAGCTCGATTCATATTTCAATGTCTGAATTGCCAGCAAGTGAAAGTAGAAAGACAGCGACTAGTGGGATTGTTACAACCACTACTAGAGTCAGCATGGAAGTGGGATTGTATCACAATGGATTTTGTCACTGGCCTACCCTTGACACCAAGGTCAGTGGATGTAGTATGGGTGATAGTCGATCGACATACCAAGATAGCCTGCTTCATCGCTATTAGACCTCAGTACACCATGGATAGATTGGCCAAGCTATATGTGGATGACATAATTAGACTTCACGATGTACCGAAAAGCATAGTGTCTGACAGAGACCCCCGCTTTACATCAAAGTTCTGGAAAGGATTACAAAAAGCCATGGGAACCAAACTAAGGTTTAATACAGCTTTTCATCCTCAGATAGATGAGTAGTTAGAGAGAACCATTCATGTAAGACCCGTATCGAACTAACCGGTCTTACCACCTTGTACCAGGTCTACCTATCATGGTCGAGCCAAGTGGACCAAGTGCGTGAAGAATTCACAAGACCAGGTTTGAAGTCTAACCCAAGAACAGCAAATGAGAGGGTAGGGTCGCATGCCTAAACAGGTAGGGTCGACCCCACCTCAATAGAAGTCCAACCCATGACTTTCTAATCGTAGGGTCGCATGACTAGAAAAACATAGGGTCGACGGATTCTGCGACCCTACATTCGACCCTAAGATGACAGACAGAAACCAGAAATTAGAAAACTTTCCTAATTCAAAGGGGATCATTCCTAAACTCATTGGGACTTATTATGGAGGGTTTTCCTCTATAAATAGGACGTCCCTTAGCCCCTTTTACCCCATTAGAACCCTAATCGAGACTAAGAGAAAGAGAAAGAGAAGGAAGAGAAGAAGAGAAGGAACTTAAAGAAAAGACTAAGGAAGAGGAGGAAGTTCGGAGAAACCTCAGAATAAAGGTATGAA
This sequence comes from Protea cynaroides, assembly GCA_028583415.1. Lineage (NCBI taxonomy): Eukaryota > Viridiplantae > Streptophyta > Magnoliopsida > Proteales > Proteaceae > Protea > Protea cynaroides. The sequence continues at coordinate 67,682,250 of CM053272.1, forward strand.
CCTAATTCCATACCTGAATAAGAGATCCTAGAATAGTTATGAAGAACATAGGATTAGGAGAAACCCAAATCATCCATCCATGGATAAGTTTCAAGAGATTCCATGGACGAATCATTATGGACTATGAATAGTGTATAACTTGTAGTTTTGAGCCATAGAACAATCATAGAATAAACCATGAAAGTAAGCCAAAGGATCAAAACATGAAAGAATGGACTTTAGAATGAATGTCAACTCACAATACGTGTGGTCGCACGTAGGGTCGAATGATATCCGACCCTACAAGATCACAGAATCGACCACATGCCCTCGGGAAGTCCCAGGGAGGGTGTGGTCGCACGTAAGGTTGAATGGTATGCGACCCCACGTCTGACCCTACACCCTAAGGTCGCAGAAACTGCTACCCTAAGTGCTACCCTACCAGCAACCCTACAATTTCAGTTAGTTTAAAATATTTTAGAATTAATTCTAATTAAAATCTATCGACTTGTTAGGTCTGTCTAGTGATTCATAAAGCTTAAACGAAGATCTACGCTCAATCAAAGGTGAGGGTACAAAACCTAAACTAATTGGTTAATAATAAACTATTTTCGTTTATTGAGTCCAATACTATGAATGATTCTATGCTTGTATGATTGTAATGTGCATATCACATCTCATCCACTATTCCTGTTATTACTGTTCATGCATATTTAATTCCGTTTATTTATAACATGATGATGATGATGATGATGCTAGGAATAGGCATGTGAATGCTTGTGTGTGGTTAGTGTACTTGATGCGGGTGGGGCATCAGGGGGTGGACGTGACACTGTGGTTCATCCTGGTCACCAGACTCTAGCTCTATCTCTACTCAAGTCTTGTTCACTAACATTGTCGTACTGCCATTACCTTAGTAGAACTATTATGTCGTAGGGCATCAGGGGAGGTGGTCTCGGATCGTGTAGTCTTTGACTCTGTCGGGGGGCCTTAGCTCTATCTCTATGGACGTATTGAGGGATGTTGGGGTGAGGCCTTGGATACACTGTTTGACATTAGGATTGGTTAGTTGCGGGCACAGTTTGCAAGCCCTCCCCAACAGGGGGTTACGTGTTGGTATGGGTAGAGCATCAGGGGAAGTGTGATGCGGTGCGGTCCTAAGCACTTTAGCTCTATCTCTATTCCATGGTGGGGTGGATGTGGATGACAATGGTGTTTGATCCGTTGGGTGGGCTTACACACCCTGTGTATAGAGGTGAGGCGGCCTCCAAACCTTTCTATAGTACATTGCAAACTTATTAACCAGACCAAAGATATGAATTGAATGCATGCATATGTTTATTGCATTGTTTTGTTTGCTCACTGAGCCATGATGTGTGCTCACCCTTTCGACGTCAAATATTTTTAGTTGATGATGCAGGTACCACCATAAAAGACTATATGAATGCTCCGATGTATGGACATGCGGCAGCAATGGATGTAGAAGTCATGATGGAGTCGCATGATTCGTCATGCTAGTGCAACTCTTGCGTCTTCAAATAGAAATTTATTATTAAAGAAATGTAATTGATTATTTTATTTTATTTTATGTCTTAGTCAATGGAGAATAAATGGATAATTTATTTATGTTATAATTGTTAGACTCTCAGTTTATTAGTATAAAGTCTTTCGCTATTGTTTATTTACTCTGATTATGGTTGTGGATGTGTATGATTTAAGCAAATGGACACAGTCTATTCGAGATCCTGGTTGAACCGTTGATTTATTAGTGGTTCATCACACCATTCTGAAGAGTACAGAATTGGGGTGTGACAACTTGGTATCAGAGCTCTCAGGCCTTGTCTATTAAACGGATATACTTCCACAAAGTTCGTGAACTGAGTTAGGAGAAAAATTTAAAAGCTGTAATAATAACACACCATAAGCACCTGTATTTTTTGAGACAAAAATTAAGAAAGAGAATAATGCATGTATAAAAGGAGAAACAAGTTTCATACACACTCGACTAAATGCAACGTATATATACATATCCAAATCAAAGTACGGTCCACAATTCGGACAGTTACTCTGTAGTACAAAAAAAAAAAATATATATATATATATATATATATACATCATGGAGCTGGAGGTGCTGGAGGAGGAGGTGCCTCGTGATCTCTGTCGTAGTCCTCAGCATACACTCTAGTCAACCAGGCTACCTGAGTCTGGGTCGTCTGGAGACTAGCTGTCAACTCGGCTATCCACTGATCAGTCACGCGCTGAGCATCTAGAAGCTCTCCTACTCTCAGATCAGTCACGCGCTGAGCCTCTCTAATCTTACACAGTAGCCCCATCATATCCTTAGAGGGTGGGTGTGAAGGACCAACAGTGTGTAAAGGAGCCCGAGATGAACCAGCTCCAATAGAATGTAGAGGTGATGGAGGAGGTATGGACTCTACAACCATATACATACGATCCTCATCCTCAGCCTCACCCCTATGGACCCCTGCTCCTGCTACTGCTGCTGCCTCCACGGCGTCTGGTACTTCTACTTGAGTACGAGGACGCACCAGAGCGTTCCTCTCATCATCACTGACCTGAGCATCCCGCATACCCATCTTACAGATGGCCTCCCAGTCAAGATCCGATGAGAAGGTCTTCTCCTGACTCCTCTCATCTACTAAATCAACGTGTACGCGGGTGAGCAATGTAGTGATCAAACGTCCATAGGGTAGGTTGCCCAACTGACCAGGCAGCGTAACACGGATCATCGTCCGGATAATGATTAAAGGAAGGCAGACAGGCTGTCTGGTGCAAATACAGTAGAGGACATACTGAATCAACTAGGAGATCCTCTCATAATGTCCACTTTAGGGTATCAGGTTGTGCTGGATAATTTTACAGTACACCCGAGGCTCTGGACATAGGTTGATCGCTTTCATTTCTCAGCAATCATCTCTGATGAGCTGACTATCAATCTCAGCACGCATCTCCAGGGATAGGAACTGGGGCTCCTTGGGAGTACAGTACACCAAAGGGCCATCATTTGATATGCCCAAAAGATCAGCCAACTATTGGAAAATAAATGAAACCTCCACCCCTTTGACGTAGCTCGTGATCTTGAGCTTCCTACCTCTCTCTGTGACATTGCGATCCCTCACTACCTAAAGATTGCAATAGAACTGTCTCACCAGATTAGGATGGGTACAAGCCTCATAGGTGATCACAGGGAGCCAACCCATGTCACCAAAAGCACCCTCCACGTTGAACATGGCTAGACTAGCCAAGTTCACACAACGACCCCCTTCTACTTTCTGGCGCTCATAGCGAGCATACTGAGCTTCCGCCTCATTAGAGCGGAAACGAACGGGGTCATGAGCCCTAGGCACCTTGGTACGAGCCATACTATCTGTCAATACACTAAAAAACAAATAAATATTAGTAATGGTGAAAAACTCAAAATTTCGGCATTATAACGGCATGATTTTGCCAAAAGCCTCACTTTTCATCCAAACAACTGGGCAAGAGGACTTACATAGGTTCCAAACCATCCTGCAAAGCTCATACAATTGGAAATTTAATCTAGAAAGATCGAATTTTATGAAATTTCAATAAATCTAAAAAGTCTCAAAAATTAGGTCAAAAATGAAAAAATTCAAGTTTCTTAATAACCAACCGATGAAACTCAAATATTTTTGAGGGCTTTCATCCATTGGGTGACCAGTAGCAAAAGCCCCAATAAAAAATTAAATTTTTACGATTGGAAAAAGTTTATTTTGAAGAAAACGATGTAATGGGCAAAAAACCTAGTTTGGAGAGTTTAAAAATGTGAAACACTAGAGAGCATACCTGAAGAGAAGGAGCGGAAGTCGCAAATAGAAGGAATGATCACCAAACACTAGGGGGTCGATACTGTAGCAACTCAGGGAAACGAGTTGAATTGGAAGAAAAGATAAGGAATGGGAAATGAATCCAAAATCGGGCTTAAAAACCTAATTTTGGATCATAGGGTCGCAGAATTCGACCAAAATGTGCGACCCTACGTCAAACTCTACCATCGACCCTAGGCTCTCGGTGATCTGATAGACACCATGGGTCGGACATAGGGTCAGACATATACCGACCCTAGGATCGACCCTAGGCTCTCGGTAAGCTGACAGTGTTTCTTAGGGTCGCATAAGGACCGACCCTACCATCGACCCTACGATGGAAGAATCAGTATTTTTAGTAAATGACTTGAAAAATTGGAAATTTATATAGATCAGTTGGATTTTGACTTGGGAACAACTTATATTGATTGCCTCACCTGCTCTATGATTGTTTTCAGACACTACCACTACTAGAACAGAAAATGACTGGGTGAAGGGTAACCAAACGAGATCGTAACCCAATTCCACCACCACCACCTGTGGAGGAAGACAGCCACGTAAATCACGAAGCACAGGAGAATCTGAATATGGCACCGCCAGTAGCTAGTGGCCAAGAAAATCCTACAAACTTGCCAGCCCCACCTATAGATTTGGCGACAGTCGTAATGAACCTGGCACAACACTTGCAGTAAATACAGCAGGTGCAAGCCAATATGCAAGCTGCTATAGGGATGGTTTTTCTAGCTGCACATACGACACCTATGCCAGTCGGACAAGCTAGCACAGTACCAGGGGGAAGCAATACGGTGCCCCACACACCTCAAAAGCCAGTTATGCCGACTCCAGTGCAGAATCCTGAGGTAGCTCAAGGTAGTTACCAGTACCAACCACCTATGTATGGGGCCTATGCTCAGTATCAATTGGACCACTCTCGACTAATCGAGCATTTTCTGAAGATGAAGCCTAAAGAATATAATGGTAAACCAGAAGATCCTTTGTAGCCAGCCCATTGGATCGATGAAATGGAAAAGAATTTCATGATGATGACAGTTAATGAGGAGGAGAAAGTACTGTGTACAACATTCATGCTGAAAGGCAATACACACCACTGGTGGAAGTCCACTTGGACTTATCTGTTAACCAAGCACACTCAATTGACCTGGGCTATCTATAAAGAGGCATTCTTTGAGAAGTACTACCCCAGAAGTTTCAGAAATGCTATGGAGAGAGAGTTCCTGAGTTTATATCAGGGGCAAATGATTGTGGATGCATACCAACAGCGTTATGAAGAGGTGTTTTTCTTTGCACCCGCTAGCATGCAAGAGGAAAATACTAAGACCCGAAGGTTTGTCATGGGGCTTAGGGGAAGCATCCATGAGCATGTTCGGGGACTGGAGAAGAAGGTTTACAATGAAGCCGTACAAATTGCTCGAGTAATAGAGTCGAGCCAAAAGGAGAGCTACCTTGCTCAAAATAGGGGTATTAAAATGCTAAACGGAAATTCATATAACGGAGGGAATACAAGGATATTTAAACCCTTCCGTACTCAAGGCTTCAATGCTGCAGCCAAGACTACTCCAGCAGCTCAATCGTAAAAAAAGCAAAATAATGAAGGAGTAAAGTGCAATAACTGCAATCAAGTGGGACATTATTCCAGGGAGTGTCCTAAGCCCAAGAGGTAGCTGCAGCAAGGAAAGGTTTATGCTGTTACATCTAAGGAGGCTATCGCATCGCCTGATGTGGTCACAGGTATGACCTGAACCTTTCATTTTGAGATTACATTGTGTGAGCATGTAGACTAAAACTAAAACAAATCACAGGTATCGTACCTATTAGTGGCATACCTGCTAGAGTACTCTTTGATTCTGGAGCTACTCATTCTTTTATATCTGTGTCATTTGGAAAGAAGCTAAATCTACCCCTCAGATCTTTAGACTACAAACTACTTGTACGATTGCCTATGGGATTAGAAGTGGAATTAGAAAAAGGTTATGGACCATGTCCAGTTCTGATTGACGAGAAGACTTTGGATGCAACCTTGATTCAACTTGAGATGTCAGACTTTGATGTCATCTTGGGAATGGACTGGTTAGCTCGGCATTCTACAAACCTACTATGTGCAAAAAAGAAGCTGACATTTAAAGACAAGGAAGGAGCAGAGTTTAGCTTTATGGGAACCAAACTTCCCCGTAAACGAAAACTCATCCTCTCTGCATTAAAGGCTAGGAAATGCCTCGAGAGAGGAGGAGTTGGGTATCTAGTATCAGTGGTCGACCTCACCAAGGAAGCACCACAAATGGAGAATATTGATGTTGTGCATCACTTTCCAAATTTATTTCTTGAAGAACTACCAGGACTACCACCCGATCGAGCGACAGAGTTCGTTATAAATCTGATACCCAGAGCCGCACCAGTATCTAAAGCACCCTATCGAATGACTCCTAATGAACTGAAGGAACTGAAAGTACAGTTACAAGAATTACTGGACAAGGGTTACATCAGACCTAGCATATCACCATGGGGAGCGCCAATATTATTTGTAAAGAAGAAGGATGGTAGCGTTCGACTGTGTATAGACTACCGAGAATTGAATAAGCTGACAATCAAGAATCGATACCCATTGCCTCGAATCGATGACTTGTTTGATCAGTTGCAAGGTGCAAAGGTATTCTCCAAAATTGATCTTCGGTCAGGATACCATCAGTTGAAGATTAAGGACGGTGATATTCCAAAGACAGCATTCAGAGCAAGATATGGACATTATGAATTTTTAGTCATGTCTTTTGGATTGACTAGCGCACCCGCAATTTTTATGAAACTCATGAATCGGGTATTCCATGATACGTTGGATATGTCAGTCATTGTGTTTATTGATGATATATTGATCTACTCCAAGGACAAGGAAACTCATGTCATGAATCTAAGAGCCGCTCTGCAGCGATTAAGAAAAGAGAAGCTTTACGCCAAATTTACAAAGTGTGAGTTTTGGCTAAATGAGGACGCTTTCTTAGGCCATGTTGTATCCGCTGAAGGAATTAAAGTGGATCCTAGCAAGATTGAAGCCATTGTGAAGTGGAAAGCACCTAAGAGTATTGCAGAAATTAGAAGTTTCCTAGGTCTAGCTGGGTATTATCAATGATTCATGGAAGACTATTCCAGAATTGCCGTACCTCTTACCAGTTTGACTATGAAAGGAGAAAAGTTTGTTTGGACTGACAAATGTGAGAAAAGTTTCCAAACCTTGAAGGCTAGATTGATATCTGCTCTAATCTTGACTATTCCTATTCCAGGACAGCCATTTATCTTGTACACTGATGCATCGGGATTAGGTTTAGGATGTGTACTTATGCAAGGAGAACAAGTAATTGCGTATGCCTCAAGACAACTGAAGACACATGAGAAGAACTATCCCACTCATGACTTGGAATTAGCGGCAATAGTACATGCTGTCAAGATATGGAGACATTATTTGTATAGAGAGAAATTTTATATTAAATCAGATCATAAGAGTCTCACTTATCTTTTTAATCAGAAGGAGTTGAACATGAGACAAAGAAGATGGCTGAAATTATTGAAGGACTATGATTGTGATATCCTGTATCATCCAGGAAAGGCTAATATAGTTGCTGAAGCGCTAAGCAGATAAGCAATGATAAAATCTCAAGGAGAGGTTAACACGACTGTAGCAATGTGTACTATAGGAAAAGTGTTCAATTACGGTAATGAGCAGTTCGTGATAGATGCACCGGGTGAATCAACCAATCAAGGGTTTATTCATCGATTTTCAAATATGTTCGAAACATTGAAGATTGTACCTGATATAATTGATGAAGTGAAAGCAGCTATTAAATCAGACCCTTATCTGAAAACGGTACAAGAAGACATCGAAAAAGGTAGGACTATTCTTGAGTTCACCTTAGACGATGAAAAGGTACTGAAGTACAAAGGAAGAGTATGCGTTCCTGAAACGGAAAACTTAGTCATTAGACACAGACTAATGAAGGAAGCTCATACAAAATATTGGTATCATGATTTGTAGAAATTATATTGGTAGAGAGGAATGAAAGTAGATGTAGCTAAATTTATATCTCAATGCCTAAATTGTCAGAGGGTAAAGGCTGAACGGCAAAGACCTGCAGGATTATTGTAGCCGCTACCAGAACCAGCATGGAAATGAGACTGCATCACTATGGACTTCGTCACTGGGTTACCATTGAATCCTCGAGTAGTTGACGCAGTCTAGGTGATTATAGATCGTCTGACTAAGACAGCTCGCTTTATAGCTATATGACCACAGTATACCCTGGAGTGGTTAGCCAAGCTATATGTTGATAACATTGTCAGATTACATGGTGTACCTGAAAGCATTGTGTCCGATAGAGACCCACGCTTTACTTCAAAGTTTTGGAAAGAATTGCAAAAGGCTATGGGTACAATGTTGAAGTTCAGTACTGCATTCCATCCTCAGACAGATGGACAGTCGGAGCATACGATTCAGATTTTAGAAGACATGCTTTGAGCCTGTGTAATTGATTTTAAAGGATCATGGGATGAGAAACTACCCTTGATCGAGTTCGCCTATAACTACAGCTCTCAGGCTACTATACAAATGTCACCCTATGAGGCACTGTATGGTAGAAAGTATCGAACTCCTCTGTTTTGGAATGAAGTTGGAGAACGTAGCATCGTTGGACCAGAATTTGTTGAAGAGACATGTCGAGTAGTCGACATTATCAAAGAAAGAGTTAGAATGGCTCAGAATCGTCAGAAACAGTATGCAGATACTCGACGCAGAGACCTTGAATTTGTCGTAGGTGATAAGGTATTCTTGAATGTATCACCTTTGCAAGGTTTAAAATGATTCGAACAGAAAGGGAAGCTAAGTTCGAGATATGTCGGGCCATATGAGATTCTAGCTAAACGTAAAAAAGTGGCTTATCAGTTAGCACTACCACCATCTATGTCAAGTGTGCATGATGTATTTCATATCTCATTGCTGAAGAAGTACGTTAGAGACCCAACAAACATTTTGACAGCGGATCCACTAGATCTAACCAATGACTTGACATTCGAAGTAGCACCAACTGCAATCACTAACCGAAAGGTTCAACGACTACGCAACAGTGACATATACTATGTTAAGGTCACCTGGAGAAGTCGAGATATAGAAGAGATCACATGGGAAGAAGAGAATGCTATGCGGAAGCAATATCCTCACCTTTTTGACTCGGAAGGTATGTACAAATTTTGAGGACAAAATTTTAATAAGAGGGGGGGAGTTGTAAGACTCGTATCGAACTAACCGGTCTTACCACCTTGTACCAGGTCTACCTATCATGGTCGAGCCAAGTGGACCAAGTGCGTGAAGAAATCACAAGACCAGGTATGAAGTCTAACCCAAGAACAGCAAATGAGAGGGTAGGGTCGCATGCCTAAATAGGTAGGGTCGACCCCACCTCAACAGAAGTCCAACCCATGATTTTCTAGTCGTAGGGTCGCATGACTAGAAAAACATAGGGTCGATGGATTCTGTGACCCTACGTCCGACCCTACGATGACAGACAGAAACCAGAAATTAGGAAACTTTCCTAATTGAAAGGGGATCTTTCTTAAACTCATTGGGACTTATTATGGAGGGTTTTCCCCTATAAATAGGATGTCCCTTAGCCTCTTTCACCCCTTTAGAACCCTAATTGAGAGTGAGAGAAAGAGAAAGAGAAGGAAGAGAAGAAGAGAAGGAACTTGAAGAAAAAACTAAGGAAGAGGAGGAAGTTCAGAGAAACCTCTGAATAAAGGTATGAACCTAACTCCTTACTTGAATAAGAGATCCTAGAATAGTTATGAAGAACATAGGATTAGGAGAAACCCAAATCATTCATCCATGGACAAGTTTCAAAAGATTCCCTGGACGAAATCATTATGGACTATGAATAGTGTATAACTTGTAGTTTTGAGCCATAGAACAGTCATAGAATGGACCATGAAAGTAAGCCAAAGGATCAAAACATGAAAGAATGGACTTTAGAATGAAAGGTCGACTCAGAATACGTGTGGTCGCACGTAGGGTCGAATGATATCCGACCCTACAAGATCACAGGATCGACCACATGCCCTTGGGAAGTCCCAGGGAGGGTGTGGTCGCATGTAGGGTTGAACGGTATCCGACCCCACGTTCGACCCTACACCCTAGGGTCGTAGAAACTGCTACCCTAGGTGCTACCCTACCTGCGACCCTATGATTTTAATTAGTTTAAAATATATTAGAATCAATTCTAATTCAAATCTATCAACTTGTTAAGGCTTTCTAGTGATTCGTAAAGCTTAAACGAGGATCTACGCTCAATCAAAGGTGAGGGAACAAAACCTAAACTAATTGGCTAGTAATAAACTGTTTTCATTTATTTAGTCCAATACTATGAATGATTTTATGCTTGTATGATTGTAATGTGCATATCACATATCATCCATAATTCCTGTTATTACTATTCATGCATATTTAATTCTGTTTATTTATAACATGATGATGATGATGATGCTAGGAATAGGCATGTGAAAGCTTGTATGTGGTTAGTGTACTTGATGCGGGTGCGGCATCAGGGGGAGGACGTGACACTGTGGTTCGTCCTGGTCACCAGACTCTAGCTCTATCTCTACTCAAGACTTGTCCACTAACATTGTCACACCCCAATTCCAACTAAACCAGAAGTGTGAGTGAACGAGCTCTAAACCACGGTTCACACTAGGATCTCAATAGACCGTGTCAACCAATCATTCCCAAGCAGTCTAACTTAGTCAAGAGTAATACATAGCAGCGGATTTAAAATATAAATGATTTGAATTCTATGTTATAATTAAAATAAATACTCCAATTATTCCATCATTCACAAAATTTAAGTAATAATTATTACAAAATTTTTAACAGAAAATAAATCAATCACTGAGAGAAGACACAGAACGAGCACTCGCATGACGCATCATGCTCGTCCTCCACTGTCTGGGAGTTCAGGGCCGCCACTGTGCTGTAGGCTGGAGCAGTCATAAAGTCCTCCACCATATACCATGCATCAAGATCTGAAAAGAAATATATATATATATTTGGGTGAGCTCACTACTTAGCTCAGTAAAGTACAAGACCAATGCGATAAACAATATGCATGGAATAACATTACAATTGGGTCAAGTATAACTTGCAGATATGCTATGGTAAGGTTTGGCGGCCACCGCACCTCCATGCCCGAGAGTGTGAGCACACCCAACAGTCAGGCACCTACCACACTACTGCTGTTGCCCCACATCACTCACTCCGGTATGGAGATAGGACTCGAGGCGGGCTGGAAGAACCACAATCCCACGTCCTCCCCCTGATACCCCACACCGTACCAGTACCTAAACTTCTACTGGCAACAGCTTACAAGTGCATTCCATTTTTAACCAGTCCTAAATGTCAATACAGTATCAATGGTCTTATCCCAGCATGGCTCCCTACGACATAGAGATAGGACTCGAGTCTGGCGGGCAGGAAGAACCACAATCCCACGTCCTCCCCCTGATAACCTATTCACACCAAGTTTGCTAAAGTAAAAGGCTATATGACCCTATCCCAGCACAACTCCCTACGACATTGGGATAGGACTCGAGTCTGGTGGGCAGGAAGAACCACAATCCCACGTCCTCCCCCTGATACCCTATTCGCACTGAGTTTTCTAAGGTAGAAGGCGATACGAGAAAAGTGTTAGCTGTAGATATATCCAGGGCACACCTCCCTTTACATTCCACATACTAACTAAAACATACAAATGCCTAACATCCAACAATCCTAGCATTTGAAATGCATGAGTAGATAATAATAAAAGAAACAACTACATGGCATGTGAGAAGCACAAACATCAAGCAATCAGATAACATAAAATTATTCACAAGGTTTACTGTTCTTTAATTAATTAGATTTTGGGGTCTTGTCCTTACCTGACACGTGATAAAACTCCCACTCTACGTCACAGGGTTTACTCACGTTGTCTACAGGTCCTACATAATCATATCTTTATGTTAGAATCCATTTATTAAGGTTTCAGCGGTCAAAACCAGGTTTGGCCAAGCAAACCAAGCTCGGGAAGCATACCGGTCGTAGGTACCGATCTCAGTATAGTGAGACCGGTATGTGCCACCGGTATATATACCGGTTGTGGTATATACCGGTTGCACATAGGTGAAACAGGTATGTGCCGCCGGTATACACCGCAGGCCCATATCGTCGGACCTTGTGTCCTACCGGTATAGTCCGAGGTCTGGATCCGAGAGCAAGGTCTCGGATCTCCCTTCCTTGTTGGTATCGGTTAAGTTTTTTTAGGGTTTCTCCTAACCCATTCTAAGGTTCAAATACTATGTTGGTCTTTTGATTTTGACTAAAATGCCGTATCAAGTCTAGGTTAGATCCGAATGAGAAAACTAAGGGAAATCCTAGGCTTTTTGGATCACTGCGCCGCTTCGCCGCTTCGATCCGTCATCCTAATATTACTAATAGTATAGAGCACTTACCGGAGGCGTTCGTCGGTTGGCGGCGTGCTCCTCCACTGAAGTCTCCTTCCTGGGAGGCCTCTTCCTCCTTGCTCCTTCTTAACTCTTCTCCAGACGGCTAGGGTTTGAGAAGGATCAATGGAGTGGGTTCATCCCTATAAATAGAAGAGAGCCGTTCTTGGGAAGGTTTTCCATGATTGGAAACTTTCCAAGTTTCCATTCGGAGTGAGGAACCCACTGGAGTCTGTCTCCAGCCGGAATTAACTATATCGGTCACACATACCGATTGGAGTGATCGCAACCGGTATAGTCCGACCAGTATACCCATACCGGTTGCACATACCGGTTGCACTGACCGCAACCGGTATAGTCAGACAGGTATGAGATTTAGACATTTTTCACAGGTTCTCTTACCTAAAAATTGAGTGGTTCGTCACCCGGCTTCGTCTTCCGGTCCGGTTATGATTGGGAGACCTGTCATCATATATAACCATGGATTAGACCGGGTTTTGAAAGTACGGTTCTTATAACTCTACCACCCTTAAAAGAAATTTCATCCCCGAAATTTGCATGTAGGTTTCACAATTCCCCCTCCCTTAAGGGAAATTTCATCCCCGAAATTGTACATACCTTCAAAGTCGAAAAGATAAGGGTATTCTTGTCGCATGGCATCCTCCTCCTCCCAAGTAATTTCTTCTACGTCTTCACTTTTCCAAACTACCTTGACATAGTAGATAGCTCGCCTTCGAAGCTGTTGTACCTTTTTACTAATGAGCTGGATTGGCACCACCTCGAAGGTTAAGTCTTCTGTCAAATCTGGGGGGTCTGCAACAAGAATGTGTGAAGGGTCTCTCACATACTTCTTTAGTAAGGACACATAAAAGACATTGTGGACGGTAGACATCGCTGGTGGCAATGCAAGTTGATAGGCCACTTTGCCACATCGGGACAAAATTTCATATGGTCCTACATATCTAGGACATAGTTTTTTTTCTGCCGAACCGCTTCAGTCCTCTTACTGGTGACACCTTCAAGAAAACTTTATCACCAATCATGAATTCAGGGTCTCGACGCCTATTGTCAACATAGTGCTTTTGACGCACCTGAGCTGTTTTTACTCGGTTCTTGATTTGATCTACTGCCTTGCAGGTTTCTTCTACAAATTCTAGTCCGACGATCCTTCTTTCTCCTACTTCGTCCCATAATAATGGTGTCTGATATTTCTTGCCATACAAGGCCTCATATGGGGCCATCTGGATTGTAGACTGGTAACTGTTGTTTTATGCAAACTCAATGAGGGAAAGTTTCTCATCCCAAGCCCCCTTTAAAGTCGATAGCACATGCGCGAAGCATATCTTCTAGAATCTGGATGGTCCTCTCTGACTGCCCATCCGTTTGAGGGTGGAAAGTTGTACTGAACTTTAGTTTCGTCCCCATTGCCTTCTGTAGCCCCTCCCATAACTTCGATGTGAAGCGTGGATCTCTATCAGATACTATGCTCTCTGGGACACCATGCAGTCTGACTATATTGTCCACATACAATCTTGCCAACTTGTCCATGGTATACTGCGGTCTGACTGGGATAAATCTGGCAGTCTTGGTAAGTGATCTACAACTACCCAAACAGCATTCACTGACCTTGGAGTCATAGGTAGACCAATGACAAAATCCATAGTAATACAATCCCATTTCCATGTCGGCTCAGGTAACGGTTGCAATAACCCTGCAGGCCTCTGTCTTTCTGCTTTGACTTTCTGGCAGTTTAAACATCGAAACACATATCGGGCCACATCTTCTTTCATACCCCTCCACCAGTATAATATCTTTAGGTCATGGTACATCTTGGTGCTCCCAGGATGTACTGAATATGGAGTAGAGTGAGCTTCCAACATGATTCGGTTTCTGATTTCCAGGTTTTCATTCTCAGGTACACATAAACGCCCATGATATCTGAGTACCTTATCTTCATCCAAGGTGAAATCAGGGTTGGCTCGATCGTTTTCCAAATCTTCTCAAACTGTCCTGAGGTATGGGTCCCGTACGACTGCTGCCTTTATTTCTTCCTTCAAGTCGGGCAAAATCTTCAATGCTACAAACATAAGGGTAAACTGGTGTATCAACCCTTGCTCAATAGGACCATCTGCTGACTTTATTAAGAGCTGTTCTTCAACCTCTGATGAGCCAGTTATAGCAGCACACAATGCTGCATTTGTACTTGGTCCTGTTTTAGGGTTCGATGCCCATTTCCTGCTCAGCGCATCAGCTACAATGTTAGCTTTACCAGGGTGATACTGAATGTCACAGTCGTAGTCCTTGAGTAATTCTAACCACCTTCTCTGCCTCATGTTCAGGTCTTTTTGGGTGAAAAGATACGTCAGGCTTTTGTGATCAGACTTAATCTGGAATTTCTCACCGTACAGATAATGCCTCCACGTCTTGATAGCATGAATGACTGCTGCCAATTCTAGGTCATGTGTAGGGTAGTTTTTCTCATGCTCTTTCAGCTGTCTTGAGGCATAGGCTATCACCTGTTCTCCTTACATCAACACACAACCCAGTCCCAAACCTGAAGCATCTGTATATAGTGTGAATGGATGGTCTGGAGCTGGAACAGTCAATATAGGTGTTGATACCAGTCTTGACTTCAATGTCTGAAAGCTTTTCTCACATTCTTCAGTCCATATGAATTTCTCACCCTTTTTGGTCAAATTGGTGAGTGGGACAGCAATCTTGGAATAGTCCTCCACAAACCTTCTATAGTATCCAGCTAAGCCCAGGAAACTACGAATTTCAGCAACTGTCTTTGGCGCCTCCCATCCTACTATGGTAGAAATTTTACTGGGATCGACCTTGATTCCTTTAGCAGACACCACGTGACCAAGGAAGGCCACTTCATCTAACCAGAATTCACATTTCTTGAATTTTGCATAGAGCTTCTCTCTCCTCAGTCTTTGTAATGCTGCTCTTAGATGCACTGCGTGTGTTTCCTGATCCTTGGAGTATACTAAAATATCATCGATGAACACGAAAACCGACGTATCCAACATGTCATGGAATACTCGGTTCATTTGCTCCATAAATGATGCAGGTGCATTAGTCAACCCAAAGGACATCACAAGAAACTCATAGTGTCTATACCGCGTCCTGAAAGCTTTCTTGGGGATGTCTGCCTCCTTAATCTTGAGTTGATGATAGCCTGACCTTAGATCAATCTTCGAGATAGTGGGTATTGGTCAAACAAATCATCTATTCTTGGTAGTGGGTACCTGTTCTTGATAGTGAGCTTGTTTATTTCTCGATAGTTCATACAAAGACGTACGCTACTATCCTTTTTCTTGACAAAGAGCACAGGTGCTCCCCAAGGTGAGATACTAGGCCTTATAAATCCCATGTCTAACAGTTCTTGTAGCTGAGTTTTTAACTCTTTTAACTCGGTGGGAGCCATCCTATAAGGTTCTTTAGAAACCGGTGCTACTCCTAGTAGGAGGTCTATTACAAACTCAGTAGCTCTGTCTGGTGGCAACCCGGGTAGGTCTTCTGAAAATACATCAAGAAATTCTCGTACCACTTTGATGTCCTCCATTTTTGGCAAGTCAACGGTCACATCCATCACTGATACGAGGTATCCAACTCCCCCTTTCTCTAAGCACTTCTTTGCTTTTAGGGCTGAGAGTAAGAGCTTTCTCTTCCTAGGCAATTTAGCCCCTTTAAAGTTGAACTCAGTCCCTTCACTGTCTTTAAATATCAACTTCTTCTCGGCACATAACAGGTTTGCCAAATGTTTAGATAACCAGTCTATTCCCAGAATGACATCAAAATCTGACATCTCCAGTTGGACTAGATTGGCTTCCAACTCTCGTCCTTCAATATACACTGGGAAAGGACCATAATACTCTTCTAATACTACCTCCATTCCCATGGGAGACCGAACTAACAGACTTGGTTGTAGAGTCTTGATGGGTTGATCTAGTCCTTTTCCAAATGACACAGATACAAAGGAATGGGTGGCCCCGGAGTCAAACAGGACTCTTGCGGGTACCCCTGCTATATTCACTGTACCTGAGGTTTATAAATTTTTCCCTTAGTTTCAAATGCGCAAACAATTAATGCAGTAGTTAAGGAGGAAGTATAAAATCATACCTGTAACCACATCTGGTGATGCGGCTGCCTCCTTTGTAGTGACAACATATACCTTGCCTTGCTGCTGCTCCCTCTTTGGTTGTGGGCATGTTCTAGCATAATGTCCCACCTGTTGGCAATTAAAACACTTAACACTAGGGTTCGGCCCCGTTGCTTGTGATGTCATTGCAAGAGCCGGTCTGGGAGGCACTATGCTAGTTGGTGGCCTGAATGGACGGTATGGCCTGTTGCTTCTTCCGCCTTGGAACTCAGGATTAGGTCTCTTCAGACCCCTATTCTGTGTGAGGAAGCTTTCTTTCTGGCTTGCCTCGATGACTCGAGCCACCTGTACAGCTTCATTATATATAGTCAACCCTCAACCTAGCACATGCTCTCTGATAGCACCCCGGAGACCCATAGTGAAACGGCGAGTCTTTGTTTCTTCCTCCTGCATACTGGTTGGAGCAAAGAAAAATAACTCCTCATACCTCTGCTGGTACGCTTCTACGGTCATCTGTGACTACTGCAGGTTAAGGAATTCCCTCTCCATCTGATCACGAAAACTCCTGGGAAAGTACTTGTCAAAGAAGGCTTCCTTGAATATGGGCCAAGTGATGACCTGGTGCTTTGTTTCCAGATACGATCTAGTAGAATTCCACCACCCATTGGCCTCTTCCTTTAGCATGTGAGTGGCATATAATACTTTGTCCCCATCCTGACACTCCAGTAGCTGAAAGTTTTTCTCCATCTCAGCTATCCACTGCGCTGGCCACAGTGTTTTCCCTGACTTCCCTGTAAAGGTTGGTGGTTTGAGCTTTAAAAATCCGTCCACCGCCCAAGAAAGACTATTCTAAGCATAAAGAACTTGCCCATATGGTGCCTGTGCATACCATTGTGGCTGATAAGAATAGCCACTCTGATTTCCCCCCTGATATCCACCATCGTATGCACCCTGATGCGGTCCCTGATACCCTCCTTGATCTTGGTTAGGAATTGGCATCCCTATAACTGGGTGGGGAACTGTATTGGGTTGGCCCTGTTGTGGTGGTTCTTCAGTAACTGTGCTAACCCCCACTGGTGCTGCATGAACATTCTCGGCATTTGTGGATGGCATGTTTGCAGGTGCCGACACAGGCCCAGGTGGCCTAAACATTTTCAACATTTCCTCAAAGAACTTCTTCTGTTGTGCCTCCATATTGGTGACCAGGTTAGCCATCATTGTTTCGGAGCCTGTAGATGGTTGCCCCTGTGATGGCGATTTTTCATTGGCCTTTACCAGATTTTCAGTTTCATCTTGGGGGTTAAGTTCCTCCCCACCTTCTCTCTCTTCATTTTCTTCTGTGTTTTCTGTACCTGAACTCCTATCCATGGTAGGCGCCCTTGAATGGCGGCGTCTGCGATGAACTCTACGCCCATTTCCTCTAACCATTGAGACAATTTAATTCCCTGTATAATATCTGATTACATTGAGATACATGAGACAATTAGAGAATTATTCCAATTAACCTTTAGTCTCAAAGCATATGCAGCATATGTTTACATCAATAGGAAAGAAACATAAGCAAATTTTCAGTTATCTTTCGAATTTTCACATATAAAATCCTTTATTCAAGTCTGATCATGCAGGCATGAGGTCTGGGATCAAGTTCAGTCGATTCTCAGAATGGTTTCGTATTCCCAATCCCCATAGGGTTCTGGCGGCAGTACTGGTCTCTCCTGGAGTGAAACCGATATGGCTGGCAATTCATACTGGTCTGGCCAAACCACAGGCAGTACCGGTCGCATAGTCCATATTTATGTGCAACCGGTATACCCTGTGGTAGGTACCGGTCGCACCATACCGTAGGCAGTACCAGTCGCACAGTCCATATTTATGTGCAACCGGTATACCCTACGGTAGGTACCGGTCGCACCATACCGCAGGGGGGTACCAGTCGCACTGTCCAGCCCAGATGTGCAACCGGTATCCCTAAAAACCTTTTAAAATCGTGATTTTTAGTTTTATTTTCATTTCTCTCTCTTGAGTTTACTCCGGTGGCGATTTCTCTCTGGGTTTCCGAGTCTCTACAGCGCATCCGGTGCTCCTAAGATTGTTTCTACTTCATCCTAGAGTACCAATCTCGTCTCTCAAGTAAGCTCATCCTTCTCTTCTATCTTTTAGAACATTTTTTTCATCGTCTTTTATACCAAATCCTAGTTCTTTCTTGATTTGAACATTTTTAACCATAAAAAACTTCTTTCTTTGCTTGAGAAAGGTTTTAGGGGTCTAAATTTGCAAAACCCCTCAACCAATTCGAAGTTCTATCGCTCGGTTTAAAGAAAATCTCAAAATTTTGACTTTTAACCTAGGTTTCTAGGTTTTTTCCAGATTTTTGATAATTTTTGTTAATGTGCCTCCATTTCTCTATTTTTGATGAAATTGTTTGACCTATGTTAGCAATGTAAAATCACCATAAGTCATTCCATTCATATTAGGTGTGTTTTTAGGATTTTTCACCATTTTCTATCGTGATACTGTTGAAATTTTTTCTGAATTTGTCTCTAACTGACTCTGGTTTCTTGTTTAATAGCTACACTATGTCTGGACGTTGTGGAGCGGGGAAATGATCGTTTATGCCTGGTATGCACAGGCCACATCCCCCTCCTGTCTTATATGATGAGAGGTTCTTCCGGTCGGATGCGGCCGCTTCACGCTTAGCATGGTTTCGAGCAAAGCGTATCGAAGCAGGCCGTTTTGTTAACATGGAGCATCTTCACCGCTTTGATGTTGAGGCAGCTTTTGGGGTAATAGGTTGGTTACCTCTTATCCAGTATAGAGAGACTACCCGTCCCAACTTGGTAAACTATTCTTCACCAACCTGGAGGTGGAAGGTGACTTAGATGATTGGGAGCATGCCAGAGATCTTCGCATCACCAGTTATGTGAAAGGGGTGATGATTTCATTTAACGCAGCCGAACTAGCTGCTCTTCTGGAGATTCCTGACGACGGAGAACTCATTTATTGTCCACCCAGAGCCAAAGGATATCTTACTGAGGGCATGAGGGCAGCCATAGCCGTGCAGATCTTATTACCTGGTAGAGTCATGTTGGCTTCCAACCTACGTCCTCAGCCTCGCCTTTTCTGCCGGATCATTCAACATAACATTGTTCCCCAGAGTGGACACTATAGAGAGTTATCCCTGTTGACTCTGTATCTCACCTATTGTGTGGCTACTCGGCACCATATTTGTTTGCCTTACTTGATTATGCAGATTATGATATTTGCAGCCATGCCTGGTGTGTCGGGCAATCTCCCATATGGTCGGTTGATCACAGCTTTGCTACAGCGTCTGGGTGTGGATATGCAGGGTAAGGTGGCTGTAGAGATCACCATGGGTTCTAATATAGATGCCAAGGCCATTTATAAGATGCATATGGATGATCTAGTACTCAGTGACGAGGAGCTACAGGCTCATCCTCTCCTACTTAGGAACCATGCGGCCCTTGTAGTAGCAGCAACTGCAGCAGCAACAGAAGCAGCTGAGATGGGAGATGATGAGGATGCACACATGGAGGACATCCCAGCACTTGCACCCTAGCATTCTCCAGTTACGGGACCTTCTAGGCCTTCTCCAGTTGCTGGACCATCTAGGCCTTCTCCAGTTGCTAGACCATATAGGCCTTCTCCAGTTGTTGGACCATCCCATCCCCCTTTGGACCCAGCGATGAGCATGCTCATGGAGATCAGAGACACCCAGAGAGGCATCCTAGATACCCAGAGAG
Source organism: Protea cynaroides (assembly GCA_028583415.1). Lineage (NCBI taxonomy): Eukaryota > Viridiplantae > Streptophyta > Magnoliopsida > Proteales > Proteaceae > Protea > Protea cynaroides. The sequence continues at coordinate 67,702,472 of CM053272.1, forward strand.
GCATCCAAGATACCCAGAGAGGGCTCATGGATTCTCAGCGAGAGATGGGTCAGGAGTTGGGGCGTTTAGCTCATAGCCTATGGGTCACACAAGACCAGGTTCATTGGCTCAGAGAGGTGTACGAGTGGGACTATGATATTGCAGACCCGGTACCATCCAGGCCCGCTACACCACCATAGTCAGATGTAGTTTTTATTTTATTTTCATGTGGTTTATTTTGTTACTAGAGTAACTGTCTGACTTGTGGACTGTACTCTGTTGTTCACTTGTACTAAAGAAAATTTATGAAATGGTTATTTGTTTCCTTTAATACTTCAGTGTTTATAATTGTTCTTCCCTTATTACTATATTATGCATCTTTCTTAAGTCTCAGGCATCAAACAAGCTTATGGTGTGTTCTTATTAAAGTTTTTAAATTTTCCTAATTCAGCTCATTGGACACAGTTAGATGCAGAATGATTAGCTGGACAGAGCCTAGGGCTCTGATACCAAGTTGTCACACCCCAATTCCGACTGAACCAGAAGTGTGAGTGAGCCGGCTCTAAACCATGGTTCACACCAGAATCTCAATAGACCGTGTCAACCAATCATTCCCAAGCAGTCTAACTTAATCAAGAGTAATACATAGCAGCGGATTTAAAATATAAATGAACTGAATTCTATGTTATAATTAAAATAATTACTCCAATTATTCCATCATTCACAAAATTTAAGTAATAATTATTACAAAGTTTTTAACAGAAAATAAACCAATCACTGAGAGAAGACACAGAATGAGCACTCGCATGACGCATCATGCTCGTCCTCCACTGTCTGGGAGTCCAGGGCAGCCACCGTGCTGTAGGCTGGAGCAGTCATAAAGTCCTCCACCGTATACCCTGCATCAAGATCTGAAAAGAAATATATATATATATATATATATATATATATATATATTTGGGTGAGCTCACTACTTAGCTCAGTAAATTACAAAACCAATGCGACAAACAATATGCATGGAATATCATTACAATTGGGTCAGGTATAACTTACAGATATGCTATGGTAAGGTTTCGCGGCCACCACACCTCCATGCACGAGAGTGTGAGCACACCCAACAGTCAGGCACCTACCACACTACTGTTGTTGCCCCACATCACTCACTCCGGTATGGAGATAGGACTTGAGTCTGGTGGGCACGAAGAACCACAATCCCACGTCCTCCCCCTGATACCCCACACCGTACCAGTACCTAAACCCCTACTGGCAAGGGTTGCAAGTGGGTTTCGTTTCTAACCAATCCTAAATGTCAATACAGTATCAATGGCCTTACCCCAGTACGGCTCCCTACGACATAGAGATAGGGCTCGAGTCTGGCGGGCAGGAAGAACCACAATCCCATGTCCTCCCCCTGATACCTTATTCGCACCAAGTTTGCTAAAGTAAAAGGCTATATGACCCTACCCAGCACAACTCCCTACGATAAAAGGGATAGGACTCGAGTCTGGTGGGCAGGAAGAACCACAATCCCACGTCCTCCCCCTAATACCCTATTTTCACTAAGTTTGCTAAGGTAGAAGGCGATACGAGAAAAGTGTTAGCTGTGGATATATCCAGGGCACACCCCCCTTCACATTCCACATACTAACTAAAACATACACATGCCTAACATCCAACAATCCTAGCATTTGAAATGCATGACTAGATAATAATAATAAAAGAGGCAACTACATGGCATGTGAGATGCACAAACATCAAGCAATCAGATAACATAAAATTATTCACAAGGTTTACTGTTCTTTAATTAATTACAGTTTGGGGTCTTGTCCCTTACCTGACACATGATAAAACTCCCACTCTGCGTCACAGGGTTTACTCACGTTGTCTACAGGTCCTACATAATCATATCTTTATGTTAGAATCCATTTATTAAGGTTTCAGAGGTCAAAACCAGGTTTGGCCAAGCAAACCAAGCTCGAGAAGCATATCGATCGCAGGTACCGGTCTTAGTATAGTGAGACCGGTATGTGCCACCGGTATGTATACCGATTGTGGTATATACCGGTTGCACATAGGTGAAGCCGGTATGTGCCTCCGGTTTACACCGCAGGCCCATACCGCCGGACCTTGTGTCCTACCGGTATAGTCCGAGGTCTAGATCCGAGAGCAAGGTCTCGGATCTCCCTTCCTTGTTGGTATCGGCTAAGTTCTTCTAGGGTTTCTCCTAACCCATTCTAAGGTTCAAATACTATGTTGGTCTTTTCATTTCGACTAGAATACCGTATCAAGTCTAGGTTAGATCCGAATGAGAAAACTAAGGGAAATCCTAGGCTTTTTGGATCACTGCACCGCTTCGCCGCTCCGATCCGTCATCCTAATATTACTAACAGTATAAAGCACTTACCGGCGGCGTTCGTCGGATGGCGGCGTGCTCCTCCACTGAAGTCTCCTTCCTGGGCGGCCTCTTCCTCCTTGCTCCTTCTCAACTCTTCTCCAGACGGCTAGGGTTTGAGAAGGGTCAATGGAGTGGGTTCATCCCTATAAATAGAAGAGAGCCGTTCTTGGGAAGGTTTTCCATGATTGGAAACTTTCCAAGTTTCCATTCGGAGTGAGGGACCCGCTGGAGTCCGTCTCTAGCCGAAATTAAGCATATCAGTCACACATACTGGTTGGAGTGACCGCAACCGGTATAGTCCGACCGGTATACCCATACCGGTTGCACATACCGGTTGCACTGACCGCAACTGGTATAGTCAGACCGGTATGAGATTTAGATATTTTTCACAGGTTCTCTTACCTGAAAATTGAGTGGTTCGTCACCCGACTTCGCCTTCCGATCCGATTATGATTGGGAGACCTGTCATCATATATAACCATGGATTAGACCGGGTTTTCAAAGTACGGTTCTTACAAACATCGTCGTATCGCCATTACCTTAGCAGAACTATTACATCGTAGGGCATCAAGGGAGGTGGTCTCGGACCTTGTAGTCTCTGACTCTGTTGGGGGGCCTTATCTCTATCTCTATGGACGTATTAAGGGATGCTAGGGTAAGGCCTTGGATACATTGTTTGACATTAGGATTGGTTAGTTGTGAGCCCAGTTTGCAAGCCCTCACCAACAGGGGCTTACGTGTTGGTATGGGTAGAGCATCAGAGGAAGTGTCATGCGGTGCGGTCCTATGCACTTTAGCTCTATCTCTATTCCATGGTGGGGTGGATGTGGATGAAAATGGTGTTTAATCTGTTGGGTGGGCTTACACACCCTGTGTATAGAGGTGAGGCGGCCACCAAACCTTTCTATAGCACATTGCAAACTTATGAACCAGACCAAAGATATGAATTGAATGCATGCATATATTTGTTACATTGTTTTGTTTGCTCACTGAGCCATCATGTGTTCTCACCCTTTCAACGTCGAATATTTTTAGTTGATGATGCAGGTATCACCGTAGAAGACTATATGAATGCTCCGATGTATGGACATGCGGCGACAATGGATGCAGAAGTCATGATGGAGTCGCATGATTCGTCATGCGAGTGCAACTCTTACGTCTTCGATTAGATTTTTATTATTAAGGAAATGTAATTGATTATTTTATTTTATTTTATGTCTTAGTCAATGGAGAATAAATGGATAATTTATTTATGTTATAATTGTTAGACTCTCAGTTCATTAGTATAAAGTCTTTCGCTATTGTTTATTTACTCTGATTATGGTTGTGGATGTGTATGGTTTAAGCAAATGGACACAGCCTATTCGAGATCTTGGTTGAACCGTTAGTTTATTAGTGGTTCATCACACCATTCTGAATAGTGCGGAATTGGGGTGTGACAATTCAAATCTTGGAGGATATGCTCAGAGCGTATGCTCTAGGTTTCAAGGGAGCATGGGACGAAAAGATATCCCTCATCGAGTTTGCTTATAACAATAACTACCAGGCTATGATCCAAATGGCCCCATACGAGGCACTCTATGGGAAGAAATGTCGTACACCTCTGTTATGGAATAAGGTAGGAGAGAAACGGATCGTAGGACCAGAATTTATAGAAGAAACTTTTATAGAGATTGATCAAATTAAAGAAAAAGTAAAGACAGCATAAGTTTGACAAAAGCATTATGCAGACAATCGATGTCGAGATCTAGAGTTCATAGTAGGTGACAAGGTATTCTTGAAGATATCACCGGTGCGAGGTCTGAAACGGTTCGATAAGAAAGGGAAGCTATGCCCCAGATATGTGGGACCATACGAGATATTGACCAGATGTGGACAGGTGGGGTATCAACTGGATCTACCACCATCCATGTCTAGCATTCATAATGCTATGTTCCATGTTTCCCTACTGAAGAAGAATGTCAGGGATCCATCGCACGTCTTGATAATAGAACCACCAGACTTGATAGAGGAGTTGACATTTGAGGTGGTACCTATGATGCTCTCAAGCCTAAAGGTACAATACCTCCGAAACAAAGATATCCATTATGTCAAGGTGCATTGGAAAAGCCAAGTGTGGAAGAAATCACTTGGGAGGAAGAGAATGCAATACGAAAGGAGTACCCCAACCTTTTCAACGAAGAAGGTACATGTAAATTTTGAGGCTGAAATTTCTTTTAAGGGTGGGGGAGTTGTGAGACCTACATGCAAATTTCGAGGACGAAATTTTTTTTAAGGGGGGTGGAGTTGTAAGACCCGCACTCCATGAACCCGATCTAAACCTCTATTTCATGTCGTAACAGGTCTTCCAATCATCACCGGACCAGACAGAAAGAGCGGACGACAATCAGGTATGAAAACGGACCAAAACAGAGAAATATTATCATACTGGTCTTATGAAACTGATCTATATACCGTTCGATCGGTATGTCTGCGCCAGCAGACCAGTTTGATCCAGAAACGGATCTCTATGGGTCCCTCTTGCCAAATCTCAATCCTAGAGACTTTCCTAATGTAGGAAAACTTTCTAAAACCTAATTAAGCCTATTTAAGGACCTCTAAACCACCTTAAAACTCTTTGATTGATTCTCACAAACCCTAGAGAGGAGAAGGAGATTGGAAGAGGAGGAGGAGCCGATAAAGGTTGAAGAAGAGCCTCCGTTGGATGAAGAACACCATAGCTTGTAAACCAATGGTGAGTGCATAAACTTTCCTCTAGGATTTGTATTGTGGATGATTGATCAATACCATGCAAGGCGAGGTATTGATCTAAAACCCTTAATTTGCCGTCAAACCCTAATAGAGTCAATAAAACCTAGATTCAAATTCTAGGCTAAGGATCATCGAAACTAGGAGTTGAATGGATCATAAAATAAACCCTAATATGTTGCTCAGGCCTAGAATGCATAGGAGAAACCCTAGAAGCCATAATGGGAGACCGATAAAAGACGAACACCAAGTTGGTGGTCTTCTGGAGGAATACCGATCGACTATACCGGTTGCACTATATGCGACCGGTACTGCGATCGGTACCCCTCGGGAGCTGGTCATGAAGGGACCGGTCAACCATACCGGTCGCACCATTCCCTACAGGGCAGCGATCGGTACATGCGATCGGTATGCATTGTATCGGGTATATTTTGATACCAGTTGGTTTCTGACCAACGTAAACTCTAAGAAACTAATTCTAATTAAACCCTAACATCGTGTAGGACCCTATGATAGTGAGATTGGACGCTGTGACGTAGAACAAGCTAGCAATCAGGCGTCAGTTATGGGAATCGGACCCAAACCCTAATTAACTAATAATAGTAAAACGTTGCTAATAATTATCTTGTGCTATAGAGTGTTGCTTGTGCATATTTACATGTCATCTTTACTTTCAGTATTATATTCTGTTCATGCATACTCGTTATGCTAGGATTGTGTGAATGGGAAGTGCCTGGGATCTTGGATCATTCCTCACACTAGCACATTTTCATATCACTATTATCTTAGCATGCTTGGTGGGGGTAGGGTATTAGGGGGAGGACGTGGCACTATGGTCTCTGACCTGGCTAGCGAACTCGAGCCCTATCTCTATGTCGTAGGGAGCTGTGCTGGGATAGGGCCTACTATGATGACATATAGGATTGGTTAGTTGCGGGCCCAATTTGTTAGCCCTCGCTAATAGGGGCTTACGTGTTGGTATGGGTAGGATATCAGGGGAAGTGTTGGCGGTGTGTAATCCAGACACTTTAGCCCTATCTCATTCCATGGGGGTGCATGTGGGAGGGCAATGGTGTTTGATCCATTGGGTGGATTCACACACTCGTGTATAGAGGTACGATGGCCGCCAATCCTTTCTATAGCACATTGCAAACTTAAAAACCAGAGCAAATGTGACTGTTATTCAAGCATATTGTTTGTTGCATTGTCTGATTTTCTTACTGAGCTAAGTTGTGAGCTCACCCTTGTATATATATATGTTTTTAGATGTTGATGCAAGTTATATTGTGGAGGACTATGTGGACACTCCAATGTATGGAGGTGTTGCTGCCTTGGATGTACAAGTAGGGGAGGCCGAGCATGACGCATCATGCGAGTGTCCTTTCTTTGTGTACCTCTAGGATGGTTTTATTTTATTTTATTTTATTTCAGTTGGATTCATAAATTGTGTAAAGATATTTTATTTACGTTTTGGTGTGGAGAATAATTGGTTAATATACTTACAATGTAGAACTTAGTTCATTTAATTTAAGAGTTTCGTTGTATTTATTTATATCCTGATTATGGTTATGTGCAATGATTTATATAAGTGGATACGATCTTATTGAGATCCTGGTGTGAACCTTTGGTTTAGTAGTGGTTCACTTACACTTCTGGCTCAACCAGAATTGGGGTGTGACAGTAAGCACCCCATTTTTGCCATCCCTAGCTAAACAAAGTTCTACTAGAGTGTAGACAACAAAGTGGGAGAGATGAGAGAAAGTTTGAAAAGTACAAGGGAGGCGAGTGAAACTTGCTAAAAAATGACTATCGATTAGCCCCGGTATGCTCTCTGTAGTGTTTCGAGAATAACTGAAATGATCCCTGGTGTCCAGGAGCCTAGGTGACACATATGGTAAGTTGGTGAATCCCAATGCAAGGTTAAGATTTTGGTTATGACTTAGACAATGTTTTTGGTGGGCTCCACAATAAGGAAATGGGCTGCAACCTACGTAGATATGTAGGTCTGGAAAATACCTTCAAAATGAGACCAGAATCTCTCAATTCTGATATCAAAGGAAGAAGATATGACGATTTTAGTCCAGGAGTAAGAATAAGGGTATTTTCTGGAAATTAATAACAATATCCAGGGGTTTGCATGCAAATTATTGTAAGTTTAATTATTTAAACTTCATATTCTCATAGCTTGCTCATCCCACATCCAAATAAAGTGATTCCAGTGTCATTATGCCTCATTTTTGGTACTCCACAAAGTGAACATAGAAAATCTAGAGCAATGGTCTCCGAGGATTCCATACGGAGCCACAAGCCTATATACTTATTTAAACTTTAATTCCTCATAATTTTATTATCCGATGTCCAAATCAGGCATCCCATGCAGAGTAGCTAGCCAAATTATCGTAAATTGACATGTTTAAACTTCAAAAATTCATAAGTTAGCCATTTTACATCCAAATAAGGTGATTCAAGCTTTAGTATTTTTCATTTTTAGTGTTCTAAAATAAGCGTGGAAAATTTGGGGAGAGACCGTCAAAAGATTTCATACAGAATGGCAGCTGAAATGGCCTATGAAATGATAGAGTGTGAAAAATCAATCTTGGCCCAATCCAGCTCAACCCATATCAGTTTAACTTAGTCAACTCATGTCGGTCCAACCCAAACAAGTCAGTCTGGCTCAGTCAACCTTGAACAGATCAACTCAGCCCAAACTAGTCCGGATCAAACTGGTTCAGTCCCATGTGCATATACTTTGTACATGTGTCATTATATTACCATATATTATATAGTAATGTATATGTATATTATCATATATATTATTTATATATTATATATATACTTTGATGGAAATCCGAGAGGATGGAAAATAGGAAAGAAATAGACTGATTTCTAAATAGAAAGAATTGAGAAAAGGAAAAGAGGAAGACCGAATGGAGAGAGAGAGAGAGAAAGAGTCGGTGGAGAAGACTAGGAAAGAAACAAAAAAAATCAGAAAGGAAAGAATAGAAAAGGAGAGACTCGGTGGCAAAAATAAGGAAAAAAATAGAAAAAAGGGAAAGAAATCAGGAGAAAGGGAGTGGAGAAATAAAAGGAAAAAAATTAAAAAAAAAAAAAGGAAGACCAAATAGAGAGAGAGAGTCGGTGGAGAGAGGGAGAAAATAAGGAAAAAATAGAAAAAAGTAAAGAAATTAGGAGAGAGGGAGTGCAGAAATAAAAGGAAAAAAATTAAAAAAAAAAAAGGAAGACTAAATAGAGAGAGATAGTCGGTGGAGAGAGGGTAAAAAAAGAAAGAAAATAGGAAATCAGAAGAAAAGGAAAAGAAAGATGGAGGAAAGGAGTGAGGAAGATTGAGAGAATGTAGAAAGGGAGCTGAGCACGAAAGAAGAAGAACAGCCTGGGGGAAAAGAGTGACGGGCAGAGAGAAAATTAGAGGGAGCTTGAGAGAGAATCAAAGAGCAAGAAGAAGGGGAATGTGAGAGGAGAGCAGAAGAAGAAGAAGAAGATAATCAGAGAAAAAGAAGTGGAAGACGAGGGAATCGAAAAGAGAAGAATGAGGAGCAGATCAGTTAAGAACCTAACCTGCAACTCAAACCGTGCCACGACCACCCGGCTGTAACTCCTTCCACCAAAAATCTCATCACCACCACTTCCTTCATCAACCTTCCTCCCTGTAGACCGAACTGCACTTGAAACCGTGACCCCTTTCATGCCATCAACACCTGATCTGAACCCACCTTACATCCGCTCACCTCATGTTTTCTCTCACATGCTGCAGATCCTGCAACCACCATCTGTCAACACACGTTGCTACCCCCAGCCATGGCCGACATAACTCTGTAACCTGCCCAATACCCTACTGCTGACTCCCTCACAACTTAAAAGTTGATTTGATTAATTGAGAGGTTTTTTTTTTTATTAAATCTGATTGGTTGGGTTTTGACATTGAAATTGATTAATTGACATGTTTAATTAAATTTAATTGGTTGGATTGATTTTTTATTGGATAGTTGAAAATTAAACATTGATCATTAATTTTATATGAATCAAGCCATTGATCCAACCATCATGTTTGGAATTTTAATGTGATGGAATTTGATCCCAATGGATGCTTTATTTTTTATAAATTAATCCCATCACATGCGGAAATTAAATGAAATTGAACCGATTATATGAATTTTGATGAAACTAAAATTGATCCGATGATGGCATTATGAAAATTGATTGAAATTCATCCGATCATATGAAGTTTGATGAAATTGAAATAGATGCGATAATATGAATTTTGATGAAATTGAAATTGATCCGATTTTGGCATTTTGAATATAATGGAATTGATCCAATTGTATGGAAATACGATGAAATTGGTCTGATTGTTAATATAATGGAATTGAACCGATTATGACATTGTGATGAAATTGAAATTGACCCGGTCATATAGAATTTTTATGAATTGATCCGATTGTGAAAATATGATGAAATTGATCTTATTGTGGATTTGATCCAATTGTATGGAAATATGTTAAATTGATCCAATTGTGAAAATTGAATGAAATTGATCCAATTGATGAAATTAAAATTAATTCGATCATATGCTTGGAATGATATGATTAAAAATTGAATCATTGATCTAGAATTTAATGTGAATAAAACATGGCATTTAATTTAGGATTTTTAATGTGAAAGAAATCTAGACAATTGATGATTAAATTCAATGTGATTAAAAATATGGTCATCTGATGTTTAATTTTTACATAATAAAATGTTGGCCATTGATCTTAGAATTTGATATGATTAAAATCTAGCCATTGATTTAGAGTTTCTAATATGATTAATTTTTAGCCATTGGAAGATTGATTTTTATTTAGATCATGAGAGAATATTAATTGTGAGCCATTGGATGTTTAATTTTGATTTGGATCTTATAATGAAATGAATCTTGCCATTGATCATGAGTGATATGAAATATAGACCATTAGATCTTGATCAAGAGCATCTTATTTGAATCTGAACCATTGGATTGACATCATAAGTGATATAAATGAATCTGGACCATCGGATTGTCTTGATGATTGATGTAAATAAATATGAACCGTTGGATCTTGATCATGAATGATTTAGAGGAATTTGAATGGATAAATTATCATTTGGAGTGGTATGAGCTGTTGGATCTTTATTGTGAGTGATTTTGAGTGATCTAAAGCATTGGATTACCATCTTGAGTGATTTAAAACGTTGGATTTTCTTTTTGAGTAATTTAATTGAATTTGAACGGTTGGATTGACCTCATGAATGTTTTAAGTGAATCTCAACCATAGATCAAATATGATCTTGATCACATTGAAGATGATCGATTACATCAAATCTGAGTAGTCGATCAAATATGATCTTGGTCACAATGTTGATGATCGATGCTTGATCAATGCTCTCACATGCTTCTTGCTATATTTGAGATGTCATGCTTTATTGCTATATTTGAGATGATATTGTTGTTACTTGCCATACTTGAATGATATTTATTACTTACAATAATTCAATTTCTGCAACACCCTAGTCGAACGGCCATATCTGTATACCTAGAAGACATATTAGGTATGGAGACGTATATGTAGGCACCCACATTCACGGGAAGGGTAAGAATGAAAAAATGACAAATTTTAATCAAGAGGTATGAAGCCTATCCCAACAAATGACAAATTAGGGTTTTAGGAAAAGGGTAGCTTAGGACGACCCCTACCCCTCATCTCATCTCCTCTAGGAAGCAAAAAATTAGATAGGTGTGATGTGAAAAGAACCATAGAGCATTTAGGTTCCATATCCTGATATTGAAAGAAGAACATGAATGATTGAATCGGATTCCGAAACTAAGCAGATCCAGATTTTTAGGGCGGCACCCCAAGATAGATAGGCAGTTTGGTAAGATTTCCAAACACTGTTCCACACCATGATCTTGAAAGAATATACACATCAATGAAATGAATCCGCATTCCGAACTATGCGGATCCTAATTCTTAGGACAGAACCTTAAGATACATGGGCAGTTTGGTGAGATACCCAAAGACGGTTCCCACATTTCAATTTGTATAGACTAATAAATTTTAGGCTTCCTAGACCAAGGTAGAGGACACCTGAGTGGTTTTAGATCAACAAATTTTAGTATCCCTAGACCAAGGTAGAGTACACCTGAGTGATTTTAAGATAATAAACTCTATAGGCTTCCTTAAACCAAGGTAGAGTACACTTAAGTGGTTTTAGGTCAGCAAATTTTAGTATTCGTAGTCCAGGGTAGAGTACACCTGAGTGGTTTTAGGATAATAAATTCTAGCCTTCCTTAGACCAAGGTAGAGTACACTTGAGTGGTTTTAGGTTAGCAAATATTAGTCTTCCTAAACTGAGGTAGAGTACACCTGTAGTTTTAGACTAACCATCTAGGCTTCCTAAACCTAGGTAGAGTACACCTAAGTGGTTTTAGGTCAGTAAATTTTAGTATTCCTAGTCCAAGGTAGAGTACACCTGAGTGGTTTTAGGATAATAAATTCTAGCCTTCCTTAGACCAAGGTAAAGTACACCTGAGTGGTTTTAGGTTAGCAAATCTTAGTCTTCCTAAACTGAGGTAGAGTACACCTGCAGTTTTAGACTAACCATCGAGGCTTCCTAAACCGAGGTAGAGTACACCTGAGTGGTTTTAGCCATTCCTTTTGTCTTCCTAGACCAAGGTAGAGTACACATGAGTGGTCTTAGACATACCCTTTGGTCTTCTTAGATCAAGGTAGAGTACACCCGAGTGATCTTAGAATACTATCCATTTTAGCCTTCTTAGATGAAGGTAGAGTACACCTGAGTGATTTTATAATACTATCCATTTTCACCTTCTTAAATCAAGGTAGAGTATACATGAGTGATCTTAGAATACTATCCATTTTAGCCTTCTTAGATCAAGGAAAAATACACCTGAGTGATCTTAGAATACTATCCATTTTAGGCTTCTTAGATCAAGGTAGAGTACATTTGAGTGATCTTAGAATACTATCCATTTTAGCTTTCTTAGATCAAGGTAGAGTACACCTGAGTGATATTAGAATACTATCCATTTTATCCTTCTTAGATCAAGGTAGAGTACACCTGAGTGGTCTTGGAATACTATCCATTTCATTTCCTAAACCAAGGTAGAGTACACTTAAGTGGTTCTAGGAAATCCATATCCACAACCCATCACAACGAACTACGTTGTACCTGATTTTCAAGACCTCTAAAATATATAGGCAACTTGGAGGACTCTCCAAGTATGATACCACATCTTAGAATCCATAGGTCCTCCATATCCATATCCATATCCATATCCATATTAACTTCAATCCACATTAGGCTATCTCTAGATTCAATCTCAATCATTATCAAGCATAAATCTCAACTTGAACAATTGAATCTAAGAAAGCTTAATCATAAACCACATCCATAAACCTTAATCTCATTCCGTTTGAACTACGTTATGGACTTGATTTTCAAGATTGAAATATGTAGGCAATTTGAGATGTTTTTTAGTATCTTAGATTTAGTCCATCATCGAACCATCTTTGGTTCGATTCACTGTATATTACTTTTTACATGTTTATTTATTTTTAAAAACATGTTTGGCTGAATCTAGGTTAGAAGAACTTAGCAACTTGGCATAGGATCCCCCATGAGCCCTAGTCATCATCCATTGACCATGAACAGTCAGAACAATAGAGTCTAAGGAAAGTAGAATCACTTAGGAGACCGATTTTTAGATCAGGCAGCTTTGGGTGCCTAACACCTTCCTAAACTGTACCTTGAACGTTTACCCATTCTCTGATAGATCAAAGCCAATATATTGGGTCAAATGAGTCAACAGAAGTCTTTTCTTATGACGAGACTACATTTTTATAGGTCCTAGACCTTAATCTTGGTGGCTACTCCAAATCACATTTTTTTCCATCCAAAGGAGATGGGTGGAAGAGACCCTTTGTCCTCACAACTGCAGATTCAAATATGGCTTTATGGATTGCCCTTTCTGGGGGCTCTTTCCACTAGTGCTGGACCTGTCTTGGTGCTGGTTCAGATGTTCCTAACGAGATGATTAAGCATTACTTCCATTTTCTATAATGTTTTACTTTACTCTGGTAAGAAGATAACATATTAAAGCAAGGTTTAGTTCATTTGAAACATAACATGGTTCAAAACGGAATCATGAATTTACATCGTCATTGGCTTTCAGATCCTCTCCAGTGCTGGAATATATATATACATATCCCGATAGCTTCACCTATTTCCCGACCATACCAGGTTGAATATACATCAATCTAAATACTGAAGCCCACCTAGATATTACTGGAGTTAAATCAAACTATATTTAACTATTACAGAGTAAACAATTTTCGGGCAAATTGCTACTGAAATGAAAGAATTAAATAGATGATTCATGTTGTAACAGGTGATAAATCTAAACAATATTAGAGACAGGTTGAAGACCTTCAAGCAATTTCAATTCTTGAGGAAGCACACAACTCTATCATGATTTAAGGTTTAGTCAAAGATGGGGGAATGGAGGCACACAGCTCCTCTTTAGGTCTGATTACAGTAAAGGATAGCAGGTGTGTGAGAATGAGAGAATAAAGGGTTCTAATACATACCTGGTTCGAGGTAGGAAGTCAACAACCGCTGAAAAGAAACGCAGAAATAAGAGACATTACCAATATAGCCTGAGAGATTAAGAGTTGAAAGATTGGCAATCTCTGTGAGACATCCAGAATGAGAGCAGACGAGATCGAGCCAGAAGAAGGAGAGATCACACAAGAAGATTTTGGGCTAAGGAGATGACGATGGCAATGGCAACGACAACTGATGAAGGAGAACTGAGACTGCAATGGCTAGAGTGAGGGCAATGGCGAGTATGAGAGTTGCAAGTGAAAACAATACGGAGAGATAAAAGAAACTGAAGTATTGCAGGAATGGAAATAGATCGTGTGGAGAAACAATCCTTCGACTCCGATTGTAGACAATCGTAGCTATATAAAACAATCTTTTGGCTACAATTTTGTACAAACACAGTTATATAACGCCTGCAATTGAGTACAAATGCAGCTGTATGACTGACCCTACCATTGAGTTTGTGTACAAACACAGTTGTATAATCCCTATGCAACATGGGAAAGAGATGCAGGAAAGAGACACGGGAAGGTAAAAGCAATTTAGGACTCTACTATGGTGTTTCTACGGAATCGTAGCTGTTAAACTGATGGAATAGGTGCATTTTGAATTAAACACCATTGTCGTACCAAGTCATTGGCAGCGTTTATATATAAACGCCGGCATAAACTACTCAATTGCTGCATTCTTACAAAAACGTCACTATATCCCTTCATCAAAATGCTTCGTAGCCCCATTTTCTTGTAGTGATCGGAGAAGGGAGAAAGTAAGGAGAGGGATAGGTCATGCGTAGACGCAGTTGCTGCGGGTACAGCCCTCGCCGTGCTCTCCACCAACTTCATCAGGGTCAGCAGTCATACTAACTAAGGGAGACTCCATAAAATCAACAATCGAGAAGTCACCTACAGGAGGATCTGAAAAAAAAAGTGTCAACACAAGGGTGAGCTCACATCCCAGCTCAATGAGAAATCTAATATCACATGCAATGCACATACAACAACCAATGATATAAATGTAATTTTTATATATTAGGTCTCAGGTTTGTGTTTATACATCCTGAGCAAATGTAGAAGTTGAATACATGACCCCAGGCAATTAAACAGCTTTTACAAGCTAACTATCCCCTTGGGGACTCCTATCCTTATAGTGTTCATTGCCTCCCACCATAGACCTCACATATGCCAGCTACCGTACTCCTATACATCACTGGCTCCCCCTAGGGTCACCCAACCTTTGGGAGTGCAAAGCTATGACAGTATCTTTACCCCTACTGGAGGGGCTTAAGAAATAGAAAATGATACCACCTATGTCTATTATGTTCATTCATTTCACTTTGGTTGCCCACCTACAGAAGTCCCTGGATCCCCACTCCTATGGATCACCGTGTCTACCACTAGCATGTTTACATTCCAACGTTATCTATGTACCCACACTCTCATGCATCACACGATCCACCATACATGGTTGCAATCCAACATGACTCATGCACCTGCACTCCTATGCATCACACAAGTCATCATACATGGTTGCATAAATTTAGAAATAAAAACTATACTCTAACGGTGAACCCCAGCTCTACTCCCATGGATCATCGTGGACCTATTAGAGCCTGGCATCAACAACGTGGCCTGTGTATTGTACTCTCATACTCCACACATTCACCATACCCAAACAATCATACAAATATTCATAGTTATTATGTTGTAAATGAATGCTCATACATAGCAATCATGAAAAGCATACAATTAAATAGCAACCTAAGCATGTTACTAGGAATATAGGCTTGTTATTAAAATGTCCTATGTCTAAGGACTAGACACCTCACCTGATTGCATAGAGAGTGCAATAGTATATCAAAACTTTAGTAAAAAGCTTCCACTTTACCCTTGTCCAATACCTAATTAAGCATGTAAGTTTCATTACGTTGTTTCATAGCTTTTAAACCGGCATAGAGAAGTCTTAGAATCCATGCATGGGTCCCATGGAAGGTCAAAAACCAAAAGGATGGTAATCTTATTCATTACTAACCTAAACAGCCAAGATAGACTGAACCAACAAATCGAACCGGTAGAGGGTTCCACCGGTATGTGAGATCGATAAACACTTAGAGTATTTTCCTAGTGCGTGGCACTGGAAGAATGAGTAGGATGCTCGACCATCTGGTTGATCATCCGTTTCGTATGCTATTTTAACTCTGAGATTCCAATAGGTTTTTCAGAAGCATTGTTGGGTAATCATTCTTTCGGCACTGACTCCGCTTAACTATTAAGCATAACCAGAAAATCCAAACTAAGCAGATCCACTAGTAACCGATCAAACGGTTAGGACTATTACGAAGGAACGTGCTTCCGGTTCAAGACTTCGATTAGTTCATTATCAATTAGCCAAGGTATTTTCCTTGGCGGTATTATGGTCTGGGATAACAAAAAAAAATAGACCTACTCGTTCTATCGGCACGTGACTCTGGTATAGACCCAGAAACCAAGTAACGAGCGGAGCTTGGTTTCCATGTTTGAGAACTTGGTTCTCCACCTTAGTACTTCTATTTTGGTTGGTGAGGAACTCATTCCCATCATTATTAGGTACAATGAGAGCCATTTATGGATCCAATTACTCTCTCAATGGAGTTGGTGAACAAACCCTAACTTTCTAGGTCATAAATGGGATTTCTATTAATGGAGCTTCAACAACCATCATCCATGAATTTATTCACCCAGAAGAAAGAGGAAAGAAGGAAACCTACCACCAATAACTCTCTCAATGAGTTGGGTAAACCTATACCTAGGTTTCTAGGTTATTAATGGTGGTCACCATTAATGGAGCTCAACCACCATGGTTGCTAGCCATAAACACAAGCAAGAAGGAGGAAGTTCATGGTTCTTACCTCCAAAGAGATGGCTAGGGCTTGAAGCTTGGACTTTAAGCTATTCCTGTAAGAGCCATACCAAATTAACCGGTCTTACCACCTTGTACCAGGTCTACCTATCATGGTCGAGCCACATGGACCAAGTGCGTGAAGAAAATCACAAAAACTAGTTACGAAATTGACCCAAAAATAGTAAAATGGAGGGTAGGGTCGCATGCCTAAACAGGTAGAGTCGACCCCACCTCAGCAAGGTCCAACCCATGACTTTTGAGTCCTAGGGTCGGATGACTTGAGACCCTAGGGTTGACGGATTCTGTGACCCTAGCATTGACCCTAGGCAAACTGACAGAAACTAGAAATTAGGAAACTTTCCTAATTCAAAAGGAACCTTTCCTAAACTCGTTGGGACGGATTTAGGGAGGTTTTCCTCTATAAATAGGACGTCCCTTAGGCTCTTTCACTCCTTTTGAAACCCTAATTGAAAGTGAGAGAAAGAGAAGAGAAGGAAGAGAATGAAAGTTGGAGAAGAAGGCTAAGGAGAAGAGTTTTAGAGGAATCTCTGAATTCAGCAAGTTTAAGGTATGAAAACATTCTCCATGAATTGTGTAAGACCCTAGAATAGTATATAAAGAGGGTAGGATCTAAGAGAAACCCAAATCATCCATCCATGGGAAAATTCCAATGGAATCCATGGAGGGAATCATTGTAAACAAAGTAAAGGAAGTAACTTAGAGTTTTGAGCCATAGAACAATCATAGAATGGACCATGAAAGTAAGCCAAAGGATCCAAACATGAAAGAGTGGACTGTAGGATGAAAAGTCGACTCAAACTACAAATGGTCGCACTTAGGGTCAACTAGTAACCGACCCTATCAGACCATAGGATCGACCCCAAGCTCTCGAGAAGTCCAGCGAAGCTATGGTCGCACCTAGGGTCGATGGATAACCGACCCTATGATCGACCCTGTACCCTGGGGTCTCAGATACCTGTGACCCATCCTGTGACCCATCCTGCGACCCTAGCTTTACAGCAAGCTTAAAACAGTTGGAATTAATTCTAATTAAAATCTATCGACTTATTAGGTTTTCTTAGTGATACAAAGGTGATTCTTAAAGCTTGAAAGAGGATCTACATTCAAGCAAAGGTGAGGGAACAAGACCTAAACTAATTGGCTAATAATAAACCATTTTTGTTTATTGAGTCCAATTCCATGTATGATTCTATGAATGTATGATTGTAATGTGCATATCACATGTCATCTACTATTTTTGTTATTACTGTTCACGCATATTTAATTCTATTTATTTACAACGTGATGATGATGATGATGCTAGGAATAGGCATGTGAATGTTTGTATGTGGTTAGTGTACTTGATGCGAGTGGTGCATCAGGGGAAGTGTGATACGGTGCGGTCCTAAGCACTTTAGCCCTATCTCTACTCAAGTCTTGTCCACTGACATCGTCGTATCGCCATTACCTTAGCAGAACTATTACGTTGTAGGGCATCAGGGGAGGTGGTCTCGGACTGTGTAGTCTCCGACTCTGCCGGGGGGGCCTTAGCTCTATCTCTATGGACGTATTGAGGAATGCTGGGGTGAGGCCTTGGATACGCTGTTTGACATTAGGATTGGTTAGTTGCAAGCCCAGTTTGCAAGCCCTCGCCAATAGGGGCTTACGTGTTGGTATGGGTAGAGCATCAGGGGAAGTGTGATGTGGTGCGGTCCTAAGAACTTTAGTTCTATCTCTATTCCATTGTGGGTGCATGTGGGGGCGACAATGGTGTTTGATCTGTTGATCGGTTCCACACACTCGTGTATAGAAGTGCGGCGGCCTCCAAACCTTTCTATAGCACATTGCAAACTTATATACCAGACCACAGATATGACTTGAATGCATGCATATGTTTGCTGCATTGTTTTGTTTGCTTACTGAGTCAGGATGTGTGGTCACCCTTTTCGAATTTGAATATTTTTAGTTGATGATGCAGGTACGACTGTGGAAGATTATATTAATGCTCCCGCATACGGGTACGTTGCTGCGATGGATGCCGAAGATATAGTGGAGACGCATGACTCATCATGCGAGTGCAACTCATGCATTTTCGATTAGATTTTTATTTGGATCATTAAGGAAATGTAATTTGATATTTTATTTATTTATGTCTCGGTCAATACAACATAATTGGATATTTTATTTATGATTATCACATTTAGATTCTCAGTTCATTTAATATTAAGACTTCCGTTATTGTGTATTTATTCTGATTATGGTTGTGGATGTGTATGATTTAAGAAAATGGACACAACCTATTTGAGATCCTGGTTGAACCGTTGGTTTATTAGCGGTTCATCACACCGTTCTGAATAGTACGGAATTAAGGTGTGACAACTTGGTATCAGAGCAACCTAGAAAGCCATTGTTGTGACAACTTGGCTTATAGTGCAGAATTATGTTTGCCTAGAAAGCAAACACAACAAGGAAGAGTTTACGCTGTTACCTCTGTGGATCCTGCCGTATCGCCTGATGTGGTCACAGGTATGACCTGAACCTTTCATTTTGTGTTACATTGTGTGAACATATAGACTAAATTAAAATAAATCACAGGTATAGTACCTATTAATGGCATCCCCACCAGAGTACTGTTTGATTCAGGAGCTACTCATTCTTTTATATTTGCATCATTTGGAAAGAAGTTGAACCTACCCCTCAAATATCTAGACTATAAACTGCTTGTACGGTCGCCAATGGGATTATAAGTGGAATTAAAAATAGGTTATGGACCATGTCCAGTCCTTATTGATGAAAAAACTTTAGAAGCAACCCTGATTCAACTTGAGATGGCAGACTTTCACGTCATCTTGGGAATGGACTGGTTAGCTCGGCATTCTGCAAACCTATTATGTGCCAAAAAGAAGCTGACATTTAAAGACAAGGAAGGAGCAGAGTTCAGTTTTGCGGGAACCAAACTTCCCCGTAAACGAAAGCTCATCCTCTCTACATTAAAGGCTAGGAAATGCCTCGAGAATGGAGTTGGGTATCTAGTTTCAGTGGTCGACCTCACCAAAGAAGCACCACGAATGGAGGATATCGATGTCGTGCGTGACTTTTCAGATGTATTTTCTAAAGAACTACCAGGACTACCACTTGACTGAGCTACAGAGTTTGTTATAGATTTGATACCCGGAGCCGCACCAGTGTCTAAAGCACCTTATCGAATGGCTCCTACTGAACTAAAGGAATTAAAAGTACAGTTACAAGAACTACTGGACAAGGGTTACATTAGACCTAGCATATCACCATGGGGAGCACCAGTATTATTCGTAAAGAAGAAGGACAGTAGTGTTCGACTGTGTATAGACTACCGGGAACTGAATAAGCTGACAATCAAGAATCGGTACCCATTGCCTCGGATCGATGACCTGTTCGATCAGTTGCAAGGTGCCAAGGTGTTCTCCAAGATCGATCTTTAGTCTGGATACCATCAGTTGAAGATTAAGGACGGTGATATTCCCAAGAGAGCATTCAAGACCAGATATGGACATTATGAATTTTTGGTCATGTCTTTTGGATTGATGAACGCACCAGCAACTTTCATAAAACTTATGAATCGGATATTCCATGATATGTTGGACACGTCGATCATTGTATTCATCGATGATATATTGGTCTACTCCAAGGATAAGGAAACTCATATTATGAATCTAAACACCGCTCTGCAGCGATTACGGAAAGAGAAGCTTTATGCCAAATTTACAAAGTGTGAGTTTTGGCTAAATGAGGTCGCATTCCTAGGCCATGTTGTATCCGTTGAATGAATTAAAGTGGGTCCTAGCAAGATTGAAGCTATAAGTGGGAAGCACCAAAGAGCATTGCAGAAATTAGAAGTTTCTTAGGTCTAGCTGGGTATTATCAACGATTTGTGGAAGACTATTCACGAATTATCGTACCTCTCACCAGTTTGAGTAAGAAGGGCAAAAAATTTGTTTGGACTGATAAATGTGAGCAGAGTTTTCAAACATTGAAGACTAAATTGATATCAGCTCCGGTTTTGACTATTTCTATACCAGGACAGCCATTTATTTTGTACACTGATGCATCAGGATTGAGTTTAGGATGTGTACTTATGCAAGGGGAACAAGTAATTGCTTATGCTTCAAGGCAACTGAAGACACATGAGAAGAACTATCCCACTCATGACTTAGAATTAGCGGCAGTGGTACAAGCTGTCAAGATATGGAGACATTATTTGTACGTAGAGAAATTTCAGATTAAATCAGATCATAAGAGTCTCACTTACCTCTTTAATCAGAAGGAGCTGAATATGAGACAAAGAAGGTGACTGGAACTGTTGAAAGACTATGATTGTGATATCCAGTATCATCCAGGGAAAGCTAATGTGGTTGCTGACCCGCTGAGTAGAAAAGCGATGATAAAATCTCAAGGAGAGGTTAACACAACTGCCGCAATGTGTACTATCGAAAAAGTGTTCAACTACGATAATGAGCAGTTCGTGATAGATGCACCGGGTGAATCAACCAACCAAGGGTTTATCCATCGGTTTTCAAATATGTTCGCCACATTGAAGATTGTACCTGATATACTTGACGAAGTGAAAACAACTATTAGATCAGACCCTTCTCTAAGAACGATACAAGAAGACATCGAAAAAGGTAGGACTGTCCCTGAGTTCGCCTTGGACGATGAAAAGGTACTGAAGTACAAAGGAAGAATATGTGTTCCTGAAACAAAAAATATGGACATTAGACACCGACTAATGAAGGAAGCTCATACCACCGTCTATTCGATACATCCTGGATGTACAAAAATGTATCATGATCTAAAGAAACTATACTGGTGGAGAGGAATGAAAGAAGATGTAGCTAAGTTCGTGTCTCAATGCCTAAACTGTTAGAGGGTGAAGGCTGAACGACAAAGACCTGCAGGACTGTTACAGACGTTATCGGAACCAACATGGAAATGGGACTGCATCACTATGGACTTCGTCATCGGGTTACCATTGACTCCCCGAGTAGTTGACGCGGTTTGGGTGATTGTAGACCGCCTGACTAAAATGGCTCGATTTATAGCTATATGACCTCAGTATACACTAGAGAGGTTAGCTAAGTTGTATGTGGACAATATTGTCAGATTACACGGTGTACCCGAAAGCATTGTGTCCGACAGAGATCCACGATTTACTTTAAAGTTTTGGGAAGGATTGCAAAAGGCTATGGGTACAACATTGAAGTTCAGTACTGCATTCCATCCTCAAACAGACGGACAGTCGGAGCGTACCATTCAGATTTTAGAAGACATGCTCCGAGCCTGTGTAATTGATTTTAAAGGATCATGGGATGAAAAATTACAACTGATCGAGTTCGCTTATAACAACAGCTATCAGGCTACTATACAGATGTCACCCTATGAAGCACTGTATGGCAAGAAGTGTCGAACTCCTTTGTTTTGGAATGAAGTTAGAGAATGTAGCATTGTTGGACCAGAATTTGTTGAAGAGACATGTCGAGTAGTCGACATTATCAAGGAAAGAGTAAGAATGGCTCAGAATCATCAGAAACAGTATGCAGATACTCGACGTCGAGACCTTGAATTTGCCATAGGTGATAAGGTATTCCTGAAAGTATCACCTATGCAAGGTTTAAAACGGTTCAGACAGAAAGGGAAACTAAGTCTGAGATATGTCGGACCATATGAGATTCTAGCTAAACTTGGAAAAGTGGCTTACCAGTTAGCACTACCACCATCTATGTCAAGCGTGCATGATGTATTTCATATCTCCTTATTAAAGAAGTACGTCAGAGATCCAACGCATGTTTTGACAGTAGATCCACCTGATTTGACTGATGATTTGACATTTAAAGTAGCACCAACTGAAATCACTAGCTGAAAGGTTCAATGACTATGCAACCGTGACATCTATTATGTTAAAGTCACCTGGAGAAGCCGAAATATAGAAGAAATCACATGGGAAGAAGACAATGCTATGCGAAAGCAATACCCTCATCTTTTCAACTCGGAAGGTATGTATAAATTTCGAGGACAAAATTTTTATAAGCAGGGGGAGTTGTAAGACCCGTACCAAACTAACCGGTCTTACCACCTTGTACTAGGTCTACCTATCATGGTCGAGCCACATGGACCAAGTGCATGAAGGAAATCACAAAAACCAGGTACGAAATTGACCCAAAAATAGTAAAATAGAGGGTAGGGTCGCATGTCTAAATATGTAGGGTCGACCCCACCTCAGCAGGGTCCAACCATGACTTTTGAGTCCTAGGGTCGGATGACTTGAGACCCTAGGGTCGACGAATTCTGCGACCCTAGCATCGACCCGAGGCAAACAAATAGAAACCGAAAATTAAGAAACTTTCCTAATTCAAAGGGAAACTTTCCTTAACTCGTTGGGATGGATTTTGGGAGATTTTTCTCTATAAATAGGACGTCTCTTAGGCTCTTTCACTCCTTTTGAAACCCTAACTGAAAGTGAGAGAAAGAGAAGAGAAGGAAGAGAAGGAAAGTTGGAGAAGAAGGCTAAGGAGAAGAGTTTCAGAGGAATCTCTGAATTTAGCAAGTTTAAGGTATGAAAATATTCTCTATGAATTGTGTAAGACCCTAGAATAGTATATAAAGAGGGTAGGATCTAGGAGAAACCCAAATCATCCATCCATGGGAAAATTCCAATGGAATCCATGGAGGGAATCATTGTAAACAAAGTAAAGGAAGTAACTTGGAGTTTTGAGCCATAGAACAATCATAGAATGGACCATGAAAGTAAGCCAAAGGATCCAAACATGAAAGAGTGGACTGTAGGATGAAAAGTCGACTCAAACTACATATGGTCGCACTTAGGGTCGACTGGTAACCGACCCTATCAGACCACAGGATCGACCCCAAGCTCTCGGGAAGTCCAGGGAAGCTATGGTCGCACCTAGGGTCGATGGATAACCGACCCTATGATCGACCCTGTACCCTGGGGTCTCAAATACCTGCGACCCATCCTGCGACCCTAGCTTTATAGCAAGCTTAAAACTGTTGGAATTAATTTTAATTAAAATCTATTGACTTGTTAGGTTTTCCTAGTGATACAAAGGTGATTCTTAAAGCTTGAAAGAGGATCTACACTCAAGCAAAGGTGAGGGAACAAGACCTAAACTAATTGGCTAATAATAAACCATTTTTGTTTATTGAGTCCAATTCCATGTATGATTCTATGATTGTATGATTGTAATGTGCATATCACATGTCATCTACTATTCCTGTTATTACTGTTAATGCTTATTTAATTCCGTTTATTTACAACATGATGATGATGATGATGCTAGGAATAGGCATGTGAATATTTGTGTGTGGTTAGTGTACTTAATGCGAGTGGTGCTTTAGGGGAAGTGTGATGCGGTGCGGTCGTAAGCACTTTAGCCCTATCTCTACTCAAGTCTTGTCCACTGACATCGTCGTATCGCAATTACCTTAGCAGAACTATTACATCGTAGGGCATCAAGGGAGGTGGTCTCGGACTGTGTAGTCTCTGACTCTGCCAGGGGGCCTTAGCTTTATCTCTATGGACGTATTGAGGGATGCTGGGGTGAGGCCCTGGATATACTGTTTGACATTAAGATTGGTTAGTTGCGAGCCCAGTTTGTAAGCCTTCGCCAATAGGAGCTTACGTGTTGGTATGGGTAGAGCATCAAGGGAAGTATGATGCGGTGCAGTCCTAAGCACTTTAGCTCTATCTCTATTCCATGGTGGGTTCATGTGGGGGTGGCAATGGTGTTTAATCTATTGAGCGGTACCAAACACTCGTGTATAGAGGTGCGACGGCCTCCAAACTTTTCTATAGCACATTGCAAACTTATATACCAGACCACAGATATGAATTGAATGCATGCATATGTTTGTTGCATTGTTTTGTTTTGCTCACTGAGCCATGATGTGTGCTCACTCTTTTCAAATTCGAATATTTTTAGTTGATGATGCAGGTACAACTGTGGAAGATTATATGAATGCTCCCGCATACGGACACGTTGCTGCGATGGATGTCAAAGATATAGTGGAGACGCATGACTCATCATGCGTTTTCGATTAGATTTTTATTTGGACCATTAAGGAAATGTAATTTGATATTTTATTTACTTATGTCTCGGTCAATACAACATAATTGGATATTTTATTTATGATTATCACATTTAGATTCTGAGTTCATTTAATATTAAAACTTCCGCTATTGTGTATTTATTCTGATTATGGTTGTGGATGTGTATGGTTTAAGCAAACAGACACAGCCTATTTAAGATCCTGGTTGAACCGTTGGCTTATTAGCGGTTCATCACACCGTTCTGAATAGTACAGAATTGGGGTGTGACAATTCCCTTCTCTTTTTCTTCTTCTCCTCTATTCTCTCTCAAGATCCCATGGTGTAAGTAGAGAGAAAATGAGGGGCTTGGTCCCCTTTTATAGGAAATAGGGGAAAGTGAGAATGACTAGCTCGAGTTTAACTGGCTAAACTCAACCGGATGAACATTATAGCGGTATGTTATACCGGTTGCACTAAAATACAGCTTATTGGTCAACTCTTTGGTCTGGATGTTTTGGATGCTTCCCACTTCACCCAAGGTCTACTAGTACACCTTATACTACCAAGTACACATAGTGAGAACTCACCTAAGGTTCAGATACCACCATAGGGCCCACATCAGGTGTTTCATCAGTAGAAGTATTCAGACCTGGCACAGGAGGAATCTGGGTTAGTAAGGGATTCCGAGTGTGGGTCTCACAATCCCCCCAATTTATAAGAAATTTGCCCCCAAAATTAAGGCATATTTACATCTTTACTTTCCCAAGTGGCCTCTTCAATTGCATAACTGCACCAATGAACCTTCACATAGGGGATGGAACGGTTCTGCAGTTGTTGAACTTTCCTGTCCAATATCGCCACCAGCTCTACAATGCAAGATAGATCTTTATCAATCTGAGGAGCCTCCACACTCAAGATATGCGAGGGATCATAAACGTATTTTTTAGAAGTGATATATGGAATACGTCATGAACTTTTGATAGCGTGGGAGGAAAAGCCAACTGATATGCCACTTTATTGCTCCTCCTCAAAATCTCAGATGGACCAATATATCTAGGACTCAGCTTCCTTTTCCTGCCAAAGCATCGAATACCACGGTGGGGGATACTTTGAGGAAAACTTTGTCGCCAACTTGAAACTTCAAGTCTTTACTTCGTCCATCAGCAAAACTCTTTTACCTACTTTGAGTTGCTTTGATTCCCTTCTTCATTAAGTCCACTCTATCACAGGTGTCTTGTATAATATCAGCCCCAATATTCTTCTCTTATCTACCTCGTTCTAGTACAACGAAGTTCTGCATCACCTACCATACAGTGCCTAAAATGGAGCAGCACAAAGGGTAGCCTGGAAACTGTTGTTGTTGGCAAACTCTATCAAAGATAAATACTTATCCCAGCTGCCTTTAAAATTTAATGTGCATGCACGAGGCATATCCTCCAAGATCTGTACGGTGTGCTCAGATTATCCATCAGCCTCGGGATGAAACACAGTACTGAACTTTAATTTTGTGCCCATCTCTTATGTAAACTATCCAATAGCTTGGATGTGAATCTCGGATCTCTATCTGACACAATAATCGTCGACACACCATGCAGTTTCACTTTGTTGTCAACATATAGCTTGGCCAACGTGTCCATAGTTTATGTTGGCCTAATAGCTACAAAATGATGCTACCTTTGTGAGATGATCGACGATTACCCAAATTGCATCTACATTGTTTGGCATCAAGGGTAATCCGGTCATGAAATCCATGGTGATATGATCCCACTTCCACTTCAAGATCGGTAATGGTTGGAGTAGCCTAGCTAGTTTCTATCTATCTACCTTCACTTGCTGACAAGTAAGTCATTTGTATACGAAATCTTCCACATTAGCCTTCATACCCCTCCACCAGTAGGCTTTCTTCTTGTCTTGGTACATTTTGGTACTACCAGGGTGAATTATGAAAGGAGCGGAGTGAGCTTCAATCATGATGGTCTCCTTTAAAACCTTGGTAATTTTTGGTCCATAATATCTTCCCCTGTATCTGATTAGACCCATGTTATCGACAAAAAAATCTGGGTCTTGCTTTCCTTTCTCAAGATCCTGCTTGAGAGTCTTCAAATGGTCATCATTGTCGATTGCATCTTTGATATTCTCTAGCAGGGTAGGCTTAATAGTCAAGGTACAGAGCAGCTCAGCTGTCGCCTCTATCTACTTTGTCGTAACAATGTCAATAATAGAGGGCTCAGCATCGGGAGGAGGTTCAAGAACCAATATATGGGCCATATTACACCCTACCTCGCGTTCAGCTAACTCAAAGGTTTCCCCTTCCACCATAACTATCACCTTCCGACTGAGAGCATCAGCCACCACATTGGCCTTGCTAGGGTGATAATTGATGATGTAGTCATAATCCTTTAACAGCTCTAACCACCTTCGTTGTCTCATGTTTAGCTCTTTCTGGTTGAATAAATGGGTTAGGCTCTTATGATCTCACATTATGCTGAATTTTTCGTCATATAAGTAGTGCCTCCATATTTTTATGGCAACGACAATAGCTGCAAGCTCTAGGTCATGAGTGGGGTATTTCTTCTCATGCACCTTTAACTGTCTCGAAGCATAAGCCACCACATAATCATCTTGAATAAGCACACAACCCAAACCGAATTTAGAAGCATCTGTATACACAGTGAATGTACCCTTCTTATATGGAATGATTAGAACCAAAGCAGATTCAAGTTTCCCCTTGAGAGTCTAAAAACTTTCTTCACTTTTATCTGACCATTTAAACTTTACACCCTTCTTGGTCAATCCCGTTAATGGGATTGCTATGTGGGAAAAATCCTTAATGAAGAGTCAGTAATAGCCGACCAATCTAAGGGAACTTCTGACCTCAGTCACCGAGGTGGGTGTCTTCTAGTCCATGACCACATTAACCTTTCCAGGGTCCACTGCTAATCCTTCAACTGATATAATATGCCCCAAAAATGGTACTCGTCTGAGTCAAAACTCTCACTTCTTGAATTTGGCATACAACCTTTCATGTCTCAACTTCTGTAGTGCCAAGTGGAGGTGTTCCACATGGGTAGTATCATCGGGTGAGTAGATGAGGATGTTATTAATGAAAACGATGACAAACTTATCTAAGAACTCATGCAATACCCAGTTCATGAACTCCATGAATGAGGCTGGAGCATACGTCAATCCAAAGGACATGACCAATAACTCAAAGTGGCCATACCTTGTTTAGAATGTTGTCTTGGGCACATCGCTCCCCTTGATCTTCAACTGGTGATAGTCCGACCATTGATCTATCTTTGAAAACACACTTGCCCCCTGAAGTTGGTCGAACAAGGGATACCAATTCTTGATTGTTAACTTGTTCAGATCTCGATATTCAATGCACAAACAGACACTACCATCCTTTTTTACAAATAGCACCAGCACTCTCCAAGGTGAAATGCTATGTTTAATGAAACCCTTGTCTAATAGCTCCTAAGTTGTACCTTGAGTTCTTTCATCTCAATAGGAGCCATAAGGTATAGAGCCTTAAAAGCAGGAGCTGCTCCCAGGACTAAGTTGATCTGGTGGTAGACCATGTAGCTCTTTAGGTAATACAACGGGGAATTCATTTGCAACTGGTATGTCTTCCAATCTTGGCATCTCGGCTTCAATATCTAATACCGATGCTAAATAACTCTCACACCCCTAGCGTATAAGTTTAGAGGCTAGCAACTCTGATAGAAACAACTTAGGACACTTTTTGGTCTTGTCGTCGGTGTAAACAAAGGCTTCTTCAGCGGCAGGCTAGAACAAAATCTGGCACTTCGAACATAGGACGTTGGCCAGGTGTTTTACCAACCAATCTATTCCAAAAATTACCTCAAAATCCTTCATCTCAAGGCAGACGGGGTTGGCTTCCAATACTCTACCCTCTATGACCACGTCACATGGTCTATAATAGTCTTTTAGACCAGGCTTAGATTGTCACAGCCCATTTTGGGGAATCGAGCATGATATCCTAGTCATCCAAGTGACAACTCGAACTTTCAACGACCGACAACCAAAATGATTTACCAGTAAACCCCACTATACAAACAATATCCATAATAATCAATAATAATTAATAATCATTGCAGCGAAATAATCCGAGTTGTAGCAGAATCATAATAGAAAACAGATGCTTCTAGTGTTATCATTACATAATAAGTCTGTTATGTCTTACCAACCGTTTCACAAGCAATATTCATATTACATATACCCTATACTAAATATCTAGAGTAAATCTAAATAAAATAATGTAGATAGACCAAACCGCATCTATCAACAGACATCAAAATCATGGAAGTGAGGTGCTAACTTAGGTCCCATAAATAGAGTCTTTACAAGTACAGCCATCGACAAGACCCCTTAGTGGCCCTCCACAAAGAGAACTGCCCTTAACATCAATAGGATCCAGACCAGTAGATACAGTAGAGGTACCCCCAATCAAAGCCAAAAAGAGATTCGATATTGAGGGGTGAGCTCCCATCCCAGCTCAGTGGGAAGTCACTTGCAAAAAGAAAGTTTCACTCCAAGAATTCTCAGCTTTGAATCTTTGATCCTATGGAACAATTTATGAATGCAATACATAAGCAAATAAATAACCGATTGTAAGTGACAATCAAATATGTATGCAATCATGGTCGGCCTGTACCCTAGCTCAACCAATAGTCATCGATCTCAAGTTAGACCCAAACAATCAATGACACCCCTGATCTCGAGGCAGATCCATGCAGATTAGTAGCTTGTCACTGGATGAACCATCATTGATCTCGAGTCAAACCTAGACAATCAATGACATCCCTGATCCCAAGGTAAGCCTATGCAGATCAGTGGCTTGTTCACCCACTAAAGCACAAGTCATTTGACTAAGTTGATGCAGGATGCAAGAGAATATAATAAATAGGGCTACACCCCAGCAGAGATCCCCATTCTAGTCCCATGAACTGACTGTGTCCCCACTAAGGTGTAACTGGGCATATGGTCGGGTATCGTACTCCCATACGCCAGACAATCATATACCCCACAATACAATCATATCAAGATTAATAATCACTCAACATGGCATGTGCACGCAATAAGTAAAACTATAATCCAGCAGGAATCCTCGTTCCACTCTCATGGATTGACCATGTCCCTATAAGAGTATAGAGTGCCAATATGGCACATGTATCGTACTCCCATACTCTACACGTCCATCATACATGGTCTTATCGAAACTGCACCCAGCATAGGATCCCAACTCCCCACTCCTATGGTTCGTTGTGCCTCTACTAAGGTACAGCCACTCCTAACATGATTCATGAGGTCACTCGTTACATGAACCACCATACATGAGTGGCATCCCAATGCAGAACCCCAAATCCCCACTTCCATGGTTTACCGTGCATCCACTTGAACATCGACACACCAACATGGTATGCATGCCCGTACTCCCATATGTTACACACACCATCATATTTGGTTATGCACACAACTACAAGATCAACAACCAATCTTTATAGAGAACCCTGGATCTCCACTCTCATGGTTCACCATGCCTCTACCATGGTCACATCCTGTATCTACATGGCCCGTGTATTGTGCCCCACATACTACACATCCATCATACAATAAACAACATACATGGTTATTGTTATAATGCAAATGCATGAACAGTTGTATACATTTCATTGGATGACATGTTATAAAAGAAAAATAATAATAAACACACGACAAGCACATGCTTAAACTCTACGTAACCCAACCCCTTAACTGTAGACACTAGAGGTGTTGCTGAACCTTGAAGTCAACAGAAGGCTCCATCTACTACCTGTAGTGTTTTACCTAAATTAATTAAATAAGTTTCATTAGGTGAGTAAATATCTTTTAAACTAGCATAGATAGGTCTTAGATTCCATGCACAGGTCCCAAGATAAGTCGGGGACCAAAAGGATAGTCATCCTAGTCATTTCTAGGCATACAAGTCAATACTGATTGAGCCGATAGATGGAACCCCGAATGTGCGATCCACCGGTAAATGATATCGATTAACACTTAGTCGATTCTTACATATAATGAACAAGAAGACTGATTGGATGATTGGTCATCTAGTTGGTCATCCGCTTTATATACTGTTTATAGTATTAGGTTCCAGTGTGTTTTTCAGAAGCTAGGCCGGATGCTCGGTCATTCGATAGTGGCTCTACTTGGGATTAAGCCTAGGCGGAGGCACGGCCAGCGGTACCATGTACATACTTGTGTGACGTACTCTATAGGTCATGCTTTCGGTTCATGATACCAGTTAAGGTGGCACTGGTTATTACATAGTTTATTATTTTCCATCATTTGCCCTAGCAGTAGACTGGTGGTGAGTCAACTGGTATTAGGGCCACTACCTGTCTACCGGTTTGTGCTATCAATTCTGGCCCAGAAGCCAAACACGAACCAGAGAGGGTTTCTTCTTGGGGAAGGGCTTCCCACCATGGTTTACTTTACTCTAAGTGGTGGGAAATGTCCTCCCATCATATTTACACACAATGGGAGTTGTATAGACTCCATCGATGTCTCCATTCATGGAGGGGATTATAACCTAGGTTTTCTAGGTCAAGTTTGGTCTCCATTAATGGGGATTTGATTCCAACTGATTTTACCTTCATTTAGTTGATGGAAATCACCTCCCCACTGGTTACACATTTAATGGGAATCATTTATGGTTTCATTTACTCTATTCATGGAGTGGGTGAATACAAACCTTGGTTTTCTAGGTTGATAATGGTGTGCTCAATCATCAATGGTTTCTAGACTTAAACATCAAGGAAGAAAAAGGAGGGCTCATTGTACTTACCTCTAAGGAGTTAGGGACTAGGGCTTGGAGTTTTGAGTTCCAAGTTCTTCTTTCTCTTCTCTTCTTTTCCTACTCTCACTCTCCCATAGTTCTAAATAGAAGGAAAGGAGGTTGGATCCTCCTTTTTATAAAACCCATAAAGAGAGAAAAACCCAAATTTTACATTCAATTAGTTGTAGCCAAGCAGATAAATGTTCATTCAGTATGTGCCTCCGGTTGGGCTTAAAATAGGTTTAGGCTAAATTTTATGGGTCCGTTTTGGTGGGGATGCCATCTAGGTTTCTTGGACATCATTTTCTATACTCTACCATCACTAGGGAATCCTAGAGTTTGACCCAATCATCATATGGAAGGTCAAAAGTCAAGGTGCTAAGTGTTGATACAGTAAGACCCAATGCAGAGAGATCCAAATCATAAGGATTTCAGAGTAGGTCTTACACGGATCCCATGGGTGTATATACTATCAATGCACAAGTCATCTTGCATGACAGCATTCCCAACTTACTGGTGAATGCAGGGGAAATGAACGAATGTGTAGTCCTATAACCAAATAATACACATGTAGGTATGCCAGATATAGAAATAGTACCTACACATACACATATGAATCACTACATATCATGCAAGATGATGCTTTTCTTAAAAATTTAAAAGTACCTATGACAACTTTAGGTGAGCCTTCTGCATCATCAGCAGATAAGGCAAAGACCTTGCCTTGTCTTAGCATGGTGCTTTCTTGGGTTTTGGGCTTACCCTTATAAAATAACCAAAGTTTCTATAATTAAAGCAAGTGCCATATGGTACAGAAGAGGCACTTGAAGCTGTAGGCCTTGGATGAGTTGTCTTACGCACAAATGAAGGCTTGCTTTGAGTGGAGGCCGAATTACTATAAGCGGGCCTCATTGTGGATGGAGCAGAAGAAGCTGTCACATATGAACTGGGATATCAAGCCAATACCAACTTGGCATCCTTCTTCATCTCAAATTCTGAAGCATTACATTCATCTCCTTCATCCAGTTTTGATGCGACATGGTACCAAGATTCAAGTGGCATGCATCATATAACAAATTTGAAAATTTCACTAATAGCTAACCATACAATCAGACTAACCTAGTCAAAGTGGGTAATGGTGCCGGTTTAAACATTGACCATATTGGCTCCTCTTTTTTATCTTCCCTGTCTTACGTAATTGAGGTTTTTCATGTACCAAAGATAACAAAGAATTTTCTCTCTATGAGTAATTCATTACTAATAACAATATTTATTTAAAATTTCATCCTGCCTATTGTTATATGAAGGATCCACATACGAGGAGTACCCTCCTTAAAGGTACAACTAGAGATGGCCTATTTCAACTTCCATTGGATGTTGAATCTAATTATGACAATACTTCATATTGGTGAATGGGTTCCAAGTAAAATTTGGCATTACCATCTTGCCCATCCCTCACACAAGTGTCTCTCAAGTTTTCTTCGATAATCGTCCTTGCTAGTACATGCACCCTCCACAGTTGAGTCGGTTAGTCTTATCAAATGGGTAAAGTTCATAAACTACCCTTTGACCTAAATATATCCACAGCATCAAAGCCGTTCCATATTGTGCAGTATGACATATGAGGTCTTTCTCCTTCAGCATCAGTTCATGGATATGATTACTATATCTCATTTATAGATGATTTTATTAGGTTTACTTGTATTTATCCTCTTGTACGCCACTTTAAGGCACTCAACATTTTCATAAAATTTAATGCACATTTTAAAATATATTTAATTGTAAGGTTTAGGTTTTTCAATCTGATAGGGCAAAAGAATACCAAGTCTTTGATGAAAATACCTTAAAAATCACGGTATCACTCTCCTGTCCTTACACATCGGAGCAAAAGGAATGAGCTAAGAGAAAGCATTGCCATATTGTTGAAACAGGCCTAACGTTAATGGTATGGGCTTATGAGGACAATGAGAGGAAATTCACCCTTGAATCTAAAATTGCCACCTAGATTAAGGTCTATGACCTAAAATGTAATCTCACCATAAAATAAGACTTCTATTGACTCATAACCCATTAAATCGGCTTTGGCCTATTATGAAGGATCCTAAACCAAGTTGCTAAATTCTTTTAACCTAGTGTTCATCCAAACATGTACTTGAAGTTAACAAATAAATAGTGTACAATAAATTAAACCAACTAATGGTCTCTACATTGGACTGGATTTGGGATGTTCAATCCAAATTGCCTATGTATCCCTTGAGTCCTTTGTCTCTCAAGAATCAAGTCTAAAAACATAATTCGAGAGGGTTTGTGTAACTAAAGCTTATGGATGTGATTTATGCTTGAGCATTATTATGTTTGAGATTCAAGATGAGATTTATGCTTGATGTATAGTTGAGATTGAATTTGGATAGTCCATATGGACTGTGGTACTGTACTTGGGAAGTTCAACCCAAATTGCATATGTATTCAAGGCTTTCCCTAGAAATTAGGTACGACATAGTTCAAACATTGTACTGTATGTTGTACTTGTGTCCATAGCCAGACAACGAGCCTATAATGCACAAGGGTGTACCTAGGGTTTGTAACTATGGTTGGATTGAATTTGGGATGTTCAACACAAATTCCCAATGTATTTCAGAGACAAATACAACTCCCAAGAATCAGGTTCTGTGTAGTTTAGGATGTATGTATATAAACTATATAATAAGGTTTCAATGGTTTGCTTTCCTTACTCTTTATATACTTAAGGTTTCTTAGGATTCCTCTCCCTATCTTTCCATTTTAAGGTTTTTAGGGAATCTTTATTACAAATTTACAAATTATACATGGGGAAATGTGGTGTAACTGATTGAATTTAAATTTAACTTTCTAAATGATTGGAATGTGATTTTTTAATCTATCTTTTTTGGGTAACAAGTTCACTTGTTGAAGCCATTGTTTAGCTAATTGAGATTCTTAACTGATATTTTATTCTTGCAGGTAACTGTAAGACCCGTACGCCAGGAACCCAGCCTAACCATATATTTTGTGTCGGGACCCATCTACATATCATGGTCGAGCCAAGTGGACCAAGTGTGTGAAGAAAAACCGAGACCCAATATGAAAATTTACTCAAAAACAGTCAAAATGAGGGTAGGCTTGCAGGTTTTAACAGGCAGGTCCGACCCCCCCCATCGACCCGTGACCAGGGGTCGCAGGGCTATGAATTGTTCGACCCCCCCATCGACCCCCGGTAATCGGGAAAAACAGCACGAACCGAAAATTAGGAAACTTTCCTAATTTCAATTGGAACCTTTCCTAAACTCAATGGGACTTATTTTGGGAGGTTTTACTCTATAAATAGGACGTCCCTAAGCCTCTTTCACTCCTTTTACAACCCTAATTGGATTGAGAGAAAGAGAAGAGAAGGAAGAGAAGGAGAAGAGAAAGAGAATTGATGAAGAAGACCAAGGAGGAGGAAATTCAGAGGAAACTCTGAATCTCAGCAAACCTAAGGTATGAATACGTTCCCCATGATTTATTTAAGACCTTAGAATGGTTTAGGATGAGGGTATGACTTAGAAGAAACCCAAATCACCCAACCATGGTTAGGTTTCAATGGAAACCATGGAGGAGATTATTGAAACCATATAGGTGAATAAAGAATAGTTCTAAACTATAGAACATGTATGGAATAGACTATAGAAGCAAGCCATAGGACCCCAAACATGAATGAATGGACAAAATTTGATAGTTTCGACTCAAACCATGGGGGGTCGCACCTAGGGTCGATGGAACCTCCGACCCTAGCATCAACCCCCAGCATTCAGGAAGTTCAGGAAAGGAGGGATAACACCTAGGGTTGATGGACCATCCGACCCTAGGCATCGACCCCCAGTTAACAGCTAGCTGTAAAAATTAGAATAAATTCTAATTAAATTCTATCGACTTTGTTAGGTCTTCTAGCAATATAATATTGATATAAAAGTGATTCTTAGGGCTTAAAAGAGGATCTACAAACAAGCAAAGGTGAGAAAACAGGACTCTAAACTAATTGATTAATAACAAACTACTTGTATTTCTTGAGTCCAATGCCATATTGATTCTATGCGTGTATGCTTGTATGTGCATTCAACATGTCATCCAATATTTCTATTATTTGTTCATGCATATTTACTTTATTGTTTATAACATGATGGTGATGATGATGATAGGAATAGGCATATGAATGTATATGTGTGCTTGGTGTACTTGATGCGAGCGAGTATCAGGGGAGGTGTGATGGGGACGTCAATAAACGTTAAACTTTGGCGGGTCTCAGCACTTTAGCTCTATCTTTAACTCAAGTCTTGTGCATTAGCATCGTCGTATCGCCATTACCTTAGCAGAACTATTACATCGTAGAGTATCAGGGGAGGTGGTCTCGATCCTTGTAGTCTCTGACTCTACCGGGGGGCCTTAGCTTTATCACTATGGACGTTCTGAGGGATGCTGAGGTGAGGCCTTGGATACACTGTTTGGCATTAGGATTGGTTAGTTGCGAGCCCAGTTTGCAAGCCCTCGCTAGCAGGGGCTTACGTGTTGGTATGGCACTATACAGCAATAAACGTTAACCTTTGTTGTACAATGTTATGGTAGGGTGGATGGGGATGACAATAAATGTTAACCTTTGGGGGGACTTCCACACCCTGTGTATAGAGGTGGGGTCAATAAACGTTAACCTTTGACCACCTAAACTTTTCTATTATGCATTGCAAACTTTAAACCAGACCAAAGATATGAATTGATTGCATGCATATGATTGTTGCATTGTTTTGTTTACTCACTGAGCTCAAGTTGGAGAGCTGACCCTCGCGCGCGCAATTCTTTTTAGTTTCTGATGTTACAGGTACTATGATTGAAGATTATGTCGACACGCCAACATATGAACATGTGGCGGCTATGGTGAGCAAGCTGTGGATGATGAACATGGTTCGTTAAGCGAGCGTTTCAGCGATGGATACGTTTAGTGTTTAGTTTTCGTATTTGGATATTGTAATATGTATTAAATTATGTTTTGGTTACTTGGAAATAAATGGAATATTAGTTATTTATCATGATTAGACCTCAGTTCATTATCTGTAAGACTTTCGCTATTTATTTTATTACCTCTGATTAATGTGGAATGTGTCTTGGTTTATCATATGTGGGATAGCCTATTGTGAGATCCTGGTTGAACCATTGGTTTATTGACGGTTCATCACACCATTCTGGTTGGAGCGAAATTGGGGTATGACAACTTGGTATCAAAGCTCTCGTAGGCCTTACCCATTAAACCTGAATACTACCACTGGAGTCCATGAACTGAGTTAGGATAAATTAAAAGCTTTAATAAAAATAAACCATAAGCACCTGTGTTGGTTGAGACAGAACTTAAACAAGACAATAATATACATATAAAAGGTGGAACCATATTTATACACTCAAACAGAAAGAGAATACCAAAAAATTATCCTAATAAATAAATAATATAGAGTATTATCTATAAGTTAGGTAGTTATCCAAGTATACAAGGATATAGTACAGTAGCAAGAAGGGAGCTTCTGTAAAGCAGAAAATTGAATACCGAGTTGGTACTCACAAGATGTGAAACTCGATGTATGACAAAGGAAGGAGAAAATGGCTAGTAATGCCTAATTCCCTGCAAAGGTAAAGGGAAAGATCTCGGGCCGAATCCAACAGAGATAGGAGAATAACGGCTCGACATTAAGAATAAGAGCAACTATAAAGAAGATAAAGCTATACTCTTGGGTGATGTAGAGACTCAGAGTGAGATCCATTACAAGCTGATCTATTGCCCACTAAGAAAGAAGAGGATGTTGCAACTTGACCCCACCACTATCTGGGTCGAGAACGGGTAATGAAAACTCATCTGAGTTGGTAATCAGATTAGAGCAAATAAGAGGAAGTGAACAACCAGGCCACTCCAGCCAACCACCTAGACTACCAATTACCTTGGTCACTGTTGTAATAAACTTGGCCAAATAAAATACAAGAGCAACCACAAATGAGATCAACTATGCAAGTTGCTATCCAAATTGCCAATGCTACATCAACACCTCTGGGTCAATCCAAGTATGGTACCAATTGGTAGCATCACTGTACCCCAACACATGTTAGCTATAACACAGTGCCTACCATACAGCAAGTCCCAGTAATGCATACCCCAGTGCATAAGTTTGGTGCACAACAAGCAGTATATCAAGGTGGTTAACCTTATCACCCACCGATGTATGGGATAGTTGCAATGATCCGACCAAGGATTGAGGAATATTTTCTAAAGACGAAGCCTTAAATGTTTTCAGTAGAGGATCAAATCTAATTGTGGCCATATAACTGGATATGTTTATATAGGATGCGGTGCATTATTGATTTACTCTTATGATTATAGAGGATGCACATACCAGATTTTAAATTCTCGTGTCTTGACAGGATACCTTCTTGATTTAACCTGTCAATTGGAGTTATGGATATTGTTTCTTTAGTATTAGTCCTGATTATACCACTCAGAACCACTCTTATGATCAACAACATGAACAGAGATATGAACTGAATGAACTATTAAATGTTTAATCATGTTGAGCATACATCTACTGATTTATACTTGAGTTATTAATGTACGAAATTTTTCTCCAGATTATACCTGATTTACTGATGTACGAAATCTTTCTCCAGATTTACTCCTGTAGTGCCTTGACCAATAGCATTATATATTCGATAGAACCTGTAACCATGAGGTTAAGAATTGTAAAACCTCTATTTTTATGAATTTGGACCACCGTGCAACTTAATGACCTTTTAATGCCGGTTGGATTACCATAGAATTACTCTTGATTCATTAAACCTAGGTTCACTAGATAAAGCAAGTGTTTGTCATTATGCTAAATCGGCAGAAGGAAGTGAATCACTTTTGGATGAACATTTTGATTCATACACTCTCTGACCTTTGTTGATAAAGATGATTACTGATAATGGAATTATTGAAAGAAAGATGATTGGATTCAGATTAGATTCCATGGCCAATGAACCTCAGATGAAGTAATGGAGAATCTATTTTGAGATTACTGATTTGGTGGATATGAGCCATGTCTATAAAAGAGTGCATGAGCAAAAAGGTAAAAACTATCAAGAGTAACTAGGAAAGAGTAGATAGCACTAAAGTAAAGTTAAAAATGGTTATATCGGTATGAATTTTGACAAAGCAGATGATTCCTAAAAGCAAATTTAAGAGTGGATACAAGGATAAAGTCATGGCATAAGTAGTACTCGATTTAATACAATGATAATTGAGTTATGCCCAATGTTGAGGGATATGATTAAGTAAAGACCAAAATAGTTTGGCTGAATTAATGAATTTATAAGCATATACCCTAATGCTTATAGATAAACCTGGGATATGAAGTAACAATCACAAGATATTTTTCGTGGTATATGGAAGAGAGAGCAAGGTAGAACAGCAAGGATAAAAGAAATACAAGCTAATGAGTGCAATATGAGATTTTGATGATAGTCTTTGAAAAATCAAAAGAGATGAAGGAACTAGACAAGCTCTTAAGACCTTTACATCAGATTTTGCTAGTTCAAGCACTTTTGGACTAAATGTTGTATTAGATGAGTGTTATGAATAATGTCCAAATCATATGGATGGATCAAATTTGGAAACAACCTAATTAGACTTGAGATGGCAGATTTTGATGTCATCTTGGGGATAGACTGGTTGTCTCAACACTCTACAAGTGATTATGTGCATAGAAGAGGTTATCATTCAAGAATAAAAATGACATATGATTTAGTATCATTGGGAGTATGTTGCCTAGGAAGTGAAAGCTGATCCTCTCTATGCTAAAGGCGAAGAGATGCTTTGAAGAGAAAGAAGTTGGATATATGGTATCTGCGGTACACGTTACCAAAGAAGTACCACAGATGGAAGATATTGAGGTGATGCGTCAATTCCCTGATGCATTTCCAGTAGACTTACCGGGTTACCACCTGATCGTGCGACTGAATTCGTCATCGACTTGTTACCAAGGACAATACTTGTGTCAAAGGCACCTGTAGAGTAGTTCCTATGGAGTTGAAGGGATTGAGACTCAACTACAAGAGTTATTAGACAAGGGTTCTAATCAGCTAAGTATTGCATCACGGAGAGTGCCTGTAAGACCCGTGTCAATCTAACCCGGTCTTACCACCTTGAACCAGGTTTACCCATCATGGTCGAGTCAAATGGACCAAGGGCGTGAAGGAGATCGAGATCCCAGGTATCAAATCGACCCAAAAACACTTAAAATAGGGGAAGGGTCGCATACCCAGCTAAGCAGGGTCGGACCTCCCAAAACAGAGTCGACCCCTCTGTTTTGAAGGGAGGGTCGGACAGCTTAAGACCCTAGGGTCGACGGGATCATCGACCCTCGGTTTCTGCCGAATATAGAAATTAGGAAATTTCTATATTTTTCGATTGAGATTCTTTCCAAATCCCAATGGTACTTATTTTAGGATGTTCCTACTCTATTTAAAGGACGTCCCTAAGCCACTTTCACTCCTTTCACAACCCTAATCGAATTGAGAGAAAGAGAGGAGAAGGAAAGAGGAAGAAGAAAGGGAAGGAAGAGAAATTAAGTCAAAAGAGAAGAGTTGCAGAGAAAGATTAATCTTCTCAGGTATGGATACTAATTCCATGAGTTTCTACAGACCTTAGGTTAGTTATTGATGAGAATGTGATATCGGAGAAACCCAAAACCATCAAGCTATGGTTAGGTTTTCATGGAAACCATAGGAGAATGCATAAAAACTATTTAGATGGATTATACATGGCTTCAGACCATGGAATGAATGTAGAATGGGATGTAGGAGCAAGCCATAGGACCCCAAACACGAAGAATGGACTAAAAATTGGAAATTGGACCAAAGTGCACCAAGGGTCACACCGAGGGTCGATGACCATCCGACCCTAGGTGTTCCTGACCATCGACCCTCAGCATTCGGGAAGTCCAGAAAGAGGGGAGGGTTGATAGACCCATCGACCCTAGCATCGACCCTACCTTCGACCCTCAATTAACAGAGTAGTTTTTAATTCTGAATAAATTCTAATTAAATTCTATCAACTTTGTTAAGTCTTCTAGCAATATAATAACATTATAAAGGTGATTTTAAAGCTTGGAAAAGTATCTATAGCAAGCTAAGATGAGGAACCTTAACTCCAAACTAAATTGGTTAATAATAAACTATTTTCTATTTCTTGAGTCCTGTGCTATGCTTGATTCTATGCGAATATGTTTGTAATGTGCATACAACATGCCATCCAATATTTCTATTACTTGTTCATGCATATTTACTTTATTGTTTATAACATGATGATGATGATGATGATAGGAATAGGCGTGTGCTTGTATGTGTGTGGTTGATGTGTTTGATGCGAGCGAGTATCAAGGGAGGTGTGATGAGAACGTCAATAAACGTTAACCTTTGGCGGGTCTCAGCACTTTAGCTCTATCTCTAACTCAAGTCTTGTGTATTGGTATCGTCGTATCGCCATTACTTTAGCAGAACTATTATGTCATAGAGTATCAGGGGAGGTGGTATCGGTCCTTGTAGTCTCTGACTCTACCGGTGGGGCCTTCGCTCTATCACTATGGACATTCTGAGGGATGCTGGGGTGAGGCCTTGGATACACTGTTTGGCATTAGGATTGGTTAGTTGTGAGCCCAGTTTGCAGCCCTCGCCAACAGGGGCTTACGTGTTGGTATGGCACTATATAACAATAAACGTAACCTTTGTTATATAATGTTCATGATTGGGTGCATGTGAGTTGACGATAAACGTGATCTTCGGGTAACGTCACACACTCGTGTATAGAGGCGGAGTCAATAAACACGACCTTTGGCTAGCTAAACCTTTCTATAGCATACTGCAAACTTTAAACCGGACCAAAGATATAAATTGATTTTTGCATGCATATGTATTGTTGCATTGTTTTGGCTACTCACTGAGCCGTGATGTGTGCTCACCCCTCGACGTCGAATATTTTTAGTTGATGATGCAGGTTATACCGTTGAAGACTATATGAATGCGTCTGTGTACGGGAACGTGACAGCTATGGAAGCTGGAGCTGAAGATGATACACACGACTCCTCTTGCGAGTGCAACTCGTGTGTATTTGATTAGATATTTTATAGGTTTCTTTTATTGAATTTAATAAAGACTTGTATTTGATATTTAAATATTTATGTCTCAGTTGGAAACAGAATAATTTGCTATTAAATTATTGATATCATCTTAGTTCTCAGTTCATTTATTTATAAGATTTCCACTATTGTGTATTTACTCTGGTTATGATTACGGATGCGTGTAAGTTTGGATAACGCGAGGATAACCTATTTGAGATCCTGGTTGAACTGTTGGTTATTTAGCGGTTCATCACATCATTCTGAATAGACCAGAATTGGGGTGTGACAGTGCCAACGCAACTCGTGAAGAAGAAGGACGGTAGTGTCAGATTATGTATAGACTACCAGGAACTAAACAAGCTCACGATCAAGAATCAATATCTACAACCTCAGATCAATGACTTGTTTAACTAGTTGCTAGGAGCAAAGGTATTTTCTAAGGTTGATCTTCGATCAAGATATCATCAGCTGAAGAATTTGGACAGCGATATCTCGAAGATAACTTTTAGAATCGGGATTGTCCAATTATGAGTTCTCAATTATGACGTTTGGATTAACCAATGCCCTTATGTCTTTTATGGAGCTGATGGACTGGGTGTTTCATGACATGTTGGACACGTTGGTCATAATTTTCATAGATGATATTTTGATTTATTCCAAGAATGAAGCAACTCATACAACAGATCTTGGAGTAGCTCCACAACAATTGAAAAGGGAAAAGCTTTATGCCAAGTCCAAGAAATATGAGACATGATTAAACAAAATGATCTTCATAGATCACGTAGCATCATAAAAAGGGATTAAAGTGGACCCTATTAAGATAGAGGTAATCATATGGTGAGAAACACCTAAAGAGTATTGCAAAGATCAGAAGTTTCTTGGTTTAGCTAGTTATTACTGACAATTTTGGAGGACCACTCTAAGATTGCAAAATCTCTTACCAAGCTAACCAGGAAGGGAGAGGAGTTTAATTTGACTGACAAGGGTGAAGAATATTTCCAGATTCTAAAGTAAGATTGATATCAGCTCCCATCTTGATCGTTCCGGCACCAGGGAAACCTTTTACCCTATCCATCGGAGCTTTCGGATTGGATCTAGGATGCGGGTTGATGTATGGTAAATAAGCGATTTCATATGCTTTAAGAAAACTGAAAGAGCATGAGAAGAGTTACCCAACTCATGATTGGAGTAAAAAATTGTGATTCATGCAATCATGACTTGGAGACATTATTTAAACGGAGAAGAATTTTAGATTAGATCGGATTACAAGTGTTTTATTTATCTCTTCATTAGAAAGAGTTGAACATGAGGATAAGGAGATGGTTAGGAATACTTGAAGGATTAAGACTGTGATATTCAAAATCACCCGAGCAAGGCTAATGTAGTAGCTAAGGCCTTAAACAAAAAGGGAATTATGAAGTCCGAAGAAGGACCCAGTATAAATGCTGCCTTATGTTCCACAGCAACAGATTCAGATTTGGAAGAAGAGTAACATATAATAGAAACTTGTGATGATCCAATT
Source organism: Protea cynaroides (assembly GCA_028583415.1). Taxonomy (NCBI): domain Eukaryota; kingdom Viridiplantae; phylum Streptophyta; class Magnoliopsida; order Proteales; family Proteaceae; genus Protea; species Protea cynaroides. The sequence continues at coordinate 67,745,756 of CM053272.1, forward strand.
GAGCGAGAACTTAGGGATGAAGAAAAAGTAGTAATTTTGTTATAAGAACGGTACAAGAAGATTTAGAGAAAGAAAAACCTAACCCTGACTTACTTTGGATGCAGAGACGGTACTCAGATACAGAGGTATACTCTGAAATCATGAAGGTAAAGACTCGGATATCATGAAGAGGATAAGGATAAGAGCCCATTGTACTCCATATTCAGGACATCCTGGAGTACCAATATGTATCATGACCTGAAGAGATAACAAATGTGGCTTAGTGCGTGTTCCAGTGTCTGAATTATCAGCAAGTAAAAGCTAAAAGACAAAGACCACCATGGCTTACAATAAAAACTATCGGAGCCAGTCTGAAAGTGGAATTGCATTACAATGAATTATGTCACTGATTTGCCACTGACTATCAGATCGATTGACGAAGTTAGGGTGATTGTTGATGAAAATAGATCATTCCATTGCTATACGACCTCGGTATGCTTTGGAGCGGCTAAATAAGCTATATGTGGATAATATTTCCAGATTGAATGGTATGCATGAGAGCTTAGTGTCGGTCAGAGGCTTATGCCTTATCTCGAAGTTTTGGGAGGATCTACAGAAAATAATGGGGACAAAGTTGAAGTTTAGTACCGCACTTTACCTCAAACCGACGGACAGTCGGAGCGGACTATACAGATCCTAAGAGATATGCTCCAAGCTTGTAAAATTGATTTCAAGGAACTTGAGTTGAGAAGGTACCGTGAATTGAAGTTGCTATTAAGCTACCATATAAATGTTACCTATGAGGCAGATACGATAGAAATGTCAAATTCCTTTCTTTTGGAATGAAGTTAGTGAATGAAGAGTTTTAAGACCTAAGTCAATTGCAGAAAACTGTCGAGTGGCAGACTAGATCAAAGAAAAAGGGGCCAAGACAGCTCAGGATTGTCAAGAGAGACACCAAGACCTCGAGTTCGCCATAAGTGACAAAGTGTTGTTTTTGAAGATATCACTTATGCGCAGTTTGAAACGATTAGACAAGAAGTGAAAGTCATAATTTATATATGTGTTGGATCTTATAAACTTTGGAGAGACGTAGAAAAGTTGCATATCAATTAACGTTACCGCTATCCATGTCTAGTGTGCATGATGTATTTTGTGTGTCTCTATTGAAGAAGTACATTGGAGATCCATATCAAAAGAATTGACCACGGAGTCACTGGATTAGATAGAATGTTTAAGAATTGAAGTGGTACCAGCCTAGTTCACTAGTTGAAAGGTACAATGTTTCCAAAGCTGGGATAATTATTATATGAAGATAATCTGACGAAGACAAGACGTGGAGAAGATGGCATGGAAAGAAGAAGATGCAATGCAGAAATAGAATTCCCACCTATTGACTATGAAGTAAATTCAAATTTTGAGGACAAAATTTATTTTAAGGATGGGGGAGTTGTAAGATCCATACGTTCAAATTTCTAGGATGAAATTCCTTGTAAGGGTGGTGGAGTTGTAAGACCCGCACGCCACCAACCCGGCCTAACCTTATATTTTGTGTCGGGACCCGTCTACATATCATGGTCGAGCTAAGTGGACCAAGTGTGTGAAGAAAAACCAAGACCCAATATGAAAATTTACTCAAAAATAGTCAAAATGAGGGTAGGGTCACAGGTTTTAACAGGCAGGTCCGACCCCCCATCGACCCCCCCATCGACCCGTGACTAGGGGTCGCAGGGGTCTATGAATTGTCCGACCCCCCCATCGACCCCCGATAATCGGGAAAAACAGCACGAACCAAAAATTAGGAAACTTTCCTAATTTCAATTGGATCCTTTCCTAAACTCAATGGGGCTTATTTTGTGAGGTTTTACTCTATAAATAGGACGTCCCTAAGCCTCTTTCACTCATTTTACAACCCTAATTGGATTGAGAGAAAGAGAAGAGAAGGAAGAGAAGGAGAAGAGAAAGAGAATTGAAGAAGAAGACCAAGGAGGAGGAAATTCAGAGGAAACTCTGAATCTCAGCAAACCTAAGGTATGAATACATTCTCCATGATTTATTTAAGACCTTAGAATGGTTTATGATGAGGGTATGACTTAGAAGAAACTCAAATCACCCATCCATGGTTAGGTTTCAATGGAAACCATGGAGGAGATCATTGAAACCATGTAGGTGAATAAAGAATAGTTCCAAACTATAGAACATGTATGGAATGGACTATAGAAGCAAGCCATAGGACCCCAAACATGAATGAATGGACGAAATTTGATAGTTTTGACTCAAACCATGGGGGGTCGCACCTAGGGTCGATGGAACCTCCGACCCTAGTATCGACCCCCAGCATTCGGGAAGTTCAGGAAAGGAGGGGTAGCACCTAGGGTCGATGGAACATCCGACCCTAGGCATAGACCCCCAGTTAACAGCAAGCTGTAAAAATTAGAATAAATTCTAATTAAATTCTATTGACTTTGTTAGGTCTTCTAGCAATATAATATTGATATAAAAGTGATTTTTAAGGCTTGAAAGAGGATCTACAAACAAGCAAAGGTGAGGAAACAAGACTCTAAACTAATTGATTAATAACAAACTATTTTTATTTCTTGAGTCCAATGCCATATTGATTCTATGTGTGTATGCTTGTATGTGCATTCAACATGTCATCCAATATTTCTATTATTTACTTATTTACTTTATTGTTTATAACATGATGGTGATGATGATGATAGGAATAGGCATGTGAATGTATGTGTGTGGTTGGTGTACTAGATGCGAGCGAGTATCAGGGGAGGTGTGATGGGGACGTCAATAAACGTTAACCTTTGGTGGGTCTCAGCACTTTAGCTCTATCTCTAACTCAAGTCTTGTGAATTAGCATCGTCATATCGTCATTACCTTAGCAGAACTATTACGTCATTGAGTATTAGGGGAGGTGGTCTCGGTCCTTGTAGTCTCTGACTCTACCGGAGGGCCTTAGCTCTATCTCTATGGACGTTCTAAGGGATGCTGGGGTGAGGCCTTGGATACACTGTTTGGCATTAGGATTGGTTAGTTCCGAGCCCAGTTTGCAAGCCCTCGCCAGCAGGGGCTTACTTGTTGGTATGGCACTGTACAGCAATAAACATTAACCTTTGTTGTACAATGTTATGGTAGGGTGGATGGGGACGACAATAAACGTTAACCTTTGGGCAGACTTCCACACCATGTGTATAGAGGTGGGGTCAATAAACGTTAACCTTTGACCACCTAAACCTTCAACCAAAGATGTTATCATGGTAGGTTTAATCGGTCTCATCTTCTTAATATCTTGTACAATGATGACTCGTTTAGCTAATCTGTCCTTCATAAGGAAGGCATGGACACGTTTATGATGAACTTGATATGACACTAAGAGGGGATGGTGAATCAGTGTCTGAAACTTTTTCTTGATAAAATCAATGCTGCCCAAAGCTGTTGGATATTTGATTTGTCAATACACACAATCGTATACAAATCCACCTCGCTCCCACTCAGTGGCCAGGTCTACCAGATTTGTACACCCATCCTGTAAACCATTCCACACACTCCAAAATATACCAGAAAGCAAACACACAGAACACAAAGATATTATGTGGCCCACCACCACAGTATGTGATGGCTAATCCACAGAGTAATGCCCCACGGGCTCCGTACTTACTCAATACTCAACTTTTAGTCTCTTACAGACAAGGATACTAACCTTAGATTTTCCCAGCATAAAATGAGAGGGCGTAACAATGTCAAAATTCAGGGATAAAGCCAGTGTCCAGCACCCACTGAACACACCACAAATAAAATATTTTGGGGCTTATAAGAATTCCCTACAATGAAACCCACAAGCTAGATAGGTATTCTACTATTTTTCTTTCAACTATACTAGCATACAGTGCATAAAAATTATTTAAAGAGATAGGAAATGAGAAAATTTCACAGCCAATATTCTTGAATTGCCAGCAATAATTTTGACGCTCCACACTGCTTTGAGAAACTTTGAACAGCCTTCAATGATAGTGAAGCTTGAACCATAAAGCTTGTCTTGATCATAGGCTTCCCATCTCCTCCACAATCACCATGAATGAACAATAAACAGCCTACCAACCTCTCTAAGGGATTCAGCAATCCGTTGATGCATAGAGAAGAGGTAGATGGTAATGAATCATCTCACTGGACACACAAACTGGAAAAATCCCTCTCTGTAGCTTCAAAGCACACTCTTCAATATTTTTCTACACTTTCACGACTCCCAACGGCACCCAATAGGTAGAGCATCCAAAAATATGGAAGCTGCAATTTGAAACGGACCGATTTGGAGCTCGGATGAAGAAGATATGGCAATTTGAAGTTTGGCAAATCACAGATAAGGACAGAGAATCTTTCCTTTTATAAACACGCACCCGCGCAGCACCGTAGTCACGCCGCCGATGCGCTGTCGTGATCGCATTGGCGGATATGGGATCTTCTCTGCTAGCCATTGGATCTGTCTATTAATGGCGGGATTTGACATGCGCCAACGGATCTGGATAAATAGCGTCTACGATCTTCAGCATGAACGAAGCCCTTTGGATCAGGATCTGCGCCACTCTTGTACTAAATACGCGCCACATGGAATCGAGACTATTTCAATATGACGCGGCTCATTAATTTAACTTACCACCAACCAATCACAGAACACGCGACCGCCTAATAGACTCCTGATACCGCCTTCATCTGGACTGTCCAATCTGCATCAAGCCTTCGTAGCTTCATCTGGACTTTAGATTTCACATATTCTCTATTTTTTATGCCGAAAATACCCATGAAAACCTCCTTAATGACCTCTGTAATCACTTTTTCTTCAAAACCACCCTGTACGAGTGATTTCTTCCCGAGAAGAAATCACTCTAGAACATTGACTTTCTCTCTCTAGGCATTCTGTCTAATGGTTTCGGCGCATGCACATTGGCCCTGTGCGCGTGGCTGTGCTGCCTTGCGGCATGCCTTGCGCGCAGTAGCAGTGTGCGTGTGCCATGGCTGCCTACCTGTGGCTTGGCTTGCGGGCCTTGCTGCTGCTTGCCTGTGCCTTGGCCTGCGGGCCTTGCTGCTGCTTGCTTGTGGCTTGGCCTGCGGGCCTTGCTGCTGCTTGCCTGTGGCTTGGCTTGGGGGCCTTGCTGCTGCTTGCTTGTGGGGCCATGCGGCAGGCCATCTGGCTGGCTGCCACTATGGTGCCGTGGCCCTCGGCCAGGCTGGTTGCCATGGTGGCATGCCACCTAGGCACAGTGGGTCCCACCCATACCTGGGTCCCATAATTTTCTCTCTCCTCTCTCTCTCTCTACAGGCTTCTCTCTCTTCTTTCTCTCTCTACAGACTCCCTCCATTTTGCATGCTTCAGAAGGTATCCAATCCAACACTGTGATAAACACTGTCACATCACTTGTAACAAAGCCACATCGCATGTTTCACTGCCATATCACCTGTAGGGTCCGCAGACACTCTCTCTTATCAAACTTGGCCCAGTTAGCTCAATTTGCCAACAATTACAATACGAAGGCCAACAATCTCCCCCTTTGGAATTGTTGGTAACTACTCAATCCACCATGAGACATTTCTCCCCCTTTGACAACAAGGACAAAAGGATTTGCCACATAGGAGTGCCCACCGCATCTTCCCAATCCTATGGACGCTTCAAAACATAAACTCAACACCATAGTAACACAAAAAAATACCAATGGACTCCCCCTGAGTCCTACATAGGGAGCAAAAAAAAATAGAATAACCATACACTGCTCCCCCTCACTCCAAGCTCCTCAATGCTTGGGGAGGATAACCACTCCCAACTTCTGTCTCAAGTAATCAAACTGTTCTCTGGGAAGTGGCTTTGTGAAGATATCTACAATCTGCTCTGCTGTGGGAATGAACTCTAACTGAACTTCTCCTTCTAGAACCTTCTTTCTCAAGAAATGATACCGAATGGCTATGTGCTTTGTCCTGGAGTGCATAACTGGATTTTTAGATATATTTATGGCACTAGTGTTATCACAAAACATAGAAATAGATTTCTCTGATTCAATGCCTAGATCCTCAACATCTGCTTCATCCATAATACTTGTGTACAACATGAGGTAGCTGCAATGTATTCTGCCTCTGCCGTAGATAATGATACTGACTCCTACTTTTTACTGTGACAAGCCACCAAATTTCTTCCAAGATAAAAGCACCTCCACTAATGCTCTTTCTATCATCAACACATCCTGCCTAATCTACATCTGAGTAAGAAGATAATTCCAGATCCTTGCTTTTTGCATACCAAAGACCATAGTCCATAGTCCCCTTTAGATATCTAAAAATTCTCTTCACAGCTACAACATGTGTCTCTTTTGGGCTAGCTTGATATCTAGCTACCATGCAAACAGACTGTAGAATATCTGGCCTTGTAGCAATCAAGTAAAGCAGACTTCCAATCATTGACCTATACATAGTGTGGTCAACTGATGGAGAGTCATCCTCTTTGCTTTGCTTAGCTTACAGCTTGTCATCATTGGAGTGCTCATTGGTGTACAGTCTTCCATTGTGAACTTCTTCAACATTTGTTTCACATATTTAGTCTGAGATAAAAAGAATCCATTCTTTAACTGACTGATCTGCAGACCTAAAAAATAAGATAGTTCCCCAATCATGGACATCTCAAACTCATCTTGCATTCTCTGAGAAAAAAGCTGACATAATTCATCCTTTTGGCCTGCAAAGATGATATCATCTACATATACAACCACAACTTTCTGACTGCCATCAATAGATTTAACATATAAATTGCTATCAACCAAACCATTCTTGAAACCCAACTTACAGAGATAAGTATCCAGTCTTGAATACCATGCTCTTGGTGCTTGCTTCAACCCATACAATGCTTTCTTCAGTTTACAAACAAGTGTAGGGTTCTCACTCAGTTGAAATCCATCTGGTTGCTCAATGTATACCTCCTCTTCCAAGTCACCATTTAAGAAAGCCGACTTTACATCCATCTGATAAACTTTGAAGTTCTTGTGCACTGCAAAAGCAAGAAACATCCTAATGGCTTCCAACCTAGCCACAGGAGCAAATGTTTCTTCAAAATCAATGCCCTCAACCTGAGCGTATCCTTTACAAACCAATCTGGCCTTGTTCCTTACAATTTTGACATCTTCATTGAGTTTGTTCCTATAGACCCATTTAGTGCCAATGAAATTCTTATCTGTAGGCCTTGACACCAATTCCAAAGTTTTATTTTTTTCTATTTGTCCAACTCTTCATTCATTGCCTTGAGCCAACTAGCATCTTCACATGCCTCTACAACTGATTTTGGTTCAATGTGAGATAATAAAGAAAACATAAGTTTTGGTTGTCTCACCTTCCTTGTTTGCATACCAACTGATGGATTACCAAGAATTAATTGGTCAGGATGATTCTTTTTTACTCTGCTTGAGCCACTTTTGTTCTGCCTATCTGCCTCTGAATCTGACTGCTCTTCTCTTTTTTCTGTATCAACCACTGCTCTCTGTTCTAGCACATTTGTCACATTTTGTTCTTTTTCTGTTTCACTATCATTTTTCTCATTGTCCAAATCTTCAAAAATAAGAGGATCACTGTTTGACTCTGTAGTTGAATTTTTGTGCTCATCAACTCTTACATCTACACTCTCAACAATTTTACCAAGCTTCTTGTTGTAACATTTATATGCTTTGCTCGAGGTGGAGTAGCCAAGAAAAATTCTTTTATCTGCCCGATCATCAAACTTCCCTAAAATATGATTGGTGTTTTTGATATAACATTTACTACCAAACACCTTGAAGTGCTTTGCTATGGCCTTTTTACCAAACCATAATTCATAGGGAGTTTTGTCTTCATGTTGTCTCAACATACACCTGTTCTAAACATATACTGCTGTATGCACTGGTTCTCTCCATAATTTGTTCCCCATGTCATTTTCTGTCAACATAGTCCTGGCCATCTCTTAAACAATTCTATTCTTTCTTTCTGCAACACCATTCTGCTGTGGTGTTCTACGAGCTGAAGTCTGTCTCTTGATGCCATTCTCAGAACAAAAATTTGCAAAATTAATCTAGGTGTATTCTCCTCCCCTGTCAAACCTCAAACACTTAATTTTCTTTCCTATCTCATTTTCAACTTGAGCTTTGAAGATTTTAAACTTTGCAAGAGCCTCTGACTTATTTTTCAAGAACATCACCCAAGTCATCCGGGAGTAGTCATCTATGAATAAAATAAAATACCTCTCTCCTGAGATGCTCTGTGTTCTCACTGGTCCACATAGATCTGTATGGACAATCTCAAGTGGTTGAATAGTATGGTAATCTTTTGGTTTAAATGATACTCTTGTCTGCTTCCCTTTCTGACAAAATGCACATATGCCATTGGTGGGCTTCTTCAAAGAAGGGATATCTCTCACAACATTTTTATTGGAAATCTTTATTAAATTTTCAAACCCAATATGCCCCAGTCTTTTGTGCCATAGCCATGTTTCTTCTTCTTGGCTCAACATGCAATTTTCTTGAAAATCTTTAGACAATGTATAAAGATTTTTTGACGTTCTCTTTCCAGTTGCCATCAATTTACCACTGTCAGTTCTTCGAATCTCACATCCTTGATCACTGAAAAATAATCTGTGGCCCATATCACAAAGCTGACTGACACTCAATAGATTATGTTTCAAACCTGAAACATAGAGAACCTCATGAGATTTTACTTTCCCATTGTTGAGGCTAATGCTTCCTTTCCCAACAATCTTTGCACCAATATCATTACCAATATCATAATGTTGAAGTTTATGAAGCCTCTTACAATCTCCTGTCATGTGACTCGAACATCCACTGTCAAGAATCCATGGTGTAGAACTATTTTGTGCTTGAAAGCTGTCTGTACAACCAAAGAGCTATTTTTCTAAACCCAAACTCTCTTATTTGATTTAGATATTTCATCTTTCTTCTGTCTTGGAATCTTGCTTCTAATTCTGTCATACTGTCTCTGTGAAGGTGGCATAGGGGGAAAGATGGTTTTGCAGTTCCTTGCTATATGCCCAAAATTGTTACAGTTGTAGCATTCAATAAAATTTTCTTCAAGGGGAGCAAACTGATTTCTACTTTCAAATCTAACTTCTCTCAGATTGAATTTGCAGGTAGCTATTCTGTGACCATAAGTATTGCATTTATAATAATAACCCTGAAAATAAGATCTTGGCCTAGAAGGAGCCACGTACCTCATCTGTCTCTGTGATGCACTAGGATAATTGCTTCCATAGATGTTAGTCTTTTCAACTCTCCTACCTTGCCTTACATTATTAGTCAGTGGAGTAGGAACATGATTTTCTTTTTTATCATAAACCATAGCAGTCTTGCCCTTTCCACTCTCTTTCACAAAAGAGATGGGACCTTCTATTTGAGTTTGCATTATTTGAAGTCTCTCCCTTATCAAAACCAAGACCAAATTTTACATTGAAAGGTCTTTAAGAATTTATAATCCCATCTAGCTTTCTGCTACTAAGATGTATTGTAGTGTTGCTTGGCTCATCAGATTGTTCAATTTTTGTTGTCTTTCAAACTCTTCTATTTCATACTTAGTCACCTTTGCTTTTAACAAAATAAATTCCTTCTCAAGCTCTTCAAATTTACTCATCACAGGGGCTTGTATTTCAATTTGAGCTCTCAAACCTGTATTCTCAGTCATTAGTTTGGAGTGGTCTGTAGATACCTGTCCAAGCTGAGTCTTGAGATCGTCAATAATTTTCTTGGATTCTACAACTTGAATTCTCAAATCTTGAATTACCTTTTTCTATTTTTTAACTTCTTGTGAGGCAAGCTTGTTATATTTCCTTTCTTTCTTGAGTTCCTTCATAGCTGCAGCAAACTCTTCTTCAAAATTCACCTCACCTTCTTCATCATCACCAGAGCTTGAAATTTCATTCCCTTTTTCTTCTTCACTACTAGAGATAGATTCCTCAATGCCTTCTTCATTGTTTTTTGTGGAGAATTTTTCTTTATCTGTTTTCTTCTCTTGATCTTCAATGTAAACCATGAACAAAGCCTCACTAGGCTCATCTTCTGAGATTTCATCATAGTCATCATTTGAGGTTTTAGTGCTTTTCTTAGAGATAAAACTCTTTCTGTTGGACCTATTTTTCTTTCCTTTAAACTTTCTTTTTCTTTCATCTTCATCATCACTGTCAAACTTACTCTTCATTGGGCACTTTGCAACGAAGTGTCCAACTTTACCACAATTGAAGCATTTGAATGGAAGCTTGTTCTTATACTTTTCTGTACCCTTTTTCAATTTCCTAGTGAAATGAGCTGTGGCTTCATCTTCACTTTCTTCCTCATTTTATTTTTCTGAAATCTTCAGCTTCTTTATAGCCTTGAAAGCTACCTGCTTGTCACTAGTGGTTCCTGGATCAACCATCATCTCAAAATCTGTTAAAGCTCCATGAATCTCATCAATAGTAACCTGTTCCAAGTCCTTGGTCTCCTTAAGAATTGATACTTTTGACTCAAATTTTGGAGTGAGAGACCTCAAAATTTTCTGACAAACAATATGACCTTTTAAGTCTTCACCAAGTTAACCACTTCATTAACCCTGTTCATGTATTGATCAATGGTCTCATCCTCATTCATCTTTAGATTCTCAAACTGTCTTCTGAATGTTTGCAGCTTGACAGTCTTGATCTTCTTATCTCCTTCATATATGTTGATCAGTCTATCCCATACTTCCTTTGCTGTCTTGCAGTCCATGATTTTAGCAAGTTCACTATTTGTCAGTCCCCCTTGAATGGAATTGAGAGCCTTTCTATTATTCTCAAAAAATTTCTTGTCTACTACAGTGGGAGCATTTGTGTCATTTGGTATGTAGTCATTTTCCACAGAAGCCCAAACATCATAACCAAGAGATCCTACATAAACCTCCATTCTCTTTTTCCAAAAGATAAAATCCATCCCATCAAACAATGGGGGGCTTGTTTGAATCTTCTCCTGGTGCCATATCTTTTATTCTAATCTTCTCAGTTGCTGATTAAGCTGTCACTGAGCCTGGTGCTCTGATACCAATTGATGAACTTGATATGACACTGAGAGGGGGGGGTGAATCAGTGTCTGAAACATTTTCTTGATAAAATCAATGCTGCCCAGAGCTGTTGGATATTTGATTTGTTAATACACATAATTGTATACAAATCAACCTCACTACCACTCAGTGGCCAGGTCTACTAGATTTGTACACCAATCCTGCAAACCATTCCACACACTCCAAAATATACCAGAAAGCAAACACACAGAACACAAAGATATTACGTGGTTCACCACCACAGTATGTGATGGCTAATCCACGGAGTAATGCCCCACGGGCTCCGTACTTACTCAATACTCAACTTTTAGTCTCTTACAGACAAGGATACTAACCTTAGATTTTCCTAGCATAAAACTGAGAGGGCGTAACAACGCCAAAAATCAGGCATAAAGCCAGTGTCCAGCACCCACTGAATACACCACAAATAAAATATTTTGGGGCTTATAAGAATTGCCCTACAATGAAACCCACAAGTAAGATAGGTATTCTACTATTTTTCTTTCATCTATACTAGCATACAGTGCATAAAAATTATTTAAAGAGATAGGGAATGAGATAATCTCACAACCAATATTCTTGAATTGCCAGCAATAATTTTTGATGCTCCACA